>ML682038.1:11541990-11889924 GCA_007922195.1 Podocnemis expansa
TAAAGGGCTGCCACCTCAGCACCCTGGCCAGGGAACACTCAGCACCTTGGCCAGGGTGCTGAGGGGTGTCCCCTGGCCAGCAGGCACTGGCGGGGGTCAGCGCTGCCCGGCGCTGCTCCCCCCGGGTGCCTGCAAAGGGGGGCTGCAGGCACCGGCGGGGGTCAGCGCTGCACAGCGCTGAATCCCCCCGGTGCCTGCAGAGCCGGGCTGCGGGCACCGGCGGCGGGCTTCAGCGCAGCCCAGCGCTGCTTCCCGCCGGCTTTTTAAACTGGATGCTCTATCATCCTTATGTTCAACCTTTTGTTAAGTCGAAATAAGACATTTTGTTAAGTC
Source organism: Podocnemis expansa (assembly GCA_007922195.1). Classification (NCBI taxonomy): domain Eukaryota; kingdom Metazoa; phylum Chordata; order Testudines; family Podocnemididae; genus Podocnemis; species Podocnemis expansa. The sequence goes on from ML682038.1 coordinate 11,542,324, forward strand.
AAAATAAGACATTTTGTTAAGTTGAAATAAGATATTTCGAAATAAGATGTTGTTTCGAAACAAGTTGTTTCGACACAACTTGTTTCGAAATAACCCTGTGCGTGTGAACACAGCCTTTCAGACTATCTGAGACGTACTATTCTCCAATTCGCAGCATATGCTCTTCCTTTTACTCTCAACATCACAGTGACATGGGAGGTTCTAGATACTCTTCTGAACATTCCTCTCCCACCAGACCCTCCCATTACTGTGGCTCATACACATCAGTGCGAAGGCACACCTACCATCATGACCCACCATGTCGTTATCCACACTCACACTACCACAGGGAATGGAGAGACTGTGAGTCTTACTCATCCTCCAGACATCATCACTTACATTACAGCCCTACCGACTCACCATAAAATGACAAGCAAACTTCCACAATGTATGTCACCCAAACCATCCGAGTATGCTCAAACTATAGAATCTGAAATGGACCATGATCCTCTGCCACCTTTCCATAACTCCTCCTCACCCCCCGATGATGCTGTAATTCCCTAATTCTCCAGCCCTGGGGATGACCCAAAACAATTCAATGAACTCTTCAAAAGGGTAGCTCAGCAACTGGAAATCCCACTAGAAGAAGTGAATGAATATCAACACAAGCTTCTAAAGATCTTACACACAACAACCTCCTTTAAGACAGCCATCCCTATGGATGCTGCCTTCGTGGATCCTGCCAATATCGTATGTCAGACACTGGCAACCATTCCACCTACAAATAAATGCACAGACAGAAAATATTATATCCCTCCAAAAGGAATGGAATTTCTATTCACGCACCCACTGCCTAACTCACTGGTCATAGATGCCGCAAACCAGAGGTCCAAACAACCTAACCAGTCAGCTACTCAAGATAAAGATTGGAAGAGAGTAGATCTCATGGGTAGGAAGGCTTATTCCTCTTTCATGTTACTGAGGAGAGTGGCAATTTAATTGTGCACTCGTCTCCAATTATAACCATTCCATCTTTGAGAAACCTACCCATACGACACCAGATATTCCAGATACTAAAAAGGAACAATACAAGGTCAGCTAGTAGCACGTACATCTCTTCAGGCTGCCATGGAGGTGACTAACACTGCAGGAAGAACAACTGCCACCGCAGTAATGCCTAGGACATCCTGGCTCCATACCACCACACTTCCCAGTGACTTGCAAAATACAATAGAAGATCTATCCTTTGATAAAACATACTTGTTTGCTGATAAAACTGATGAGGTACTTCACTCAATGAATGACTCTAGGACTACCCTCCATACTTCAGGAATCTATACTTCCACATTTAAGAAGAAACAAACCAGGTCTCAGCCATGTCCCCATAGATACCATATGCCATATTAGTATCAACATCAACCTAAAAATTATGAGAACCAGTAAAGGCGCAGAGAGAGACCATACAAACATAAGCAACCATCTCAGTCATCCACAAATACACAGCCTCCACCCAAACCATAGTTCTGATGTGTTGATCAAGGGTTTGAAATCCTTTCATCAAGTTGCAACAGTGTTCCCTCTGATCTCAACTTTGAATTTCACCTCCAAAAATTCCACCAAGCTTGGTAGAAAATCACCACTGATAGATGGGTATTAGAAGTAATTGATTGTGTTTATTCTATTTCATTCTTAGTGAAACCACCCTCTCTTTCCACTTCCCTGTCCCTTGTCAGGGACCCTACTCATGTATAAATCCTTCATAATAAAGATTCAATAACTGTTGAAAATAGGTGCAGTGGAGAGAGTTCCCAAGTCCTATAGAGGGACTGACTTTTACTCCAACTGCTTTGTTGTATAGAAGGAAATTGGTGGATGGCTACTCATCCTAGACTTAAGATTGTTAAATGGATAAGTCAGACAACAAATATTCAAAATGGTTACCCTCTCTGAAATCATTCCAATGCTGCAACCTAGTGACTGGTTCTCAGGGCCGTCCCTAGGGTAAGGCAAGGGGGTAGCCACCCAGGGCTCCATGCTTTGGGGGACGCTGTGAGGCTGCACTGCTGCCCCCCCCCATGCCAGGGACTGGGCAAGCCAGCCCAAAGTGGCAGCCCAGTTCACAGGGCCAGCTACTGTGAGGCCAAAGGAGTGGCTTGGGATGAAAGTTGCTTAAGACAGTAGATCAGCACTGCAACAAAGATGATTCATTAGGACTAACAATGAGGTGCTAATTGCTGTTCAAACAACCTCTATGCCTCCTCTCTGAATCACTATCTCTTTGGGCTTCTCTCATTCATATGAAAAAGACTGAGGTCACTGGCAAGCAACCTTTGTGGTTTTTATATCAATAGACCCGATGAAGAAAAGAAACTGTAAACACCCACTTATTCCACTACTTCTGGGATACGGGGATTGCAGTTATTTTTGCAAATTAGGACTTGCCTTTTTTCAGTGGGTTGAGAATTCCCTTGCTTGCAACAGAAGTTATAACTTGTAGATTTTAATAAAAATGCCAGAGGTTTTTTTGACTGATAATTAAAAAGAGAAGAGAAAAGCAAACTGTTCTAGTTGGACCCTGTGTTACTAAGTATGGTATTTTTTCTACAATTAAAAAGGCTAAGTAAGATAATAAAATCCAACTCAGATATGGATCTGCTGGAAGGAGAAGTTATAACAAGGTCCTAATCTGAAGCGGGGAGTGGATAGCCCCATTGTGTTGCTGCCTTATGCACACTGCCAGGGGTCACCAGACCAAGCAGAGAGGGCTAGCATCCCTTCAGTCACAATATTGTGGACAATTGTGTGTTCATGGAAACTCATGCAGACTCAGGGAGCAGATAAAGTGCAAAGGTGAAAGTGGAAGCTAGAGGGGCTGCTTCAGTTCCTGGGATTTGGCAGTGGAGAAGGGAGCACGACCTGGATGAACTTGGACAGGGTCAGCAGCAGACAGGATCTTCCAGGACCTTTTTTTTCAGCTTGGCATTGGCTCTGTTCTCCTTCCTCTGTCTCAGCACTTCCATCTCATTTCTCCACCCAGTTGCCCCATCCCCATTTGCAAGGAGCGCCCATACACACACTCCAGGCTACTATATGCAAATTTTAGATACTTTACGTACTTTCTGATTTGAAACAGGAGTATGGCATGTGCAGTCACCCTCTGTATGTTCTGTGTAGGTGATCTCAAATTAGATGTGTAGATTTCAGACATGCAGTAGAAGCCTCAAGAGAAAGGATGAAAGCCATGAGGGATTGCCACCCCCACACAGCCATGGTCACTGTTCAATTTTCTGGTGCCAGCTGCTTTTTTCAGTGGAGGGTCACAGCACGGCAGAGGGGTCTGAAGCTAGGTCCCGAGGAAGAAAGTTTGACAACCACAGGCTTAAGGGCGGCTGAGAAACCAGACCTTGCATTCCTGTTCTGCTGCTTTTGGCCAGCTTGCCTGGTCCCTGGCATGGGACGGCCAGTGCAGGGGCCTGCCCCTCCCTTGGGCCGGCTAGCCCCCCCCTCCCCCCAGTGCCTGGGGAGACGTGAGTGGGGGCCCTGCAAAGGGTGATTTGCCAAGGCCCAGCACCCCCCTAGGGACGGCCCTGCTGGTTCTCATCCCTCGACCTAAACGAAGCTTATTTTCATATAACAATTCATCCTTCCCACAGGCGCTTTTGGAGGTTTATGGTCAAAGATCAACACTACCAGTACAAAGTCGTACCATTCAGCCTCTCAGCAGCTCCAAGAATGTTTTCTGAAGTCTTAGCTGTAGTTACTGCACACCTACTCACACTAGGTATCATGATTTACACCTACTTAGACACCTGCTTAATAACAGCCCAGTCAGAGACCTCTGCTCTATGTGCTGTTGAGCTAACTACATCACTCTTCCACCAACTTGGACTCAACTGTAGAAAAATCCACTTTGACCCCCTACACAAGGACTTGAATTTATTGGAGCCACTTCAAATTCCATGATAGCAAAGGCCACCTTACCCAGATCCCATTTCAGAGCCATCCTTGACCTTATAGGTCAAGTCCAGACAGGGGTGTCACTACACATAAATGGGGGGGGGGAATGCACCCACTGGCTACCAGGCCTCCTGAGCCTTTCCACACCCCACCCTGGTACCCCCCAAGCCCTTCCCTAACTTCTGGTCCCACTGCTGGTCCCCACTTTCCCAGGCTGACCCCCTGCCCTGTGCTCTTTCCCCACTGGGCCAGCAGCCCCCAGACTCCCCCCACCGGCTCCCCTACCTGGCCACCAGAGGGAGAGTGGGGCTGTGGCAGCATCTGAGGCCCCCGGCATGACCCTGCTCTGAGCATACTCAGAGCAGGGTCAGGCTAGGGTGGGAATTTTAGAAACTCACAGTCCCAGCCTGGGGCACCTTTCGCCTCACCAGAAGACCCTGTCTTCCAGCTGGGTACAGGTCATGGCTCAGCAACATTCCCTGTGTGGTGGTACGATGGTGCACCCCCATGCATTTTAGTGGCAGGCTACTCAGGGGCTGGCCCTGAGTTTCAGGGGGGGCTAAGGCCCCTTGAGCCCCCCACCACCAGTGACATAAGTGGGTCCAGATCTCACCATGGGTCATGGTAGGAACAGTCCTCCAAATCTTGGGTCAAGTGGTGGCCACTATTCTGTTGTTCTCCATGCCAGACTGCACAAGAGCTCTGCAAATGTGGCTTTCTTTAAATTACAAACCAAACACACACAGCTTACACAAGCACCTTTCCCTTCCACCCACCATCAAAGATACTCTAGTATGGTGGACCGTCCAGAGCAAGTTGATGAATTCCATTCATCAGCCCTCAACCAAACGTGATGATAACTACCAACTCTTTGCTCACCTGTAGTAACTGGTGTTCTTTGAAATGTGCCCCCCCCCCGTGGGTGGTCCACTACCCTCTGTTCTCCTCTCTACTTCAGAGTTCATTACAGGGCTCTGTGGTAGAAAAGGAACTGAGGGAGGAGGGGCACACACGTGCGCTAAAGCCACGTTGAGGCCATCACAAGGCCTGTCAGAGTGCACTGTCCCAGGACCACTGCTAAAAGACCTCCATGAATCAGCATGGGATGCAACTACACCTAATATGGGGCACCCACAGGGACACACATCTTGAAGACCACCAGTAACTGCAGGTGAGCAACCTTTTCTTATGCTAAAATACTGATCAAGCAAGTACTGTTTTTAAATTAGTGTGGTTCCAAATCATAGTTGTGTTTCTACTGTTTGGATGGGTCGGTATGTAGCAAATTAATCAGTCAGCAGTATCGTGTGTAATAGTTTAATATTTATAATGACACTGAATTAAAAATGTCTAACAGTGAAACATGTATCTTTGTTATTAAAAGCCATTTATGTAAAAAGGATGAAATACTTCTTACAGATGGTAGTAGATGAGCTAAAACACAATGTGAAAAGAAGTAGGAGAAAATGAAAAATATTGGGACTGCAAACCAGAAAGCTATAAGTTTTTTCATAATGTGCCAAAAACATTATAAGTAAAAATGTTGATTTCATATATATTTTTGGAAACTCCTGCTTGTCCACTACCTCTTCAAAGTGGATCTGATTGTTGGGAAGTTAACTATTTTTAAAATAAATATACTAGCAAAACTGGTTTTCTAGATTCTTAGTTCCCCAAGCTGAAGTTTTCAGTTGAAAGTGATTAGATTAGATTCATTAAACACAAACCAACCTTTCAAGTAACTCTGCTGAAGACTTATTAAAGGTATTTAAGATCTATCTTGATTTCTGTTTAATCACTGGATTTGTTCCCCCCCCTTCCCTTAGGTCACCACCATTTCACAGATCCTTTTACTGGCGCTCCACCTGAATACATACAGAGACTTTCTGAAATGAAGTCATTTCAGTGTGAAACTATACGTGAAGAGAAAAACAAAAAATGGAAAAGGGGCAAGAAACAAGAGACAAGGACAAGCTGATGGGCAAGAAACAAGCTCTTGTGGACTCTATTTTGCAAGCTAAGATTGTTTTGCCTACTGAAATACAAAAATTTTACTTTAAATACTGTATGATGCTAAATAATGATTTATAAGAAAAGCTGTTCAATGTAAATAAAATGTAAATATGAAATCTTGTGATATTTAATAAATATTTTATATATTTATAAAGAGGAGAATAGTGTTTTCATTACGAAGTCATAATTTTTAAAGCCTAGATTACAGCTTGTATAATGTAGACTTGAAATATTAATCTCTAAATGAGAAACAGACCTTTGATGGTATTAACTAGGCAAAGAGTAGCCCACAAGCAATGTTTAATGTTCTTTTAAATCCATTAATAAAAGCTTGTAAAACAATACTTAAAAGTATTGTGTTCAACTAGAAATTTGATAGTTCCTGGTTCTCTTCCAGGAACTCAGACTTGGAATACCTGTTTTAGAGTACAACAGAAAAAAAAAAAAAAAAAACGACTTGTGTTTGAGTGACATCAGTCATCTCATAAAAGTGATGTTTCCCATTCCTGGTTTGTAACTGGGTTATTCTACCCAAAGCTAACAAAAGCAAATAGCAAAGATTAGAACAACTGGACTATTAAGGGCTATTATCCTATTAGTAAACATTGTATCTTATAGTTCATATAGCAGCATGTGTCTGTTAGTAATGGTAGCATCATACTAGAGTTGCTTGGAAACTGAATCCAGTCTTTCAATGTTTGCTGATTGGTGATGTCAAACGATATATTTGAAGAGATTGCCAAACAAATCTCATTGCAATTTTTGGGTGCTGTGCTTTCAGAGATTTGTTAAGGAATATTTTCTGAAATCTGTTTATAGGATGTAAGCACTAAAATAAACATGAGTCATCTTAGCCAAAAATATAAGTCTTTCATGTGTAAAGCTTTTCCTTCATGGTATTTCTGTTTGCTCTGATTAGTATGGAAGATAGTAAGAAAATGTACATTGACAATTTAGGCCTGGTCTATGCTACAGAGTTTTGTTGATGAACTCAGCTTTTTGTGCCAAACCAGTGGTGGTGCACACTCTATATACCCCACAACCACTGATCCAACTACTCTGATTTGGTGACAAAATAAAACCACCTCAAGCTTTGTACACCAAACTTTTAGTGAGAAGGGTTTAGTGTGAACACTGTGCTTAGTTATGTCATGGAGTTGTCCCGCAATGCCCAGCCTGACCACTCAGGCCACCAGTTTGAACTTCACTGCCCTGCAGCCATCCATGCCTCCCTCTAAAGCCCCAGGAATTTTTGAAATTTCATGGGACTCCTCCAAAGAGATCTCTAGGAAACTTTCCTGGAGGTACTCATCAGTACGGTGCTAGAGACTCCTTGGCAGAACTGCTCTGTTTCTTTCTCCATTGTAGGAAACTGTCCACACCAATCAGCAATCATTTGTGCAGTGACAAAAGTGGCACACAGGTGAGCAGCAGAGAGACCTGGTTTAAAGCAGCCTGTGTAAAGGGGATGCACCCTGGCATCCCTGCTTACTCTCAGAAATGAGATACTGCTTCTGGGGCCCCCACCTGTTGAAAATGGTGGTAGAATTTGAAATTCTATGCTTGCCTACCTGCATGAATCCTTCAAACAACCACCTAGAACCCATTCTCCAGCTGCAGTATCTCCTTCCCTGGGCACAATTCACCATGCTCTGGGCGTCAGCTGGCCTGTGATTTTGCCGGGAGACACTGAGAAAGAGGTATACTTTACAGAAATGGCTCAATGCTGTTAAAATGACTATCACACTTCTGTTCATTTTTTTTATTGTGCCTCAATGTGTGTTTCGTGTACCTGAAAGCAGCAGTTCACTGTCAATGCTCCATGAATGCAAGAAGTAAGCAGGCATAATTCGCTTGCATGGCCCACAGCAGGTCATGCATCTCAGATTCCTGTTCTGATTGAGAGCTCATGATGCGCTACATGATCAGACGCAAAGTGTTCAGAACACTGATGACAACAGTGGAGAGTAGTGCAGGATCCATCCTTTCATCTGGTGATGGCAGGCACACAGGAAATGAGCTGTTGGGAAATGCTGTGAAATGCAATAAGCAACCTATGGAATGACAGGACCAAAATCTCTGCATCATGAGACATTGAGCCCAGCCCCATGATGCAATGCAACCTTCTCACAACTCCTAGCAGCAAAAGGTTGTGAGTTGCACAGCTGGAGAGCTGCTCCCAGTGCATTGCTTTTATTGTTGATGTGAGAGTGCCAACTATGAATGTGCTTTGATGACACAAGTTGCTGTGTGAACAGGCACAAACACAGTGGTGTAGGCTGTAATGCCAGTTTTTGGGGAGACAAGTTCCCAGATGACAGGCTGCAGGAGGCACCCAGCTGTGCTGGCGGGGACTGAAAGGCATTGGATGATGTGGGGCACCCAGCGGAGCACAAATGTGGGCTTGGCCCCAGGGCACTGGCAGGCAACAGGGACCCTCGCTACACCACTGCACAAACACAATTATAGCACTTTTTGATCATCATGGTAACTTGCGTCAACAACGCTTGCTAGTGTAGACAAGGCCTTATAGATTACGAGAGGCAATAGGAAGTGAGTCAGTTTGCTTTTCATGCTTTCCCAACATAATGCAAGAGAAAGGAGTTACTTGATAAAATGACAGACCAGTTTGAAACAAATTAAACAGAAACAATTGTATCACTTAGTAAACCTGTGGAATGCACTGCTGTAGGAGGTCCTGGACTTAAACATTCCAGCTGCATTTTAAAATGAGTGGGTAAAGTTACAATTAAAATATTTGCAGTTGTAAAGTAGTGGAAATCAAGTCTTTTGCTTTCTCTGAAGCTCTGCGTGTGCGTCACTGCTAGAAGAAGGAAAGTGCAGCTGATAAACTGGTATTCTGACCCAGCGCAGTAACTAACCTTTACTTGCTTCAGTAACCTGTGCCTGCCACCACCATCACTTGGGTACCACAGTGTGCTTTATATGGCATTTCAACTTGAAAGCAAGAGGCAGGAGTCAATGCAGTGAATAGTACAGATATAAAAGGCTGAGGTGATCATTATTCATGCTTTGATATGATGATGAACATGATATTGTTACCCCTTTTTTGACCTTAACAGTTAACCAAAATTTAGAGTCTTGCAAGTTTGTTTCTGTGATAACAGTCATTTCTTTGGTACAATCCTGTTTACAAAGAAGGCACAAAGTCATATTTCCCTGAATATGCAAGGAGTCAGAGGAGACAGGACTTTTTTTGCTCACAGTTCAAAGCCTCTATTAGTGAGCACTTTAACCCCAAAGCTCTCTCCAAACTTTCCTCAAAGTCAGGATTGTTTTGACTATATCCTCTCTACTTTCTGCTCCCTTCTTTTGTCTTGTTTTGTGGTGTCTTCCCTGCGACTCATTGTCAAACACACCTCTACTAAAACAGCATCCAGCAAAGCTCCTCCACCCACATAGTCCAAATTACTGAGCTGCTTCACATATGCCTTTGTTTTAGGTGATGACATGTGATTGTGTTTTAGTTGGGGGAGTTCAACTATCTGTTCCAATAAGAAGCTTTGTGCTTTTAAAATTGTCATTGGATAAACATCCCTCAGTTTCAATGAGGTTTAACCTACCCTGCAGCAATATAAAAGCATGAAGCACTCTTTTACTTCTATGAAAAAAAAAGTTTCATATAGTGGGTAATGAATTTATGAAGTTCTTCTAGAGAAGGATGAAGATGTGTATATCTTTGTTTTAAAGTAGTAGTCTTCCCTTTGCTTCTCTCTCACCTTCCCCTTTTTCAGCCATAATGGAATAAATTTGCAGATAGCATTTGAAATTAGAGGATTAGGAATGTTATGCAATAAAGGGAATTGATTGGATAAACACAATAGGTTTTTATAACCTAAAAATCCTGTGCTTTAAGAATCACCTAATACACAGCAAGATAAATGCACTTTCAGGTGACCTTTTTCACACACAGTGACTCTTCCAAGTGGATACAGGCAATCTAACATGATGGGTTTTTTCACTTATGTCACTCTTTGAACATTCATGAGCAGCCAGTGGTATTACAGAATTGTTTTCATTTTCCTAGACTGTGCAAGACTCACTGAGATTAAAAAAACAAGGAGTCACATGGCACTGAAAGACTAACAGATTTATTTTTCACATGAGCTTTTCATGGGAGAAAATTCCACTTCGTCAGATGCTTCGAAGATGGGCGAACTTACAGAAGTGGGATTTTCTCCCATGAAAGCTCATGTGAAAAATTAATCTGTTGGTCTTTAAGTGCCACACGACTCTTTGGTTTTTTTGCTGGACTAGACTAACACTGCTGCCCCTTTGGAAATTCACTGACAATAGACTGCCCAGAAGAAACTTTTGCAGCAGAATGTACATTACAAGTACCGAGTGCCACACAGCTTTCTAAATTATTCCTTCTGTTTAGTTTTCCCTCCATCTAATGAATTTAAGATGTTATAAGACAGAAAACTTTCTTGTGTGGCAATTCAGTGCAACTCAACCTCCTTGAATCTATTTTTAGTGCAAAGCCACTGAATCCTAATCTGTGGCAAACCCAATTCACAAAAGCTTCAGCTTCCAAACAGTTGTGGCTTGAGAGGTGAACAGAAAGTGTCAGTGGACCAAGGACTTTCAGCATAGCTAAATCAACTGACACTCAAAATGTCTTAAAGTTGGAAGAGACAGGCTTTTCTCTCTCATTCTTCCATGCTTCCTCTAGGAGTTGAATGGCAGCATCCAATTTAACTATAGTACATACCAACTAAACTAAAAATTAATCTATTAGAACCTACTCTGCTCCATAGTCAAGATCACACACATCCTTCCTCAGTTTAGTTCTTCCTGGTAATGGTTCTTTAAGTTTCGAATTTATGCCTTTGAAGATTTGGTTCAGAAAACACTTTAGATGCACCTACAGAGTACAATACCACTTGACACAGAGCCTAGGATATCACGTCACTAGAAGCAGTAAATTTATGGTCTCTTTTTTCAGTTTGAACATGGGAACCATCTGGTCCCTGGCTGAAAGAACTAAACACCTTTATTCCTTCTCACTGATCCTGTAGAGGTTCAAAACAGAGTCAGTTGCCTGGTCATCCTGACCATCACCTCAGGGAGCTATGGTTTCCATAGTCATACAGGAGGCCTGTGCCCCCCATAGTACCTGTGATTGTGCTTCAGGAACCTGAACTTCATTGTTGAGCTCTCCCGTTTGGCATGGAGGGTTGCTGTTTTCCTAAAACTGCGGCGAAGCTGCTATCTCTGACATAACTGGGATTGCAGAGATCCCTCAGGTAAGTACCTCCTGCTGGCCTAGTGCCTAACACTTACAGTAAATTTGGCCAGTAACCTCTTTTATTTAGTCTAGGACATCTGCTTTCTGTATCAATGTGTCTCTAGACAGCCAAAGTTAAGGCATCTCTCTAGAGCTCTTTGAAACAGGGAAACCACTACTTCAGCTTCTTGGGTGTGGCTACACTAGAGGCTCTGTTAATCTGACTTAACAAGGTTGACTTTAAGCTGACTTAGAGCATCCGCATCCAAAACTCCTGTTGACTGCCTTTGTTCACACTGTCAGTGCCACGTGACACTTCCTGATGGCCAGGAACTCTGGAAGGAGGCCTGGAGGCGTATTAATTCTACTTAAGGAAGAGCTTAAGCTAACTTAATAAAAGCCTAGTGTGGCACAGGGGTCCGTAGGTCGACATAAGCTTCCCTAAGTCAACCTAAGGCTCCAGTGTAGACATACCCCTTGTGCCCTGTCTAGAAGTGCCTCCTTGAAATTTCATCCAGTTCTCTGGACTGTTTTTCATTTGATACAGACAAGCTCACCAATCCTGGCAATTAGAGAGGATAAGTATTCTCCACTAAGTCATTGGCAAAGGGAAAAAACACTGCCCAACCAGTCCTAGGTGGTGGTAAAGAACAGATCTCTTCCAGTTATTGGCCCTTATAAGCAGAAAAGCTCAGGATTGTCCCAGTTGTACTCAGGTGCTATATAAGCATTATAGAGCAGAGAGCCATAAAGGGTGGCCTTTTTTTTCTGTCCTACTTCTTAGCAGGCTAAATAGCGTTGGTTCAGTCAGACAGTTCTCAAGTTCTAGCCACCTAACCAGGCAGAAAGGCACCAGCCTGGCTTTCCCTGGCTACAGCCTGCTTTTCCAACAAACTGGAGCTAATCAAAAACTGCAGAAAACAATTTGCAAATTTACATCAACTTTTCAAAAAAATAAAGAACTCCTAATCAGGATGGAAAACTTTTTTTTTTTTTCAGGAAAGCTCTGAAAAAAAATTTTGCAGGAAACTTTTGACCAATTCTAAATCAGTCAGAGAGGGATTTCCTTGTCCTGAGGCCTTGTCTGATAGTAAAAATGAATCCTCCTTTCAAACAGTTTGTACCTCCCAAGGAACAGGTTCTCTTCCCAGTAGCATTTTTGTCTCTGACATTCTGGCAGAGTGCCCCCTCCTGCAGGCTCAACTCTTTGCATTCTTTGTTGGTAATTGAATTGTATGTGCAAACTGTTTTAAAAGCCCTAAATGGTCTGAGACTTGATTAGCTTGACAGTCCTTTTCTTGTCCTATCCTGTGTCTCTCATCCCTGATGGGTAAATGGTCCAAGCTCAGCAGCAGGAATTTTCCAGCTAGGAACTCCTTACTCTTTGGAGATCTGCTAAAGCCTGTAAGATACTTTTAGTTGGCTTTTGTCAGGTTTCTTTGCCAGCTTTTGACTGGTTTGTATTTGGTTATTACAAAACAATGGCGTTTTTAATGCTACCAAGTTGAGTGGTTTTGTGTAAATTAAAATTGTTCACGTTGTAACTAAATAATTGCTCTGCTGCTATGGTCACAGATGCTGTAAAAATTCTAAAAGATATTTTCCATTTTTGACTCTTGCTCGCATCCAGAAAGCTGTGGAGTGAAATTATGAACAGCTGGCGCCAATATGTCAAGTTTTTGGTTGGTTGGTGAGAGGCTGTTTAATAATATTGAAATAAATGGTTTATGTCAAAGGAAATGAGCCATCTGCTGCCTTATTTGGTAACCAGTCTTGAGTCTGTGAAAGCTAGAATTAGGGTCTGCCTTAAAATAAATATTTACAGTTCCAACAGCAGATTCAATTATTTTACTATAACTGTGTTACAATATGTGCAGAGCTCTTTCACTGATTCTTTTGTTTAAAGAATGAAGCATTGCTTCTTGTTACTCCCACAAGTGCTGTGGCCCAAAACCTTAGTTTTAGCTAACGGTCGATGGTATAGAACAGTGGTTCCCAACCTTCTTGGCTCAAGGGCCACAAATACCATTTTTACAACCCTGAAGGGCCACCACTCTGTCAACTCATAAATAATTTGTGGATGCATACCCCATTAGGGATGACAAATCACTACATATTTAAAGTAAACATTTTGAAGCTACTGTGCTCATTTTTATGTTCACTATTTTATACCTATAAATAACACATAGGATGTCACACACTCACAAAGGACTAGTGTAGGTGTAGGTGAGTGACTGTCACTACACACTGAAGCACATGGCCTAACAGTTAAGTCAGTCTGGGTCAGGGGTCTGCAGCCTGTGGCCCTGGAGCCACATACAGCTCTTTGACCGGTTCCTTGCGGCTCTTGGCTTCAGGCCCACCTCCTGCCACTGGGGACCCGCAGATGGCCCATGCCAGACTCTGTGCTCCCCCCCGCCACCACGGTACCCTGTAGGGAGCGTCCTGTTCTTAGTTCCAGGGTCTTCCCCCTGCCCCAAGAGACCTGGCTGCCCCAACCAGGAGGTTACACCCACTGTGGCTCTCGAAACATTTGGTTATTGAAGGAATCTTTAAAAACAGCTCTTTATATCTTTCAGGTTGCCAAACCCTGCGCTGGATGCTCTGCCAGCAGCCACTGCTCCTCCCCCCCCGTAAATGGAATTTGCTCAGCAGTGAGGCTGCTTCTCTGCTGATCTCCTGTCCCCCTGGCTTCAGCAGGGAAATCATGCACATCCTATAGCTCAGGGGTTTCAAACTCATGCCCTGTGGGCCACATGCAGCCTCTAAAATTATTTCTTGCAATCTGCAACAACACTTAGAATTTCTCAAATAATTGATAATGCAAAATACTCCTTGTCTTCCTGATGATACCTCCGCCTTGAATGGAAGTAAGTCTTACTTACTTACTCTTGGCATATATATGTTACGCTTCATTTCGACTATACTTTTTATCATTGTATGAAAAGGTTTCAGTGGAGTGGTCCTTGGGCTAACGCACTAGTCCTCATCTGGCCCTTGTGATGATTTAGTTTGCGGCCCCTGCTATAGCCCCATGTGCTCTAGCTGTGTCCCTAGGCAGAAGCTCCCTTCTGCAGCCAAGGGGATGGGAGATCAGTGCTCCGCTCCCCCTGGCACCAGCAAGGACCCAGTGCCTAGAGATCCAGGTAGAACACTTTGCCATGCTCCCATTTACAGCCAGGGGAAAGACAGCACTGATTTCTCATCTCTGTCACTGCAACAAGGAGCCTGCACTGGTCTTATAGTCCTGCAACAATGTATGCTGCCTGGGTCCTTAGGCAGCAGTTCCCTTCTGCAGAGAGCGAGGAGTGGCAACCCACTCTGAAAGCTCCTGTGGGCCACAGGTAGGGGAACCACTGAACTAGCCCATCCCTGACAAGTGTTTGTATGGATCAAAATACTTGTTAAATGTATGAGTGTACTTGGTGTTTAAACTTCCTGAAAAGTAGTGGGATGTTACTTGCATTTTTCACTTATCTGTATCCTCTTATAATGCAGTAGCAAACATTTACTATGTGCATACCCCTGTTGCTAAATAGACCATCCAATGAGAAAGAAGCCGTGCAGAATGCAAAGAAAAAACTTTAACAGAAAAGTGCTAATCTCAAAGGAAGTGTTTGTTGTGTGTGGTGATCAGAGGTCAGAAACTCAAACTGTGCTCCTCATTTTCTGTCATCAGAGAAAAAGCCCATGTGGGTGGTGACACTGCCAGCTTGTTTTTCATAAGAAGAAGAAGCTGTAAGTATAGATTCAAGGAAAAATTCTGGACTGTTTGGACTCTGCCAGGGAAATGTACCTGATGCAATGTGGAGGTCCCTAGAGAAAATCTGGGCACTCTGAAAAGATTTTTTGGAAACTGGCAGTTTATTACATCGCTGCCACCATTTGGGGTTACAGACTGTCACTGTGACTCATCTGCAACATATTTTACCTGCTTCAAGCTCTTAGTAACTCTAACTTCCTTTTCTTAGCTAATAAATCTTTATTTAGATATCTGTAGAAGGACTACCCATATTGTCTTTGGTGTAAGATCTAAAGTACCAACTGATCTGGGGTAAGTGACTGTTGGGAGTGGATGCCACCTGATGTGATGCGATTTTTTATTTAAGTGACCTTTTATCACAATGTCCAGTTTCTACGAGTGGCAAGATAAGCTGTAAAGTCTAAGGGGACAATCTGTGACTTCATGGTAAGACAGGAATTCTCATTTGTTAGTGGCTTGGTGATATCTAATTACAGAACACACCACCAGTTTGGGGTGCTTGCTATGTTTTCTGACAGTCTGTCCTGAGGTAGGCACTCTCTACAGTGAGCCACTCCAGACAGTGATCTTCTAAAAGGGTTAGAGGGTAGTTTGCAGGGAGAGGGGAGACGTAGAAAATGAATGGCTGTACTTTTGGGAGGAAGGCCTGGTATTGCAATAGAACATCATAGACTGGGCTGGTCGTAGTGCCTATTATTAAGTTCCAGAGGGGTAACCCTGTTAGTCTAGTTCAGCAAAACAAACAAGGAGTCCTGTGGCACTTTTAAAGACTAAGAAATTTATTTATCGCATGAGCTATTGTGAGAGAAGTCTGACGAAGTGGAATTTTCTCCAGTGAAAGCGTATGCCTTAAATAAATTTGTTAGTCTTCAAAAGTGCCACAGGACTTGTGTTATTAAGGTTGCTCATTACTTCCCAGCAGACCCTGCTTTTTCAGTTGCTTATTACAATTTTGCTGAACATCAGCTGTTGGAACTTGTGTTTTCCATGCCATGTATCTACCTCAGATTGATTTGATTTTATTTCATTTGTCACTTCAGCCAAAACAGTCCAGCCATTTCCAAGAATGAGGGTAGACAAAGACATTTACCCGGTTTAAAAATCCTGGCACCCTTTTCTTGGATAAGTTCTGTCACTCCCATACTTGGAAACAGAGGCTGAAACTTGGCTAGGAGTGTGAGCTTTGTGTTGGGGATGTGCCTTGCCATCCTTGTAATAATCTGCCAAAATTTGGCCAAGTTGAAGACACTGAAAAATTGCAGTTTTCACGTGTTCAGTAGACACTTTGGATGTTATCAGTTGAATTCCCCTAAGATTCTGGTCACACTGGGGATTCGCTTACCTGGAGCTGAGCAAAGCTTTCCCTGCAATTTCAGCTCTGCCATGCTGGGACTGGGTCTGGGATTGGGCCTGCCATCCTGGATGTGAACTGAGAGCTGGAGTCAGTGTCTCCTGTCTTTTCAGTGCCCCCTTGTTAAACCCAGGCAGCACAGAAGGGGAAGCTGCCAGATTCATATGCAGAAAAAACAAGGGCCTTGGAGGTGAAGAATGGTGACTGGGACTGGTGGATGGTGTGTTGTTGGTTGGGGGGTGGGGGAGAAAGATGACTAAGAGTTGGATAGGGAAATGTGGGGTGGAAGGCATTGAGGGAGACTGCATTTAGATGAGGACCTACAGGCATGGAAGAGGAGATATATGACAAAGAGTTGGGTTTGTGGGAGAGAGAGAACAGATGAGAAGCTTAGAGTGGTAGGAAGTGAGGCAGGGCCAAGGAGACTGGGACTTTCTGAGAGGAGATAGAGAAGAAGAGGCTGGATTACAGCTGAGCAAATAGTAAATTTGCTCCAAAAATACACGTTTCAGAGCAAACAAACTGTTCAGCTGTCAATGTAGGTCCAATTTGGCAAACAGCTTGAGCAAAAAAAGGGGGGCGGGGGATTCAGAATTGTTGATTTGAATTGACGTGTTTGATTCACATTGAATGAAAATGTTTTGTTTTGTTTGTTTCAAGTGAGGAAAAACAACAACAGAAAACAGTTTTGATTCAAAATTAATCAAATTTCATTTTGTTTGACCACTAGACTAGAAAAAAATCCATATGGGCTATTCAGCTCTGGTCACTAGGATGTGCTAGACCAGGAGACTCTGACTGAGATGTGAAGCCCCAGGACTGGGGACTATGAGAGGCTAGGTGAAGGAAAGGATTGGGATCAGGAGGCAGGGATGAGGAAGAGACAGGACTGGAACAGGTTGGAGAAGATGTGGCAGAATTCCCATTTAGTCAGTTTGCTTCTTTTTAATCTAGGAAATCATAAACAAATGATGCTAGAAGAATGTTACTGACATTGAAAAGTAAAGGATTCAAAGGTTATGAAATGCCAGACTTACCCTCAATCTTAATTGCTCTGTGACTCAGTTCCCCATCCATAAAATGGGGATAATGCTGTGTTCCATGCTGTGAAGATAAATGAACATTTGTGAGCCACTCAGATATTGTAGTGATAAGTACCTGTAAAAAGCCATGAGGAAATTAATAACAGGGTTCAGAGCAGAATTTGAATACCATTCAGTAAATAAGGTTTGAACCACCCACTGAACAAGAACAAAACAAAACATCAAATAGCTGTTCATTAAATGAGTACTGCATATCCTATGCCCTGCAGGAGACACAGGCCCTGTAGAAAAAAATAGCATGTGATCATAAAATTAAAGACTGTACCAAAACACAGATGCACAAGGAGGCTGAATTAAGGTTGCACAGATAACCTTAGTTCTGCCATTTTTGTGTGGAATATATAAAGACAAACCCATAATGAGACAAGCTAAAGACAATGAACTACATTCATCTCTGATGCAACTATTGAAACAGAAGTTCTCTTTACCACAGTTTAGATCCTCCCCACAGTTAATTATCTTCCACTAAACCACAGATCATGTTTTGCCCTCATCATAGGATCCAGAGCAACGTCCTGCTCTACTCACCATTTCGCTATCTATCCAGGTGTGCTTACAGAAACTCTATTATGCTCCTATCTCAGCACCTCCTGTGTATCGATCCTCATACCATGCCTATGAACCAGAGACATATCCCCAAGTTACAGACTGGAAACTGAAGCCCAGGAACACTCAGAAAGTTTGTGGCAGAGCCAGGAACTAACTTAGATCTTCTAAGAGTTCATCTAGTGCCTTTTTCTAGGAGCTACAGTGCCAAACCTACCTTTATGCCTCTATTTCAGTGGTTCCCAACCAGTGTGCCGGGGCACACTGGTGTGCCGCAGAAACACCTGAAGTGTGCCACGAGCATCCCTGAGAGCTGGGATTAAAGTTCCCTCCCAGCTCAGCTCAGCCACGTGGGCTGTGCAGGGCTGGGAAAAGGCAGGGGTTAAAGTAAGGGGGAAGGCAGCAGAACACAGTTCCAGGGACTCCCTATTTTTAGGCAGGCAGCGTTCTGGCCTCCCTAAAATTAGAGGAAGGCACCAGAACATGGAGTTCCAGGGGTCCCCCTAAAAGTAGCAGGAGCAGCTGGAACAGAGGTCCAGTGGCTTCACCTGAAACCCCGCTCCACCTTAAGCCCAGTCAGCAGAAAGTTGCAGGAGGCCGGGCGTGTGTGAATCTCCCCTGCAGGGCGGAGCAGCTCCTGTCAGTCAGCTAGCCTGCAGACAGCCCAGGTAAGGGGTTTGGGGGGGAGGCCTGCTGGGGGTTGTGTGAGGTAAGTGTGTGTGTGTGTGTAGCAGAGGTGGGTGGGAGTGGCTGTGTAGCAAAGGGTGTGTAGTTGCGGTTGTGGGGTGGCTATTTGGTTGGGGGTGTGTAGGGGGTGTAGCTGAGGGCTGAAGGGCTAGTTCTGGCCCCTGCAGTGATGGGGGGTACATTGCAGGCAGCTGGGGGAGGGGAGGACAGGACCCACTGGGGTGGGAGGGAGCAGCAGTGGGGTGAGGATTTGCCCTGGGTGGCAGGGAGCCACTGTGGAGATGGGGGAAGGGGTGCTGCGCCATGCTCCCCTGCCCTACCTTCCCACTCCTCAGGGTCCCCCTGCCCCCCCAAAGCCACTCTTGTTCCCCCTTCCCCTCTCCTCTCTTGCCACCCTTGTGCTGTTCCCCATATAGCTGCCCTTCTCTTCTGCCAGCCCTGTCCTTCTCTGCTCCCCACACTCAGTCCTGCCACTGCACAACTCCTGACCTCCCCTGTTTTGCCACCCCTGCTCTGCTACCCCTACTACCCCACAAAGCAGCATTTCTGAAACAGTGCCATGGTTCAGGAATATTCATAAGTAATTTAAGTTAATTTGAGTATTCATGAGTTTTTTAATAGTGGTGTGCCTCAAAAAATTTGAAGGTATCAAGGTGTGCCACGGCAGGGAGAAGGATGGGAACCACTGCTCTATTTATATGACATAACTGAATCTATCTCATTCACTCCTTTGCTCCATTTGAGAACACACAGATACCGTAGGCCAGTGGTTCCCAACCTGTGGGCCGTGGACCTCCGGGGGGGGCCACAGAGTGGCTCCAGGGGGGCCGCGGACAGGCTGGGATCTGGGGCCAGACACTGTTGGGATCTCTGGTTGCCATGCGAAGACCCAGGCTTCCGGCCAGCAGCGAGCTTACCCCAGGCAGGGAGTTTTTACAACTCCCATGCCCTGAGCATGCAGAGCATGTTCAGGGAATGTAGCCGGGGAGGTGGCCAGGTGCCTGCAGCTCCAGCAGCCAGATAAGGGGAGGGGGCAGAGAACTGGGGAGGGGGTATGTCTGCAGCACTGCCACCATGGCCCCATCTGCCCACCCGGGAGTGGGGGTCACTGTGGCAACGGCCTCCTCCCCGGGAGCTGCCGCGGCCCCATCCCCCTGCTGGGGAGCCACAGCTGCGGCGGCTATGGCACCCTGCCTGGGGATCCAGCTCCTCAGGAGGAGAGTGGTGCAGACCACATTCTGCCTGCAGCAGTGCCAGAAATACAAAGGGGTCTGTGGGCTTTCTTTTACCAGGTCAAGGGGCCCCTGGCCTTCAAAAGGTTGGAAACTGCCACCATAGGCTGACGCTGATGCCAAAGTAACGTATCACTGAAACATGGTAAGGCTCCATTACCATGTTAAAGTTACTATAAACATTTTAGAAACTTGCTTCTAATTTGCATCACCTATCAGCAGATGCACTAAAGGTAGCTACTACTTTGGTTTTCCCAAACTAGGGAGGAATTGTGTGGCCACATGATCCTGGCACTCTCTTTGTGTCCATATTCTAACTCACATCTAAAGAAAGCTAAAACTGTAGAAAGCTTTTCCTAAGATAATGTTTTCATACAAAGCAATAGCTGTGGTTGTGCCAGACATGTCACATGAAGAAGAATGTAAAGGAAAGTGATCCATTAGACAAGTGCTATGATGTTGTGGTCCAAACTAACAAAATGTGTCCTTGAAAATTCATAAAAATGAAGCTTTTGTAATAGTTTAGGTTTATTGTTTATTTATTTATAGGTCATATTTAGATTTATTGTTTATAAGTCATATTTTCATACTGGGTGGTTCTTTTAATTTAAAAAAGTAACAAATGTTACAGGTTTAGTTCTAGATCTGTCTTAAAAGTCTGAATACCTGAAATTTGGTAGCAATGATAATTTTTTAATTTTCACACATTGCTTCTGCATGTTTGGAACCTGAAATAAGTGATAACCATATTTTTCCAAAGGTAACAGGCAAGTTAAGTAGTTGGCAAGGAAGGCTTGTTGGCGACAAAGAAACATAGGTGTAAAATATGATGTATGTGAATGGCAGCAATCAATTCCACCAATTCTAGAAGTTATGCCAACTTTTGAAATGATAGTTTGTTATGCAGTTGGTTAGATGAGATGATTCCTATAGTCTCATCTGGCATTAAAATCTACAAATCAGTTAACAAATCAAATAGATCTTTACACACAATGTAAAACTGCAGTCTTTTAGTGAAAGCAGATCTAGGGTACATGCCATTTCCATCTCTGTAGAGCCCACATTATGTGTAGATTGATGCCCTATGGCTCCATCTAGAGATTAGTTCATAGATTAGCTAGTCTTTCCTTGTCTTCACATAGAGGCTGTCTATGAAAAAAGACCCAAAAAACTACATTAAGAGGGTATTTTCATCATTTCATCAGCAAAGATTATATCTTGGTATCTGGGCTTAGTCACATCAGCTATGCAAAGGTACTTCCCAGTAGACAGAGAGAGAAATTCATTTGAGGAAATCTGCTTCACTGGTAATTAAGATTCTCCATTTCTCAACTGGAGAACTGTGTTTTGTGTAACAGAACATACTTTTTTAGGCTGCTGTGATTCTTTAATTTTTTTTATTATGGATGCAACCCCATTATAATTTGACAATCAAATACATACTTCTGGTATTACTGGGTTTTGGTGTGGGGAAAAAAAATTGTTGGATTATTCCATCAGGGAGAACAGTTACTAAATATTAAGAGCAATTGTTGCTTTAGGTAGTATTTTTCCATACATAGTTTATTACAGAGATGTTATAAGATATTTCTATAGACCTATATTTTATTATTGCTTTATCCAATGAAACGACTCTTATTCTTGGATTTTGCATCATATAGCTTGGCATCGCTAACAATTACACTAAAGCTTTGTAAAAATCCATATGCTTTCTATAATGCTATTTAGAATCTGAGGAGATGGGTTAGTGGGTCTCATTCACAGGTTCAAATCCTAGAAGATTTAGTTTAATACTTCAGCCTTCCACAAAAGATAAACGACTTACCGTTCAGCCTCCTGTGTTAGTAGCCCCTGGCAATCCACGCTGGAACGAGATCTGAAATAAAAACATCTCCTTCACTTTCCTGTTTCCTAGCTTCAGAAACACAAATCCTCCTTTTCCTTGGGAATTCCTGGGCTTTTCCATGGCTATGCCTGCCTTCCCTAGGTTAGATCACTTTCAGTTAGAGACATGTTAATCTGTCCTGGCAGAAATTAGATCATGGAAAAACACATTTTTCTTACCTCACTAATTGTTTTCCAAGACTTGCAGCATACTGTAGTAGAATAAAGACACCAGATCTCAAGAATCTAATGGGGAAGAATTAATGAAGGGGATTTTTCTCCCTCACTAGAGGGGGGGGGGGGAAGAAGGGATGTTGAACTGGTTCCCAACATTGTGGAATGTCAGTAAGTTAAGACCTTTTTCACACTGACAAAAGTTAAAGGTAGGTACAATATAAGTGCTAAGAAACTAGGGTTTCAATCCTGAAAACATTTATGTATATACTTAACATTACACCTAGGGGTAGTCCCACTGTATGTGCATGTTTGCAGGAGCAGGCCCTAAGAATCAAAAGATGGGGTAGAAGGAGAGGCAGGCAGAATAATTTCATTCTAAACAACAGGAACATAGAGACTGTGTTACACAAAAATAGAAAAAGTCATAAAATAAACAAGGAACCCTGATGTCATGATTAGATTTAAATTTAGCAGCAAAAAGTGGGAATTTGGCTTAGTCAATCTAATTTTTTATAATTAAACTAATACAACATGCCTGAAAATTGATGAATCACTGATTCATCAGTTCCAAAGATAAAGTCAGACTAGATGATCACAATGACCCGTCCCAATCTGAATGGATGAATCCATGGACATGTCATTGTCAGGCTCTTTTTAATGTTATAGATTCATAGATTTCAAGCCCATGATCTTCTTGTACAACCTCCTTTATAACACAGGCCATAAAACTTCCCCAAAATCAATCCTAAGCATATCTTTCAGAAAAACATCCAGTCTTGATTTAGAAATTGCCAGTACAGACAGGGCCAGATTAAGAGATGCTGAGGCCCTAAGCTATGTCAAGATTCAGAGGCCCCATACCATAAAAATAAAGAGAAAAAAGCATATTACTTTATAACAGAAGGGATAATGAAAAAAATAAATGATAAGCCATTTTATTTGCATATATACATAAGGCAAAGATGCAACAAAAATAACTAAATATACGTCTTGAAAAAAGTCTAATTTGCATTATCAATTTCAATTATGATAAATCTTCTTCGTTATCTCTGATATATTTAGAGGCTTTGCATGATGTGAGGCCCTAAGTCATGGCTTACTTGGCTTGTGCCTAAATCTGGCACTGAGTATAGGTGAATGCACCAGGATAGTTGGTAGATTGTTACAGTGGTTAATTACCCTCACCGTTAAAAATGTATGCTTTATTTCCAGTCTGAATTTGTCTAGCTTCAATTTCCAGCCTTTGGATCAAGTTATACCTTTCTCTGCTAAACTAAAGAGCTTATTATCAAATATTTGTTTCCCATGAAAGTACTTGCAGATTGTAATCAAGTCACCCCTTAACCTTTTCTTTCTTAAACTAAATAGACTAAACTCCTTGAGTCTATCGCTAAAAGGCTTTTTTTCCAATCCTTTAATCATCCTTGTGGCTATCTTCTGAACTCTCTCCAACATCCTTCTTGATTTGGGGACACCAGAACCAAACACAATTGACTAGCCGTGATTGTACTAATACTAAAAACAAAAGTAAAATAACCTTTCTGAGCTCACTTGAGATTCCTTTATTGATGCATCCAAGGATAGCATTTAGTGGGATGTCATTGGCTTTTAAATACCCCTTTCCAATCATTCACCCCACTCTTTTTATAAGGATTGTAAATTTCCTCAGCATAAGGACTATCTTTTACAATATCTTTGTACAGCATACTGAACAATGGGGCCTTTACATAGTGCAATATACGTTAATTATCTAGACTGGCTGATCTCTCAGGGAACTGATGGGGGTGGTTAGAAAGTAGATTAAAGAATGGGGAAGAAATCAAGGTAACAAATAAAAAAACCACCAGGTATGTTGAACTAAATAGTCCTCTGTTCCCATTTCCTTTTTCTGCACATTTACAGTCTAAATTCTCACATAGCACAATATTAAATATCTTGTTAAAATCTAGATGTTTATCAAAGGAAAGGGATGAATAAGAAGCTATTGAGAAAAGAACCTAGATAAAGTGAATATATGGGAATGAGTAGGACTATGAGGCATCAATAGATGGTTTTCAAAAAAAAATCATGAAAATGGCAGAACAGTAATTTTAAAAAATACATTGAAATTGAAGTATCTGGGGTTTGGAAAATTGATTCCAGTTTTTGCTGGTAAAAATGGACATCCTGCCTAATTCAAAACCAGTTAGTTAAATATAAATACCAGAACAAATACTAAAACAAATAGTTAAGGAATTTGTCTGAAAACACTTGAGAACTATTTAAACAATAGATAATCTAAAATCAGGAGTAGGTCCTGCCAAAGAAACTCAATTGGCTTGTTTGATTCAGTTAAAAGTTTCCTGGACCCACAAGGAAAATTTTTGTCCACTAACTTAGTTCAGACAAAGTACATACCTAGTGTGAACTTAATTCACCTGAGGTATGTCCTTTATCTCTCAGTCCTTGGCCTTATCATAGAACATGAAACAGCCACAGTCAGAGGGAACTCATACAAACAATAGGGCCCTGACTTTTAATTAGCAAAAGTAATCATGACCCAAACATAAATCTATGCCAAAAAGGTGCATTGGTTTACCTGAGAGATCACATTTACTGATTAACACTAGGATAAATGCATAGCCAAACCTCCAAAGAGGGAAATAAATGTGTTGCTTTATAAATGTAAGCAATCTCTATTAGCCTGCCAACACTGATCTTTTCATTTGGAAACCCACTAATTAACTTCCCTTCTAGCCAAGAAGTTTCTCTAAATATGTGGCCACTATTTCCTAATATGCCCTCTGGCTATTAGGATTAAAGAAATACCTACTGATCACACTCCTCAAACTCCCATTGGTTTGACTGAAAGCTCCTCCCTAAGAGGAGAAGTTTTTCAGGGAACTACCATATATAAAAGAGAGACAATGAAACAATGATGTTCCTTAGTCTATTTCTTACTTCCTCCTTGAAGCTATTTTGCAATCCCAGATAGCAAGAAAAGGTGTGCTAGGAAAAAATAAAAAGGTAAATGGTCTAAATACATTAAGGTTGGCAAAAAAGTTTGATCTAGTGTGTATACCCACTAGTCAGGGTTCATTGCTGGCTTATAACTATGTAAGACAAACAAGAATAACTGAAGGGGGATAGACAAAAATAAGATCACCAGACTGGGGCATGCAGGACTTCTGCTTTCTTTTTGTGATTAGCTTATGCCATCAGAAAAGGCACTGTTATAAATCCTCTACTCTTGAGTCTCTCCATTTGTAGAAAACTAAACCTGAAATATTTGTTCTGAATCTACTGGCATTTTGTTGCACCTCTTGTATTGGATCACTGTAGGTTTGTTTGTTTGTTCTATTTCTAGTTTTTACCCTGGGGGTCCTCTGATGTAAACTTACTCATTTCAATATTGTACCATTAGAACCTCTGTCCCATATGGTATTGGTTTTGACCTTTTTTTTTCTCTTCAAAAAGTATTTCTTAGTAGATAGATGCAGTGAATAAGATACTCCTCCCATACCCCAAGTCTGGCCCTTTTTATGTTACATGAAAGGGCTAGGAGCCCTACAAGCAACAAGCCCACATGAGGGGAGAATTCCTCTGGCATAGGCACTGTAGTATATGGCATTAAGACTACCTACTGCAGCTCCTTGGCAAGTCCTGCTGTGGGAAGGCTCCAGGGAAGGGGCTGAGACCTGGTGAAACCAAAGCACAGGGCTGTGCTGAGCTTCTCCCTTGGGAAGCTGCTACAAATTAGATGTAATCTCAGAGCTGGATAAGGTATGCCAAAGGTCTCTTTGGTCTCTGGCAGCCCAGGACCAAGAGGGTGAAAATGTTCCTTAATCACTGGGAACTGCAAGTTCTGGGCTGCAGCTGTAAGAGATTCAACACAGAATCTACTGTGAAATTCCCTACTGTGGACTAGCCCCAAACTAGCCACCTCATATTGCCAGTTAAACTAGATTTACAGCTGCTTTATACTGCCATAGTAAGGCAAAATAGCTGATGCCTATTACTTGATGTTAATGCTGCCTCTTGTACTTGCCTATGTATCAGTGCACAAACCTCCCAAAGCCCCCATTCCTCTTTCACCCCACAGCTCACTGCATGCACACTTGTTTCCTATCATTTCCCCCTGCACCCAAATGCTCACCTTACTTGGCTTCCTGTTGAGTAGATCCAGTGCAATGGGTAATTTATGAACAAAAATAAATAAATAAATAAAATCAAAAGAGTAATTCTTTTTTGCCAGTTTTAAAGTGTATCTGTCAGTAAAGGCTAGTGCACAAAAGTCTTCAGAAAATCTCAAAGGATTGTATTCTTTCAAAATGGCTGTCATATCCTAATATTGTCAATAAGCCTGAGGCCCCAGCTACTTTTTATTTTCATGAATTATAAAGCTAGAGTAGACTGCTATAATCATCCAGTTGGACTTTGTGTATAAGGCCGCAGAACTTCCCTGAAATAATTCCTCTTTGAACTAAAAACAGGAATTGATATCCTTCAGAAAATATCCAAACTTGATTTTAAATTTTCAAATAATAAATCTACTATAGCCCTTAGTAAATTGTTCCAGTTGTTAAATATCCTTGCTGTTTAAAATGTATGCCTTATTTCTACTTTGAATTTGGCTAGCTTCAGTACCCAACTGGATCTCCTTACATGCCTTCTACTAGACTCAAAAGAACCTCCAGAAGACAATTCTGGAGTTCTTCTGGCCAGGACTGCACTGGGTCTCTGCAGGGACTCTGAGCCTCCCCCTGGAGGAAGGGGGGCAGGGCCTGTGCTGCGTCCGCAGCCAGGTCCACACCTTCCGCCTCCAGGCCCTGCAGAGACTCCTTTATGGTGCAGGTAGTCCGGCATGGAGCCACTTGGCACGTACCTTCCTCCGCCGCTACCGAGGGCTCCGATACGACTGGCAGCTCTTTTATCTCGACCTGAGACGTTCTCCGCGAGACGTCTCCGAGCTGCCGGCCTTCTACCATGACCTCCTCCGGACCTGGAGGCTCTTTGCAGCCTCTAGGTCGGTTATACCCACCGAGGGGGAGGACCTCCTCGCGGAGCCCCTGCTACACAACCTCCATCTCGGTGTGCAGGTGGCGGAAGCCCCCTCCGTGAGGCGGAGGTTGGTCATGGCAGGCGTCACCTGGGTCGGAGACCTCCTGGATTATACCCGGGGTGATAGGGTGGAGCCTCATGAGCTGGCTCGGTGCATGGGGCTCTCCACTCCTCGTACCCCTCGACACCTAGTTTAAGAGGTGAAGGCAGCCTTGCCTCCCACTGCTTGGGTCTACCTCGAGCAAGTCCTGTGAGAGGGCACTCCCTCCCCCTCTCTCAGCCCTGGCCCTCTGGAGCTTTTGATCAGGCCTCAGCCCCATCAGCCCCTCTGGCCACCCCTGTCCTACACCCTGAGCCGACTGCTAGACCTGCAGCCAGCTTCTTTCCAAACTGCGCCCTGTAAATATTTGTACACGCTCATGCTGCATACCATCCTTTTCCTCTCCCTTGCGTCCCACCCCAGTACAAAATGGTGGGACCTCATTTCACCTGTGGAGGGCGAGGACCCCAGTGGGCCAGTCTGTATGCCATCCTTACCCCATGGCCTGCGGGGACATCAGTTGGCGGCTCCTACACGGAGCCATGAGCATGGGCTCGTACCTGGCGTGGTTCACCCCTCGCCTGGATGCCTGCCTGTACTGTGGTGTGAGGGAGGCCCTGGCACACGCTTATCTAGAGTGCACCAGGTTGCAGCCCCTCTTCCAGCTCCTCCAGAACCTCTTATTGAGGTTCTGGCTGCACTTTTCCCTACATCTGTTCCTTTATGCACTTCCTCTCCATGGCCCACAAAGTCGCGGGACCTCCTCATCAACCTCCTCCTGGCTCATGCAAAAGTAGCCATCTGTAAGACCAGGGAAAGGAGGTTGGCTGAGGGAGGGGCCTGTGACTGTGGGACCAATTTCCGGTTCCTCGTCCGTGCATGCCTTTGGACAGAGTTCCTCTGGGTGGCGTCCGCTGGCTCCCTCAACACCTTCCGGGAGCAGTGGGCGCTGTCTGGGGTTCTCTGCTTGGTGTCCCCTTCTGAAACTCTGGTTTTGAACCTGTGACCCTCACACCTGTTCCTGTTATTTCTTTAGTTGTCTCCTGGAATCATTTGAAGACTAGTTCAGTGCCACCTCCCCTTAGGCTGGGGGAGGGGTTTTAGAAGTGGGTGGGTTTATGCCCACCCACCACCCTGGTTCTTCAACAGGACTAGACTCAAAAGCGCTTACCAAATTTCTGTCCCTATGTAGGTATTATAGACTGATCATGTCTCCTTTAACTTTCTCTTTATGATAGACACAAGTAGCTCAATCTATTTACCACATAAGGTAAAGTTTTTTTCTAATCCTTTAATTGTTCTCATGACTCTTCTCTGAACTCTTAACAATTTATTTAACATCCTTCTTGAGTTGTGCTCCCAAGAGTTGGATACAGTATTCCAGCAGTAGTTGCACCACTGCCAATTACAGAGGTAAAGTTAGCTGTCCACTCCTACTCCTTGTTCTTTTTTTGAGTGTTTGCTCATGTCAATTCCAAGTAGGTGTGTGCATGCTGTATGTGTAACCCATATGCCTAACTAAAGGAGCTATCTCTGTTAGGGATCTCTTGAGGCTGGGTTATGCTGCTGGGCAGATTTGTCTGCTCTGATCCAGAAGCTTCTGGAAATTAAGTGGATGGTAGCAGTGCTAAACCACAAGGTTTTCTACTGGTGCTTTAGTCAGATGCCATGAGAGCAGCAGCCTGAGTGCAGGAGTCACAGAGCTGCAATGAGAAGAACCCATGTGCTCAGTGCATGACTGGGTTAGCTTCTCCCAGGACTGGAGAGCAAGATGTTCTTTCCCTGCTGTGGAGCATTTTGCCAGAGAGTTTTCTCATATGCACATGTGACTGATTGCTGGTTAACCAGTAAATTGACTGGATGGTGCTGGTTCCAGAAGAGAAGGAAAAGCCTGCTTGGATTCCTACATAAAATCTGTACAACCAAAGAAGAGGATTGCTATTTCTTGCAACTCAAGCCTTTGAACTTGAACAGAGACTGCAACTGAGGTATGGGTGAACTTCACCTAAACTTTGGGACTCAGGGGTTTTTTTCCTCACAATGTTTCTGTGGGGACTGTTCTGTTTAAATTCATTTTGTTTTTCTTAGGATAAGGTTTATCATGTTAGTAGTTAATAAAGTTCATTATTTTTGTTCTTAGATGGTATTTTAATGTGGGGAAGGTAACTGAACAATCTTTGCTGAGTCCTTCACAGACTGAATCCTGGGTCTTTAGCGCTTCTCTGTAGGAGCTGGGGTTTAATTTGTAAAGGCACTGGAGAATGACAATTAAATGAATTCTAGCCCACCCAAAGGTTAGATGTGCACATTCATTAGAATTATTTTCATCAGGTACTTCTCAGTTTGGTGCAGATGGCCCCTGGAGTTGCACCTCTGTGGTGCCATATATAAGGTCCTGCCAACCCTCCATCTCTTCAGTTCCTTCTTTCCATCTATGACCATCATTGGACCTACATCTCTCGACTCTCGCTTAGGCAGGTGTTTCCCTACTGGTCTTGGTGTTTGAACCTGTAAATGTTAGATTCAGTTATTAGTTTTTGTCAAGCCTCTTTTTGGGGGCTCTCTCCTCAGTAAATTCCTCTCCAACCCAGGAATCAGAGCATGCCTCGATCCCAAGGATTCAGACTGTGTGGATCCTGCCGTAAGCCTATGCTCAAGGGTGATCCCCTTGAATCCTAATTGACATGCCTGGGTGAATCCCACCAGACAGATCGCTGTAAGATTTGCAAGGGATTCTGTCCTAGGTCCAAGACAGAGAGAAACATCTTCTCATGGGGGCAGCTCTTTGTCTCCAGCCACCAGGCCAATCAGAACCTGCCCCTAGCACCTCAAGCATGGGCTGCACTGGCCTCAGTTAAGGACCCTACCATGCTAAAAAAGGACTCGACATGCAGAGATATTCAGCACTACCTGCCATCAACACAGAAGTCAACCCAGCATTGCTCATACTCACTGGTGCCATACAAAAGGCATAAGAGAACCAACAGAAGGGTCTTGCCACAGTGAGTGGGGAGAGACAGCTCTAATGGTGCACATCCTGGGCTGGCTGGGCCTGCTGCACCCAAGCCCTCAGAGTCATCACCATTGACTCCAGACTCCAGAGGGGACCGTAGAGTCCAGTGCAAGAGGACTCCCTCATAAGGGAGAGCTAGGTGAAAGAACTGGATCTCCCTCCCATGTGATGGAGGCAGTGGACCCCATGGTGGATATTTTTAGCACTGAAAGGCAACTCAAAATGGCATCTCCTCTCATAAAGACCCCCCAGACTACCAAAACTCTGTGGCAGACACTTGCCTCTATCTCCCCTCCTGCCCCCCCACCAAGAGGATAGAAAGAAAATACTTTGCACTCTCAAATGGGCCTGATTACTTCTTCACCCACTCGCTCCCCACCCACCCACATTCGGGGTTGCTGATGGTAGCAACTATGAATGAGAGACAGGCAGGGGCAGCAGGACCCATCACCTAAGTCAAGGACTCAAAGAAGTTGGACCTCTTTGGCAGAAAGTTCTATTCCACTGTGGGATTCCAGATAATGAACCAGCAAGTGATCTTGAGCAGCTATAACTTTAATTCATGGGACAACCACGTTGAAGTTCGAGATACTTCTGACTGACTACAGATTAGCATTTGCAGTGATCATAAAGGAGGGCAAGGCAATGGTGAGAACTGCACTGGAGGTCACCCTGGATGCAGCAGATTCAGCCACTTGAACATTGGCATCTGCAAGTGCCACAAGGAAGAGTTCATGACTGCAGGTGTCAGATCTACCTCCAGAGATCTGACAGACAACAAAGGGCTTGCCCTTTGAAAGCTTGGAGCAGATGGACTCCAAGTTCCACATTCTAAAAGATTCAAGAGAAACACTGAAGTCCTTGAGCCTTCATACACCAGTTCCTCAGAAAAAGCACTTTAAGGCCCAACTTTCCCTGCAATTTTACCCTATGCAGGACTACTCTTGGTAGAGGAGCAGATATATCAGGTGTAGGATACCTCAGCCTCCATCCAACCAAAGCTGGGGTCTGGCAAGACAGTCCCCTGGCTCAAAACAATTTTGAGAGTGTGTTCCAACCCCCCCACAGGCCAGAACCCAGATCCTTATCCACTGGTTTTTAACCATCTGTCCCATTTAATGTCAGACCAATGAGTGCCGTGCAAAGTAGAACTTGAATAGCCTCTCCAATTTGGTTCCTGCCCTCCCTCTCAACCCCTTTCTTGGTCCCTCTTTAGGGACCATTAGCTCATGTCACTTGTTATACAGGAGATGCAAGTGCTCCTAAGGGTGGGAGGAGTGGAAAAGTTAATTGGAGGAGTTAAGGGGAAAGGGATTCTACTCCTTTAATTTCCTAATTCCAACAGTCAAAGGAGGTCTTAAACCCATTCTTGACATGAGTAACTTCCACAGATTCATGAAGAAACTGAAATTTCACATGATATTTTTGACCACTGTCGTTCCCTCCCTGGATCCGGGAGACAGGCACACTGCCCTCAGCTTAAACATACTTCCATAAATCAGTAATTCTGTCCCAAAGATGGTTCCTCAGATTCATGGTAAACCATACCTGTTGCCAATTTACAGTCATTCCTTTTGGACTGTCAGAGATCCTTTGAATGTTTACCAGGTGTGCGGCAGTCATCACCCTGCTGCCTTTCTGAGGAGACCACAGATGAGGGTGTTCCTACATCCAGACAACTGGCTTGTCAGGCAACGTTCCAGGTCACAGGTAAATGCTCATACGACCTTGTATGGTAGACATTTGGCAGAATGGGTCTACTGTTGAACATCCCCAAGTCAACCCAGAGGATAGAGTTCATAGGGGCTTTCTTTGCTTCTGCCCAGGCTCAGGCATTCCTCCTGGACTCTTACTACCAGACTATTTGTTCCATCACAAAGGACTTTGGGCACTTTCCTACAAATGTGTAGAGATGCTTGAAGCTGCTCAGCCATATGACTGAATGCATATATGCAGTTCAGCATGTGAGGCTACGACTCAGACCTCTCCAGGCTTGACTGGCATCAACGTGCCTTCGAAAGACAAACTGGACAAGATAGTTTCACTTTGTCCTGGGGTTATCAAGTACCTCCTCTGGTGGCTCAACCCTCAGTTGGTATGTGCGGGAGTACCCTTCTCCAGGGTTCAGCCCTGGATGTCTCTAAACATGGTTGAATCAGTGTTGGGCTGAGGAGTGTATTTAGGGACCATCAGGACCAAAGGCCTCTGATCCCAGACAGAGTTCTTACTTCACATCAATATCAGGCAGCTGGAAGCAGTTTGCTTGGCCTGCTAAGTCTTTAAGTTCTATCAGGAAAGCAGATATGTTGTCTGTTGTGACTGATACACAACAGCAATGTACTATATAAATAGGATGGCCACGATCCTCTGCCCTATGCCATGAAACCCTCAAGTTGGGGGATTTCTGCAGAGCCTACTCCACACACCTAGACACAACTTATCTGCTGAGGCCCGAGGGTGATCTGGCAGACCATCTTGGGAGATTATTCCCCAACCACCAGAGGTCTATTTGCCCAGACATTGTAAAATTCTCTTTCAGCAGTGGGAAATTCCCCAAGTAGATCTCTTTGTGACAAGACTCAACAGGAAGTGTCAGCAATTTTGCTCATTCCTGAACCACAGTTGGGCTCGATCGCAGATGCATTTCTCCTGCCCTTAGTAGACCAGCTGCTCTATGTACTCCACCCTTCCCACTTAGTCACAAGATACTGCTCAAAGTCTAGAGAGAGAGAACATTCATCATACTGATAGCCCCAGCTTGGCCCTGACAACACTGGTACACAATACTACTAAAACTATTGGTGGCCACTGAAATTGCCCTACCATTGGTGCCAGGCCTAACCACCCAAGCATCAATACCCTCCATCCTGGACTATCTGCTGCACTGGAGGCAGGTGGGTTTGGTGGTGTCAGCCCTAAATTTCACCTAGTGACAATTTCTGCATTCCATCTGGAGTTTATGGTCGATTGGTTTTTGCTAATCCAGTGGTGACGAATTTTCTGATGAGCCTTGACAGATTACACCCCGAATTCGCTGTTCAGACTGACCTAGCACTGTAGCTTGGTGCTCTCCAAACTGATGGGAGCCCTTAGCAATATGCTCATCCTTCTACTTCTTGGGGAAGGTGACATTCCTGGTCATGATGACCTCATCTAGGAGGGTGTCTGAACTCAAAGCCCCTGACGTGCAAACTTCTACACACAAGATTCCATGAAGACACTGTCCAGTTGGCTCTCCCTCTGGCCTACCTCTCTAAGTTGGTATCCCAGTTTCACATGAGCTAGAACAATTTCTTCCCACTATTCTTCCCTAAATAACATGCCAACAGCAGGGAAAGAAGCCTCCATTTCCTGGATGTCAAGCAGGCACTGGCATCCTATGTTAGGACAAGACCATTTTGTAAATGAAACCCATTCTTTGTGGCAGTAGTGGACAGAATGGTCTCCTGATGTCCCAGAGGATTTTTATCATGGATTATGTCCTGCATTAGAACTTGCAATGACCTGCCAAAGATGCCAACCCCAGCTTGGACAGTGCACTTCATGAGAGTGTAAGTCTCCTTGGCAGCATTCCTGAGCATATCCCTACACAGGAGATCTGCAGGACAATATGGTCATCAATTCACATGTTCACTTTGCATTATGCCATCATCCAGCAGGCCAGGGCGATGCATCATTCAGCAGAGAAGTGTTTCAATCAGCAATACTGTGAGCTCTAACACGTCCTTTATGGGCAGCTTGGGAGTCACCTACTTGGGACTGATATGAGCAAGCACTAGCATTAAAAAGAGTTACCTACCTTTTTGCAGCTGTTGCT
Organism: Podocnemis expansa; assembly: GCA_007922195.1. Lineage (NCBI taxonomy): Eukaryota > Metazoa > Chordata > Testudines > Podocnemididae > Podocnemis > Podocnemis expansa. The sequence continues at coordinate 11,576,177 of ML682038.1, forward strand.
CTTCAAGATGTGTTGCTTGTGTCCATTCAAAGACTCACCTGATTTCCCTTCTGTCAGAGACAAAGAAGGAACTGAATGGGGAGCGGGTTAGCAGGACCCTATAAATGGCACCATAGAGGCACGAGTACAGTGACCCAGGGCATGAGTACAGTGACCCAATGAGTACTGCTAGGGGAAAATCTTGCCTGCGTGGAATGGACATTCATAACTGTTGCTCTCATAAGTGTATTGCTAAAGGTAGGTAACCATTTTTTCCAGTGTAAGGTCAGCAGCTATCATTAAAAACAGCCCATGGCCTCACTCCTTTTGAAACAGAAGGAAATAACTGATCCTGTTAGGGGTCCACTTATAACCTCAATATTCTTGAGAATAGGAGATGGCAGCCATTTTGAAAGTGGGTAGTTTTTGTGTAATTCTTTGTAATAGACCATCATTTGTCAGCACGCTGAAGAACCTTTTAGTTTTGAAGAATGGGAAATATTATCATGACTCCTAACATAAATTCTTCAAAGGCACTGTATGTGCAGGAGTTCAATTGACTTTAACCATAAAGGAAGTTTGAAGCCTGTGCATTATTCTTTATTAAAATCTCCTGGGAGAAAGAAAAGGTTTGACACTGGGTGCAACTTTCTTAAAGAATTCATTTCATCGCAAACTTTTATTGTAGATTTTTCAGGAAACTAATTCTGTACGTATAGTAGCACTGTAATTTTGGGAAAAATACCCTAGATTCTTCCTATGTAACATAGCTGAATCTGTGCTCCAAGTGAAAAATTCAATTAGTCCCTAAGTATGGAACCATGAGGAGCTTCCATAATATATCATGATATTTTTTAAGTCAGGCATTGAAATACCAAAATCTCATGTCTTTGGGGCTGTTTGGTTTTCTAGTCGTGAATGAACAGTAATATCTTTAAAGACAAATTACGAAGCTATTTGATATTCAATTCTATATGTTATATTAACATAAACATTCACACTGCCATACATTTGTACCATTCATTAGCTGAGAGTGTTCTTTCACAACTACAGAAATTTAACCCATACACAACCAAATAAAATGGTTTCTTGCCAAGGTCCTGGATCAGTAGCAGAGATGGGTGTATAAATCTAGTATCGTGGTAAAAATAACATCAGAAGAATCATGAAACTGACGTGACATAAAGAGCAATTTACACAAAAGGAATGAACCAGCCACCAGTAAATTTTCTAAATGAATAATTTGCCCTTCATTTTGGGTGTTGGTCAGGTTGCATCCCATCTTGACATATTTTAACACAATAAAAATGTACATGTTTGGCCTAAACTTGTTTAAGGGTAGTAGGATATTAAGATTTCTTTATTTCAGACCTGAGGAGTCAGGACTCTTCTGTGCCTCTTACCAAGTCTAAAGCTTTCCAGGAGCCCTACCTGACTAGGAGCAACAATAAAAGGGCAATTAGGATAAGGGTGGTGAGTATGAAACTGCCAAGAGCCATTAAAACCAAAATCATGTTTGCGTACAAACGAAGAAAATGCTCTTCCACCCATAAAATTTCTTGAAATCAAGGAATCTGCTTCTTAAATTTTGCCAAAAAACTTGGTGCCCACTACAACTAATCATCTGAGATAAAGAGGTATAGGACAAATAGAGCCGAGATAAGCTCCATTTTTTCCCCCAGCCTTCAGATAGATGGTAATGAACTTACACTGTATTAAATTTGTGATCTAATTAGCCACCTGCTGTATTTTAAGTGAGAGAAAAGCTGAAACCATAAGATTGGTGTGGTAAAACTTAGAACTTTTTCAGTAACTCAGACAATTTCTGGGGAAACTACTCAGAGATGATCCTTTACTCTTGCAAACCCTGAGTGCAAGAATGGAAGGTTTTGATATTTGCCCTTGGCTAGCTATTTATGCTGCAATTTGTCCAATAAAAATACCACACCTTTCCACTAAAGGTTTGAGTGCTTCAATAAAGACCAACTCTAAGAGGCTGTCCTCTCAAAATACGGTAAATCATTTCTTAGCATTCTATAAGGAATCTTGTCAAATGAACAAAGTTATTCTTACTTGTGATTCTTAACATTACAGAATTTGTAATTGCCTGTAGGCAGGTGATACTGAAACTTCAGCTGTTTGCTCTTTCTAGGGTACATAATGTCATTTTAGAAGATGTTGCGTGCAACTCTCTCTTTATTCTGGAGCAAGGGTCTCAAACTCACGGCCTGAGGGCCACATGCAGCCCCTCAAGTTATTTCTTGCGGCCTGCAATGACGCTATTGCTATCAATATTTGCAATACCATTGTATGAAAAGATTTCAGTGGTGCAACCCTTGGGCTACCATACTAGCTCTCGTGTGGTGTGGCCTTGGGGCTAACACACTAGTCCTCATGCGTCCCTCATGGTGATTTGAGTTTGAGACCCCTGTTCTAGAGGCATTTGTTGTAGTAGATTTTAATGTTCAAAGTTTTGTTTTTAAATGATCATTTCTAGAAGTCAAAGAAAGTGATGCATGTCCTTATAGGTGCAGTTCAAAATCCAATCTGGATCTATCACCTCATTCTAAATGGGCTGAAATTGGATAATGTTTCACTCAACTAGCCTTTCAAGAAACAATGCAACTTGGTTTCCTTTGTTGAAATGTGGGGTTGGTTTGTTGGGGGGGGGCTCTAATTTTTTTTATTGTAATGACTTTTGAATAGTGTGACAAAGTTCCTCCTCTATTTTGGTGGATCCCATGCTTCCCTCTAGCTTTGGGTCTGTTTCCCTCAGGCCTCCAGGCCTGGGAAAAGTCCTTTGCCTCCCTCAGGCAGGCGTTTCTTTCTTTCCCCATTCTTTGTACCTGTGGAACTCTTCCTCTCCAGTGTTCTGCTCCTTCTTCAGATCTCTTCCTTCTAACTGTACCTTGCTTCTTCTCTCATGCTCCTGTAGCTCTCCTCACATTCACACTCCAGCTACACCCTTTCTCTGGAGGGAAAGCTTTTTAGTAAGTAGCCAGTTTTGAATCTATGGCAGGGCCTTAATGAGCTCTAGGTGTGCTAATTAATCTGGCATAACCACTGCTCAGCTACAAGAGAAAAAGGGACTTGCTGAGCCTGGGGCTAATATATTGTTTTTTCTAGAACTCTTCAGACTCTGTATCACATAGCCCTCTCCCCTGCTCAACACTATGGGATTGGGCAACTTGGGTTACTAAACAGTGCATTTGCCACACACCATCCACATTGCCATGGTGTTAGGGGTTCTTATCCCTGATTAGGCATCTATCAACTTTAAATTGACTGAGGACAAATTACTCCAAAATCCAGAATAAAGGTAACTATAACAATATTTATTAACTGGGCACAGGGTCCTTAGATAAAACAGGTGATTGCAACAGGAAACCTTTACCCCCTCCTTGACTTAATTCCTCCCTTCAGAGCCCTTCTCTTTACAGTTCTGCTTCACCCCACCTGGGTGCTGATCATGACTCCTGGAGTGGGAGGATCACAGCCCAACAGTTCATCTGCTTCTCAACCTGGCCCGCAGTCATCTGCTTCAGGATCCAGGTCCAGTGTCCTTCAATCTTGAGCCATCTTCTTCTGGGCCTTAGCCTCGATCCTTGATCTTTCACTGGTCCCCCACCTGCTGACAGGTTCAGTCTCTTAAACTGTCTTCCCTACCAGCCTCCCCAGACTGCAGGAGAATAATAGTCACCTCACAAGTTGGTGATTAAAAAAAAGTTCTCCGCTGGCCAATCATAGCCCTGAATTCTCCCACCGGTGGAGCTGTCAATCAGGCTGCTCTCTGCACACAGCACTTTATCTTGTGCACCCCCCTCCCAGAGTTCTGCACGCGGCGCTTGTCTCTGGGCAGACTGGCAGTTTCTGGCAGCCTGCCAAGTGTCCCTAGGTCAATATGCTACTCAAACAGCACCCCTCTAGTGGATTAACACCTTCTCCACTTCAAGGGAGGTGGTCACAAACATTGAACGTCCCCATATACCAAGTAAATTCTAAATTCTAACAGCGACATTTCCTCCAATGATACCCCTCCTTGATGCCCTGAAACAGAAAGAATTCCTGTTTTCAGGTGCATCACAACTATTTATTTAACTTGGCCTTAATCCAGATTGTTAAACAAATTAAATACATAATAAAGATGACTTGACTTATTACATATTCACATTTCCAATGTGGGCAGGCTTCTGTCTCTGTACACACCAACCACCAATTTTGTTGTTGGCCTTTATTACTTCAGTTATTTAATTAGTAATGTGCTTTACTACCAACGACATATTTTCTCCTCTCTCCAGCAATTCGTTTAGCTGGAGGTCCATATCTGGATGCATTCACAATTGTTGCAATGCCTCTGTGTCCATGCCTAAGGACACAGGTATAACTTGGTGATATAATTCTTAACTCATTTTTACAGAGCTCATTTTGTCATGCCATTCCAATACCCTGGTCTAAGGTAGTAGATGTTTAGTCCCCTTTTGTTAGTTAAGTTGGTTTCATAGATGTGGGGTAAGGCGTAATTTCTTTATAGGCCTTACATTTTAGTTCCTTTCATACTGGAAAATGTACAGACATAGATAGAAACCAACCTGGATTGCTCTGGTCTGAACTCAGATCACGTAGGACTGTTAATTGTTGAACAAATGAACCCTTAATAGCTGCAGCACCATTAGGATGTCCTGATCCAACATCGAGGTTGTAAACCCCCTTGTTGATATGATCTCTAAAAGGGGATTGGTAATACATTCGGGGGGGGGGTTAGGAGATTGATGGTCGTTAAGCATGTTATGGGGATGAGCACTATGAGGAGAAGGCAAACAAGTCACTAAATATAAATCTGGGACTAGGCATTAAGGAAAAGATGTACCCCCCGCCCACCCCCCGGGCAAGTCCTTGAGATAGGCAAGTCTGGGAGTTTGTTAAATATGGGGGGGGAAAAGGAAACATCTTTGTTTAGGTAAGTTTCTGGTTTGTTTTAGGACAAAATATAGTTTAATAAAAATACCTGCTTTGGGAGTGGGTGATGGGTGTTTGAGTCCCTCTTTTCTGATTATTCTAGGAAGGTGTAACTCTTCAGTTTTTGGTTTACAAGACCAATGTTTTTGATTAAACTTCTAGAATTGTTATTGGAGAAGTAATTTTTTCAATGATTCCTGTAGTTGGTAGTAAGATGACAATTATTGTAAAGTACAGGATAGAGGTGATTTGGCCAATTAGTACATATGGTGTTTCTACTGGTTGTCCATCAATTCAGGTAAGGATAAGTAGGTCAGCAGTTAAGCATCAGAATAAGGTTTGTGTGATAGGATGGTATGAGAGAGCTCGTTGTTTGGATGTGTGTAATGTGGGGATAAGAAAAAGAATTGTGATTGATAGTAGGAGAGCTAGGACTCCTCCGAGTCTGTTTGGGATGGATCGTAGGATTGCGTAGGCAAATAGGAAATATCACTCTGGTTTAATATGTGGTGGAGTAACTAGGGGGTTTGCAGGTGTGAAGTTTTCTTGGTCTGATAACAGATTTGGTAGGAATATGGATAGCGTTAGGAGGCAGGCTATTAGGATGATAACACCTTAAGAGGTCTTTGTATGAGAAGTACATGTGGAATGGGATTTTATTGGTGTTGGAGTTTAGTCTGGTTCATAGAATCACAGGGTTGGAAGGGACCTCATGAGGTCATCTAGTCCAACCCCCTGCCAGAGGCAGGACCACCCCCACTAAACCGTCCCAGTCATGGTTTTGTCCAGCTGGGCCTTAAAACACCTCCAAAGATGGAGATTCCACCACCTCCCTAGGCAGCTCATTCCAAAGCTGGGTTGGGTTGTTTGAGCCTGTTTCATGGAGAAATAGTAGGTGGATTATTCTTAGGTCTGCGATAATGAATGGGGTTAAGCAGTGGAATGTGAAGAATCGGGTAAGGGTGGTGTTGTCTACTGAGAACCTGCCTCATACTCATTGTACCAGGGTATCGCCAATATAGGGGATAGCTGACAGGAGATTGGTAATGACAGTAGCACCTCAGAAGGATATTTGTCCTCATGGTAGAATATATCCTATGAATGCAGTTGCTATAGTTAGGAATAGAAGGACGATTCCTATGTTTCATGTTTTTGTATTGAGGAATGAGCCATAGTAGAAGCCTCGACCGATATGTAGGTATAAGCAGATGAAGAATATGGATGCGCCGTTTGAATGTATATTGCGAATTAGTCAGCCATGTTGGACATCCCGAATGATGTGGGCTACTGATGAGAATGCTAGTTGAATGTTTGGTGAGTAGTGTATTGCTAGGAAGATGCCTGTTGTGATTTATAGTGTAAGGCAGGCACCTAGAAGGGCGCCGAAGTTTCATCAAGCGGAGATAGTTGATGGGCTAGGGAGGTTAATGAGAGAGTGGTTGATGATTTTGACTAATAGATTTTGTTTGTGGGTTGTTTTCATTTTGTGCCCGTAGTTGAATACAACGTTGATTTTTCAAGTCGGAAGTTCTGGTTAGAATCCAGATGGGTATAATGATATATATTTCTGTATTATTGGGGCTTAGATTTGTGTTTTGGGTTATTGGTGTTTCATCTAATGTTTCTGTTTATCATGGGGTAATTAATTTAGTGTTTGCTGCAGTGATGGGGTGTGGGCTGATTGTGTGGAAGGGGGTTCGTTTTTGTTTTTGATTTATTTAGGGGGAATGTTAGTAATTTTTTCTTATTTAGCGACATTGGTGTTGGAGCCATTTCCTGCTGCTTTGGCTAACGGGGAGGGGGCGATTCATGTTTTGAATTGTGGACTTTTGAGTGCAGCTCTTCTGCTGGTAGGGCGGAATTTATGAGGGATTGAAGGGTTTGGTGAAGGAACGGTGGATGCAGATGGGTTGTCTGTCATCCGTGTGGATTTTATAGGTTTGTCTTTGTTGTATAGTGTGGGATGGGGTGTGTTGTTTGCTGCGGGTATTGGTTTATTATTGACTTTTTTTCTTGTTTTAGTGTTGGTGTGAGGGTTATATCATGTTACATGTCAGGCTATTTAAATAGCTTTCAGGTAGGTTGAATTACCATCTTAGCCTTTGCAGCCATGTCTTGGTTTGACAATAGAAGTTTGGGTGGGGTAGGAGTCGGGTTGTTTGAGGTGGTGTAGGTAATTTGATTGTAGTTTGGTAAAATTTAATGATGTTTAGTTTATAGTGGAGTGTTATTTGATGGTTAGTAGTAGGGCAATAATTAGTAGGAAAATGAATGAAAGTAGGTGAGGCTTGATTAAATCTTCATATGATGATGTACGAAGAATCGGAGGAATTATACATCCTTGGATATATTTTGGTCTGGCTTTTTCTTTTCAGTGTATGTCTCATAGTTGTAGTGCTTTTAAGTTGTCCAACTGATAGGATTTTGTCTGCTAGTTTTCGGTGGAGGGTTCCGTCTTGGTCTTCTGCTATGGTTTTTAGGTAGTTTGTAAATGTGTTTGGGGGTAAGGGCTAGTCTATAGTGTTTGATACTAATGGAAGGGCTAAAGCTGCAATGAAGATAGTAAGGAGCAGTATAAATGGGATTGTAGAAGAAGTGATGATTAGTGAGTTGGGGCTTGTTGGGCAAATGCAAGGGGTTAGGATAACTCCTGCGATAATGCTTATTATTGCTAGATGGGTGATTGCTTTTCGACAGGCTGGGTGTTCGTTGAATGTTGGAAGATCATTGTATCATGGGGATCCAGTTAATATTAAATGAGCTATTCGTAGGCTGTAGATGGTAGTGAATGCAATTGATACTATAATTATTAATAAGCAAAATCTGTTGATGCTTGATGTTAGGGCTGTTTTTATGAGGATTTTTTTTGAGAAGAAAGCTGCTAGATAGGCACAAATTTTATCTTGGGTCATGCATCACTGTATATGTATTGTCTATCAGAAACTGATCACATTTATTTCTTATACAAACACACCAGTCTTTTATTTCTATTATGATAGATTTGTTGGATCCTGTTGTTTCTAGCTGGTATGTGCATATTCCTTCATTAACATTTAAACACTCATCTATATGCTTAATCAACTGTGTGTTGCGCACACAACCTGTATTGCCCTCTACCATACAGGCCTCTAATGATACAGTGCACCAGTTTCTTCCATTTTTATGAGCTCATTTAGGTTAATTTAAAGGCATCATTGTAGATCCATTCACATTTAGACCTATTGAGATTATGGGGTAAATTTGTGTGACTTCTGCATTCATCACTGTCAAAATTGGCCACTACTTCCCGTGTACTGCTTGCATAGGTAAAATTTACCAACCTCCACTACTCCCCATGTTCAGTCTCAAAAGGGGAAGTGGTGTTTCACTCAGTGATTTTTCCTTACCTCTACAGGCAAGTGACCACTTAGGTCAGGGGTCTCAAACATGCGGCCCCTAAAGATGTTTCCTGCGGCCTGCAACAACACTATTGTTATCTATATTTGCAATATCATTATATGTAAAGGTTTCAGTGGTGTGGCCCTTGGGCTAACATCCTAGTCCTCATGAGGCCCTGTACTAGTTGTCATGCAGCCCTCGCAGTGATTTGAGTTTGAAACCCCTGCTCTACACCCAGGGTGCACCTCTGAGACATCTAATTGCATTTTCTTCTCTATGTTCTTTAGTCCCCACTCTGGGTTAATAAGTACCTGCTTCTTCCCATTTTCTTTCACAACAATAGCTCCTACATGGCTTATTTGAGGAGGCACTGTAATTTTTACTTCTTGATGCACCTTTATTCCAAAGTATCCTATTATCCACCATTGGCCTGAAGCTTCAGCAGATGCTTTCAACATTACTAAGCCCTCACGCCAACTCCTTGTAGTTACGTTTCTGTCATTACAAAAGGGATTAGTATTCACTGCCATATGAGGATGACTTGCATATCTACTTATGCATCTAATGGATTGCATTTTTGCCTTCATAGGAGTCAGCAGAATCACCACTTTGCTCTGAATCATGTGCTTGACCCCATTATTACAGTTACGTTTGCTGTCTGGTTTATATCCAATCTACCTGGAATTCTTGCTTGTACAAACATATAGGCCTTTTCTGCATTTTCTAATATGTTTTTGCAATGAGTCATCACTTCAGATTTGGGGCCTCTGGGGAGACTAGAATTATCTCCCGTTTTTCATGCTCCCATTCTTTGATATATCCATTTAGAGACCAGCATCTTGCATATTGCTGACTTTGAATAAACATGGCATGGTCTATTTTACAAAATATATATAGTACATACAAGTTTTTACGATTATCATGGAAGTAGACATAGTAGTTTTTCCTGGAAGAGAGCGAAAACCATGAGTTTCAGCCACTTTAATTTTCTTTCCATGCCTTTAGTTGTGAGCTATGAAACCATTTTTGGTACCTTTTTCCTTTTTGTCACCTAATTCCAGCTTCGGGGGTCCTGCCTTGTCCACAGTTTGCACTGGGGCTACCCACTCAGGACTTAAAGCATGCCCAGTCTCAGAAAAGTATTTATATAGGACTCATTCACCTACTTCCCATTCAGTTACTTTCAGCTTGTCACTTAATCTTTGATCCATCCCTATCATATTTGCCTTTAACTGGTGAGCTACCCTCATCTGTACTTCACTGTGTTCCCGCAGGTTAGAAACATATTTGTGCATTTTCATTTAAGGTTGCATAGAGTCTGGGGAAGTTCCTCCCTCCACCCACCAAAACCCAGGGGTGCACATCTTCCTTCCTGTGAACGCCATGTGCAGTGTGAATCCATGTGACCCCAAGGTAGAACACATAGCCATCAATATTAGGGGCACCTTGAGGTCCGAATCCTTTCCTGTTTCACTTATCATTTTTCTTAAGGACATTTTCAGGTTGCGATTTGTTCGCACCAAGCCCTGAAGATTGCAAGTGGCCTGCAATATGTAACCTCTGCCTAATGCTCAATTCTTGTCACCGCCCCAATAAAATGGGGTCCCTGCTTGGAGTCAATGGTCTTGGGTAGCCCATATCTCATAAAAATCTCTAAATTATTGTTCCTGTTTGGTCAGTTCTACAGGGTCCTGCCACGGTCACCAAATTGTTATGGGTACTTGTCCCTGATTAGGCATCAATCAACCTTAAACCGACTGAGGAGGAATTACTTCAAAATTTGGAATTAAGATAACTATAACAATATTTATTTACTGGGCACAGGGTCCTTATATAAAACAGGTGATTGCAACAGGAAACCTTTACCCCCTCCTTGACTGAATCCTTCTCTTCAGAGCCTTCTATTTACAATTCTGCTTCACCCCATCTGGGTGCTAATCATGAGTCCTGGAATAAGAGGATTACAGCCCCACAGTTCATCTGCTTCTCGACCTGGCCCGCAGTCATCTGCTTCAGGATCCAGGTCTGGTGTCCTCCAATCCTGAGCCGCCTTCTTCTGGACCTTGGCCTGTCACTGGTCCGCCACCTGCTAAGAAGTTCAGTCTCTTAAACTGTCTTCCCCACCAACCTCCCCAGACCACAGGAGAATAATAGTCACCTCACAAGTCAGTCACTAAAAAAAAAAGTTCTCCATTGGCCAATCACAGTCCCGAATTCTCCTGCAGTGGAGCTGTCAATCAGGCTGCTCTCTGTGCACAGCACTTTATCTTGTGCACCCCCCTCCCAGAGTTTTGCACACAGCGCTTGTCTCTGGGCAGACTGGCAGTTTTTGGCAGCCTGACAGTGTCCCTAGATCAATATTCTGCTCAAACAGCACCCGTCTGGTAGATTAACACCTCCTCCCCTTCTGGGGAGGTGGTTGCAAACATTGAACATCCATATGTAACCAGTAAAATCTAAATTCTAACAGCAACATTTCCCCCAACAATGATGGCTTCCAGCCTGGTGCTGGATGGTAAAGTGGAGTAGGTGAAGAAATAGAAACCATCCGGTCACCCTTACATTCATCTCTTTGTTCCGCTGCATCCACTGAAGGGGGCACGGTCAGTCATGAGTGTGACTTTTTGGCCTAGCAGATAATATCTGAGAGTTTCTGTAGCCCACTTGGGAGCAAGGCACTTGCTTTCCACCACTACATATTTCTGTTCCCTTGGAAGGAGCTTCCAGCTGAAGTACAGGATGGGGTGTTGATCTTTTCCCACCCTCTATGATAGAACAGCCCCCAATCCTACCTCAGATGGATCTCTCTAATATAAATTAATTCATGAAGCGTGGGGCCACAAGTATAAGGTTACTGCAGAGAGCTGTCCATAGGTCTATGAAGGCTTCAGTCTATTTCAGGATGCCGATTCTTTATCAGGTCCATCGGGGACTTGCTGTGGTAGCAAAGTGAGGGTGAAGTGCCGGTAATACCCACTACACCAAGGAATGCATGAACCTGTTTCTTTTGCTTTGGTCAGGACCAATTTTCGATGGCCTCCAGTTTATGCATTTGGGGCGTCTCACAACATCTCTCTATACAATGTACCTAAAGCTTCAGAGGCCCTCTTTTCCTGCTTGGGCTTTCTGGAATCCTCTGAAACAGGCAATGGATTCTGAGCTATCTCAGCAAACATGTGGAATACTTTTTGCTGAGGAGGATACATGTATGTCAGAACCTTCCTTTTCTTCCAACCCCTCTGGTGGGCGTTAAGTCCCAAATCCTGGGATACCCCTTCCTATGAAGACAGGGCATGGGAACATAGGAAATGCCCCACAGTAGCCTGGATGTTATTTCCCTGAACTCCAAATTCCACTGGGACAGTGGGGTATAATTAACAGCCCCATGCACACAGGTTATCCCTGTACATTTTGCCTGCATCAAATGACTTTGCTTGACTAATTTTCTTGAGACTAATGTAACAGAACTCCCAGAGTCCATAAGTGCTGTGGCTTCCAACCCATTTAGCTTTATAGACATTGTATATTTTTGTGGGGTCATTGGATCTGGGTGTAGGAATCTGTGCAGCTCCCTAAATTACAGTGCATTGGCTCCTCTGCATTAGGGCACTGGGCTACTATATGCCCCAACTCCCCACACTCAACACCAGTATGTGGCCTTAGGAAGTTATATATGCTTTGGGCTAGGGCTTCTAATTATAGTTCATCTCGTCTGGGTCTACCCATTGCTTTGCCACCTCTTCATGGCCCTCATCTTCTTTCCCCTAATCCTGCTCAGTTGCTCAAACATCATAGGAGGGGTCATTTTGTCCTATTCATGTGTGGAGGTCTGATGGTAGTTGCCTCATGTATTTGTCAATAACCAAGACTTCCAGAATCTATTCTGAGCTATGGACCTCAGGTCATAGCCACTTTCATGTAAGCTGGGCTAGGTTGACCAAATGGGACCTCGGGAAGTTGTTTTCTTGCCACCTCCGCCCATGATATCTCCGGACCCTCACAGCCACTGTTGCTCCTAGTTGGGCAAGGATCTCTGCTTTTAGCTAAAGAAGCAAGGAGTCCTGTGGCACTTAAAGACTAACAGATTTATTTATCGCATGAGCTTTTGTGGGAGAAAATCCTACTTCATCAAATGCTTTGAAGATGAGGGAGGTCACAGAATGGGATGAAAATAAATGCAAAGGATTGTAAGACATGGGATCAGGTCATACAGTAACAGCAAATCAGAGCAGTCGTTAAGAGTCAAATACTGGGAAACAGCCCATAGAGAGGAGGGTGAAGTCAAAGCACCTGTTGTAATGTGAAATGAAGCCATAGTCATAATTTAATCACGCTTTCAATCTAATCTGCATATCAATTCTAATTCAGCTGTTTCTCTTTGAAATCTTGATGTCTGATTTTCTTGAGCAGGTCTGAACAAATCATCCATAGTGGTTAGAAAGGTGGCATTGCTCAGCAACTGGTTTTTGCATGTTGTGATTTCTGCTGTCAGTTAGCTGGCAGCAGCCTCAGTGGACATGTCGTCATCAGGCCTTTTAGGCTTCCCCACACAGAAAAGGGACAAGAAGGCTGGCCCACTGGACCTGGCAAAAGTCAGAAGGAATGGCTCCATGTCATCTGCTGCAGTCATCTTTGGTAAGTAGCTAGTGGCTCTCCAGATTCACATTGCCTCAGGCCTTTGGATGGCAGAGGTCAGGGTCTTTTGCTGGTTCATCACCTGTCACAGGAGGGCTTGGTTCTGGATTGCCTGGCTCATTAGCAACTGAATGTTTGTTGCAGCCCCGTTTATTCCTGCTGAGCAATCATCTGGGCCCTGGTGGCCTCTTGTTGGCTGCTGTAGTCTGTGTTAGTGCCCTCACCACATCATCCATTATGGTGAATGTGACAACAAAAGTCTCAAACCACACCCACCTTTCCCCCCACCCATGTGCGTGCTTAGTCTGCTGCACAGACACATACCTGTTGTGACAAAGTTCCTCCTCCACCTTGGTGGGTCCCACACTTCCCTCTAGTGGTGGGTCTGTTGCCCTCAGGTGTTGGAAAAGTCTTTTACCCCACCCTGCAGATAGGGGGTTTTTTTCCTCAGCACTTTGTAACCTTGGGACTCTTCCTCACCAGCATTCTGCTCCTCTTGATGTCTGCCTTCTAACCACACCTTGCTTCCTCTCACACACTCCTGTAGCTCTGCTCACTCTCACACTCCAGTGATGCCCTTTCTCTGGAGGGAAGACTAAAAAGTCCTGGGTGGGGCCTTAATTGGCTCCAGGTGTCTTAACCTGTGGTAACCACTGCTCAGCTGTAAGGGGAAAAGGGATCTGCTGAGCCTGGGGCTAATATATTGGTTTTCTGCAAACTCTACAGCAGGGGTCTCAAACAGGCAGGCTACATGTGGCCTGTGGAATCCCTGCCTGCAACCCATGGAGAACCCAGAAAAGCCTCTTGGACCCCTCTGTTCATAGCCAATCAGGGTTCTGCTATGGTGGAGCCTTCTCCCCTCCAGCGCATGTCTCCACACTCCCTGTAGCCACCTCCCAAATCCAGGCTCAGAGGGTCTGACCCTTGCTTGGTCTGGTCTGCCTTGCCTCCACGAGGGTCCCAACAGTTCCAATCAGCAGTGACACTCAGCCAGTGTAGAAGTCAGAGGGTTTATTAGAAATCCAGTTTCCACAGCAGCTAGGACAGCTGGCTCTCAGATAAACCAGGAGGTCTGACAGTAAACCCCCAGGCTGAGCCCCGAAGATCCTGTCTTTCTGACCTCCATCTTCCTTCTTCCCCCTCTTCTTCCTTTGGTCTCCTCTGCATTCAGCTGCCCTGCCCCTGGTCTAAACTGCCCACAACCTGTCACCACTAAAGTCTCTTCCCCCCCTAGTGGTACCTATAGTTAGCACACCCCCATGTCCCATCACCAAAGACCAGGAACAGAAAAGAACCACCACAGTAGCCCAAGAGGTTTTCTTACTTCATCACATCTCTCCCCCCTTGGAGACTGAACTGAGTGCGGTCACCTCTGCTGGTGACCTGGGGAAGTTCTGACCCCCCCCACCTTCACGATAAGGCATCTGCTACTACGTTCACATTTCCCTTGACATGCATCACCTCCATATCACACTCCTGAAGGATTAACCCCCCCCACCTCATGAGCTTGGCATTAGTACCCTTCATCTGATGTAACCAGGTCAGGGCAGAATGATCCGTATACACCGTGAAACGATGGCCGAATAGGTAGGGCTGCAGTTTCCTTAAGGCCCAGACCAGGGCCAGGCACTCCTTTTCAATGCCAGCATAGTTCTGCTCCTGGTGTAACAGCTTTCTGCTCAGATATACAATTGGACGTTCCACTCCTTTGTCATCGGTTTGCATCAAGGTCTCTCCTAGGCCAGTACCTGAGGCATCGGTGAACACTACAAATGGTTTGTTGAAGTCTGGGTTCACTGGGATTGGGTCCCAGGTCAATGCCCTTTTTAGGGTACAGAAGGCCTGCTGGCATGGCTTGGTCCAGACCACCTTGTCTGGTCTCCCCTTCTTACAGCTGTGATGGGCGCAGCTATAGTGCTGAAACAGGGCACAAACCTGCAGTAATACCCTGCCATCCTAATAAAGGCCTGGACCTGTTTCTTAGTTTGGGGAACAGGCCAGTCTTTGACTGCTTCCACCTTAGCGGGCTCAGGCTTCAGGTGCCCGCTTCCCACCCTATGGCCTAGGTAAGTAACCTCAGCCATTCCCACCTTACATTTCTCCGCTTTCACTGTTAGCCCTGCCTCCTTGGAAACTGGAATTCAGGGGCTCGTACCCCTGGCCAGCATTTTAAGACCCTCACTGCCTGGGAGCTGGCAGCCAAGCCACATCTGCCTGAGCCCCAGGGTCCTGCCCCAGTGCTTCCAGCTGCACCCACCCTCCCCCACACAGCCTCAGCACAGGCAGTCACACTGCCAAGCAGCAGCTAGAGCCTGCTGCCACCTCTGAGTGGGGGGGCAGTGGTTCCCAAAATTTTCTCTGCCACGGCACAAATTGCTACCTTTAATTAATTTGAAGCACATCACCAGATAGTTTCCAAATGAACTCATGAATATTCATGAGCTAAAGCCAATCCAGAGCTCTGAGTAGCTTTTCAAAAATTTGTAGCACACCTGCTCAGAGCTGATGGTACATCTGTGTGCTCTGGCACACTGGTTGGGAAACACTGCCTTAGGGCAGTCTGTTGGGGGTTGAGACTGCAGGAACCCCCTCCTCTCCTTCTTCCAGCCTTTTGCAACAGGCTCAGAGACAAAGATGGTCCCTGCGGCTTTTTACAAGCAGTTTCTGAGTGGCAGCTGCTCCAAGAGGGCTCTTGCCACTGTGAGAAGCCACAGGAACAATCTCCCTCATCCAGGCTTTTGCAAGCGGCTTGGAGCTGAGGATGGTCCCTGCAAGCAGCAAGTGCAGTCTCCAAGAAGCTGCCACTCAGAAACTGCCTGTGCTGCTTGTAAAAAGTGGCACTGACTGTCCCTGGCTCAGAGCCTCTTGCAAGAGGCTAGGAGAGGGAGAGGGTTTCCATAGCTTCTTACAAGCAGCAAGAGTCATCTCCAAGCAGCAGACTGTTCCTGCCACTTATAAGAAGTGGCATGGACCCTATTTCATTTTTTCTTTCCCCTTCCATTTTTTTAAAAAAAACCTTTTAATTGAAAAGCTTTCTAAAAATTAGATTTCAATTAAAATCAAATTCAATTAATATTTTATTTTTAATTGAACAAACTGGTAAACCTGATGTATGAAGAGATTTTGGTAATGCAGCCCCTGGGCCAATATCCTAGTCCTCATGCAGCCCTTGTGGTGATTTGAGTTTGAGACCCCTGTTCTATGGAAACTCTTGAGTTTAACTAAAATTTGGCTTCTAAAACCCTTGTTGTGGTGTTGAAGTTATTCCTAACAAAATCTAAACAGTCCATTTACACACTTTTACAGCTTCTTTCACTTTTTGACTAACTCTTAATGCTATTGATAGCCACCATTTTTTTCAAACTGAAGAATTCTGTTAGCTCTTGTGTCTAAGTTGACACTTGTGGATTCTGATATTTTTATGAAATTTCCAAAACTGCACATCTTGTCCGTATTTCAGTCAATGCCTAACTGTCAACCATGTAATCTCACTAAGCCAACAGGTACTTCAACAAGTTTCTGTTCTCAGAGAAAGTTGCTTCAGGCCTAGGGTGCAAAAATGAAGTTCTATGCTCAAAGGTAATGTGATTGTTACTTACTGCAATAAATACCGGGGGGGGGGCGCTAATTCATTTCATGTTGTGCCTTTAAGGATGTGTGGCTCAGTAAGGAGACTTGAGTTCAAATCTTCAGAGAAATGCTCCCAACTAGTTTTAATCAAACTCAGTGAATTAATCTCTTCAGTGCACTTTTTTGGACACATCAACTGATCACTCCCCCTCCCCCAACTGGGGAGGCTAACCCTACTGCAATTTCAGGATGACACTGCCAAATTATTTCCTGATGTTTTCTTACCTACAGTAGAGAGGCTCATTGTAGAAATTTCCAACTAGCTTTAAAGGAAGCATGACCTAATAAGAAAAACTTTCCAATCTGAACTAAAAATGAAAACAAGGCTGATGGTCACCTTGTATTTTAAATCATTTGTTTGTAAACAAAACCTGAAATATGAAGTAACAGATTAACTGATTCTTTCTTGCCTCAACAGGTAAAATATAAAACAAATCAATTTGTCTAGATCATGAAAAAAATTAAGATTAGGTCTAGTTTAGCTATACATTAAACCTAACTTTCAAGGACTGATCAATCTTCCTATCTAACCAAGCCTGCAGAGTAAATGTTAAGACACTTAAATGTTTATCTGTCAGCTTCCATGATGAACTTTTGCACTGCCTATACTAAGTTTTTACACAAAAAAAGACTGCACCATCTGCTCCAATAGAAACTGCTGCCTTACAGTTCTATTTGCATAAAACCAGTGCAAAATTATTAGTGTGCCAGATGTATGTTACAGCAAGCTGAACCTGGGTTCTGCAGTCTTTCTAGGATCTTAATTGGTGAATAGAAACAAAGCTTTCCCCTCAGCCCTCAAAGGTATGTTCTGTGCCTGTTCTGAATTTCAAGTGCAGAAGGTGGAACTGGCTTACGCAATACGCACTTTATATTTGAGAGAGCAGGGATGAATAAGTGAAGTAAAAGAAACTCTTCTACTGAAACCTACTTGTTTGGGAGTATCCTATTAAAGTCCACTCCTAGACAATGTGACTATGGAGGAACACTACAGAGAATCCCCAACCAAAATGACTTGAGACTGTTTTGCAAAGAAAACTGGGGTGGTTTTTTTTATTATTATTAGCAGGCCAGAGTAGTAAAGTCCATGTCCACTGCTGGGCTCCTGAAAAGAGAAGACAAATTACCATTAACACGATTTGACTTCCTTACTTTCTACATTACCATAATATGCATCTATTACTTTATCAAAGCTGATGCAACTTCATACAAATTCAAGCAGAGGGAAAGACCTTTAGGTGCCAACTATGTAATCTGACTTTTGCAGAGTCCTGTGCAAGCCAAATAGCTTCAATTTGGGTATCTGTCTCTTCGGTCACAATAAAACACTGTTTTCCAACTGTAGCTTTAGACTGTTTTGTCCAAATGTAAGAACATTATATTGACAGAAGGAAGAAGCCATTTTATCTTGCATTAAGAGGAAAGTTAGCGTTTAAAGCAGAAAACAAGGAACACAAGTCACAGTTCATTTTTATGTAAGTTTATCATTAGCAGCATGAACTAGCACAGATTAACTATTAGAATAATTTCCAAACACTCCCCAACACTAACATCAATTCAGTTCCACCTATATTATATTCTGAGCCTGTGATACACAAGGGAATTTTAAGCAAAAAGGCTTAATATCACTAGTTTTAGCTGCATGAATGGCAGAATGTTTTGCTAAACCTCAATGAGTTTGAAGTTTCATTATGAAATCTGCTCAGATGTTGTGTGTGTTAAGTGCTCATTTGTAGTGGGCGTTCCAACACTAATATTAGCCAAGGTGAACCACTTACTGGCAACAACAGAGAATATTTAGCAAATCTCTCTGATGTAAGCAGAGAAGAATCATACTTTACAGCAGGGGGTCTCAAACACACAGCCTGTGGACTGCATGTGTTCCCTAAAGCTATTTCCTGCAGCCTGCAATGATGCTATTGTTAGTGATATTTGCAACATCGTTGTATGAAAAGGTTTCAGTGGTGTAGCTGTCGGGCTAAGGTACTAGTCCTCATGCGGCCCTTGTGGTGGTTTGAGTTTGAGACCCCTGCTTTACAGGTCCATGCAACTGAAATGGATTTTCATCTTCAAAGACGAAGACATTTGCACACATGCGGATTAGTTTAGATGACCATTATTCCTCATTAAACTAGAAGCTAATTTTTACTACATGACTTGCAGGCAATTCTCCCTCCCTGCCTAGTTTTCCAAAGAATGAGAAAATAGAATAATCTGTCTTTCTAAAGAGTTACTCAATGTCCATATATTTAAAGAGTGTATAAACAACTTCAGTAGATAGTAGTAAAGTAACTAGGATTTTCTGCAGGAAAGGAAATGCAATGCAAAAATAGGGAAACGGGGGTGGGGAGGAGTGTTTACAAGAGCCATAGACCAATATAAATGGTCAATGGAAGCTTTTTAAAATTCTTTGCTGTTATCTACAGTCAACACAGCAAGAGCACAAAAACCAGGAGCCATGATTAAAAAGGAAATGGAAATGACAATGCAGTTTGCATCCAGCAGAACTAGCACAGAATGGAATGAAAACTGATCCAAGCTACTAAAAAGGAATGCTATTAAGTGAAACACTAATCAAAATCATGACTAGCACCACTTCACTGGATTTGAGCAATATGTATATGTGAGCAAATGCTGCTATGCAGAGATGCCTTCAGGGGAAGAACAAATAAAGGATGGCTTATACTTCCTTTCCACAAAGCTACTGGGAGCTCAGGCCACAATGAAGTTCCCACCATGCTGACTAAAAGCTACCCTATCAGAACCAAACAAAACATTCTATGAACCTAAGGGTGATCACTAGACTAGCATACTAGCAATGCAACGATTTTCTCTCAAGCTCTAAGTCTTATTCAAAAGAGCTACCAAATGCTTCACAGAATGGTCCATTTCCACCTCCTCCACACCATCAGCTATTCCTGGGAAGACTGCTTACTTGCTTAAAAAATACTTAAAATTTTAAACTGCCTTCTTGCATTTAGCAGAAGCTAGCATCATGGGTGTGTTCACACAGCAGTCTTATTTCGAAACAACAGAGGTTGTTTTGAAATAAGAAAGGTCATGTTTACACGACACACCATTGTTTTGAAACAACGGTGTTGTTTCGAAACAACTTAAACCCCATGTGGGGACGAAACAATGCCGTCTGAACATCTTGTTTCGAAACAACGTTGACTCGTTTAGAAATAACGTGTCTGACCATGCTATTTTGATTCCTGCTTTTTCCCTTAATTCGAATTAACAAACTTAATTCAAATTAACTTATTTCGAAATAAGGCGTTATTTCGATACAACTTGTATTGAAACAACTTGTATCGAAATAACCCCCTGTGTGTGAACATAGGCCATGTGACTAGCAAGCTACAGAAGGAGCTCTTACAGCACCTCTGATCCACAGAATTTAAAGCACCAGACAACCAACAAAGGGTAAGCAGATCAATTTCAGACTTCAGCACAAGCCTCCTGTAATGCCAGGAGCAGTTAGTTTCAGAGAAGACAGCCCATTTACCCACAGGCAGGCAAATAAACAAAAAGATCAAAACAACCCAAAAAACTGGGGGAAAAAATCCAGTCTGGCTCAACTGAAACATTGTTTCAATTATTTTAATAGTCATTAACTGGACTTTTTTTGAACTGGCAACATCTGCAAGGTATCTTCACAGCCATAAGCTCAACTTCTTAAAATTAATGCCTTTTCTCCTCCTCAATGGCACAGAAAAGCATTTAGGTGTTCCTAATTTCCAATGAACAAGTAATCTGAAGGTTTGCTACTTTGTAGTGTAAGATAGTGATATTAAGCACTTGTTTAATCTCTTATTTAGGTGCTTGTTTTTTAAAAAGGGCAGTTGTAACTTAATTGTATTATTCTTCTGTATAATACACTGTATTGCACTCATTTCTCTAAACTGTTCCTCTTTAAAGCAATCCTTTGAAACCATTTTGCTGAAAGGGTCCAACAAGTTTTTGTATGCAGTCTGCTCTGTCAAAAAAAACTCCAGTGCACCATTGGGATCTCAGACACGCAATGGGAGAAAAACTGACAAGAGCCCAGTTGCTATTCAGAACCCTGTGGACCAAGTCAGTGTCACCCTGTTGCTGCCTAGGAAAGCTACGAACAATAGAAGGTACTGGAACTGAAAAGGGGGAGACCAGCTGGAAATGAAAGTTGGGCGTGGGGTGGGGGTTTGAAGTAGCAGAATCCTTACTGTCACCTCAGGAAGCATGGACTAAATAATGCAATCTTAAAGAGATTATATTCCTTTCAAAAAATCAGAAAGCAGTTGGATACCAGACTGTGACAAAAGGTAGGGTCCCAAGTACTACTGTTTTCCTATCCCACAAAAATAATTCTGGACAATTTTCCATTTCAAATAGGGACAAAGTCAATCTCAAAGTTTTACGAACCAAAAAAATTCTTCCAGTGTTTTTTAAAATTCTGAAACAATTCTGAACCAGAATTCTGAAACAATCTTAATTCTGAAACAATTTTGAACCAGAAACAGTGTTTCAATTTAAATGAAAAACGTTTTGACAATTTTGAAATTAAAAAAAAAAAACCTCAGTTGAACAAGATATCAAAAACAGATCCTTTCCCACTAGACATTTCAGTTTTGGCAAACTGGCATTTTCCAACAAAAATGTTTAGTCAAAGTTCCTGACCAGCACTAGTGCCACAGTCCATGAATAGCACCATCAGCAATCTCAGCCCATGTGGGTTAGTAAAATGCACCACAGCAGTGGCCACAGAGCACAATGGTGGACCCACCTTTCTCTTTATCAGTCTTTAGGTAGGAATTTGGTAGTTCTCGAGCCCCAACCATTTCAATAATCAATACTAACTCTTTTTGTTCTGTGGTTGCTATTTGCCTGTTTTTCTCAACATAACGAAGTATTATTTTTGGCCAATACAGGGAATTAAAATGCCATGTTCATACATATACTCGAAAGTTTAAAAGTGTTTTATAGTCTATACCCTGTCTGTCCAGTCATTCCTGTAAGCACATCCAAAGCTTTGCGTGCATCCCATGCATGGTTAAATAAGAAAACTGTTTAGCAAGTTGTTGGGGGAAAAATACATAGCAGCTACAATTAAGAACCAAACAATTTCTGCACACTTGTGTTTTAATTACCTTTTGAGAAGATTTTAACTTTAAAAATGTTAATCCAATTTTCGGTAAACTAGTTCAAATAAGGTTTCATGCACTTAACAGTTTGATCCAAACAGATCAGGTATATCTTTCTGCATACCCCTTTAAAGTCACGCAACTTTGCCTCCCACAGCTATGTGGACCATGTTTTTTTACCACATCCTTAATGTAAAGATGAAGTGATAATTTTAAGGTACATTTTCTGTGATGTTTTTGCATTTTACCATTAGTTCATTCTCCTTATGAGCCTGTTAATCTGATCTTCCCTGTTGCCAGCATCTCCGCCTTCCACGAAGTGGGTAGTTTTCTTTTTCATTCCACCTCGAGGAGATGATAACTTAAAAGGCCACAGAAAGTTGTTCACTGCTTTGAAGTTCTTGCCAACAGTGTAGATTTCATGGATCACATCTTCCATGCAGATGATGCCATATTTCTCTAAAATCCAGGAAACAGTAATTATAAAGGCCTATCAGACTAAAACCCACACAGCCTGTGGCATGTATACTAAAGATTTGTCTCAAGTGCTACGTTCACTAATAGACTTGACCTTAAGCAAACAACTTGAGATGGTTAAGTCTACAAATCAGCATTCCAAGCTTTAATGTTTCAAAACTGGTTATGTGCTATTTTTCTCCCTCAAGGCTGTTTCTATTACTAATTAGAAACACACAGTTTGCATCCCCCTTACATAAGAAAAAAAAGAAAGTGTGTTTATATAATCATAGTAACCAGCAATGATAGGGGAAAAAAGAAACCCATGACCATTTAGTGGAATTTTCATAAACTTTTTCAGCATTCCAAAGGGGCAGCTGTGTTAGTCTAGTTCAACAAAACAAACAAGGAGTCTGGTCGCACTTAGACTAACAAATCATTTTTTTACTTAAATAAATGTGTTAGCATTTAAGTTCCACAGTATTCTTTGTTCTGTTTCAGAGTGGCCTTCTAAGAAAACAGAGTTAAACTGATACTAATTATACATTTGCACTTAAATGTAATTAAACTTTTTTTAATCTCACGTTAACTAGCACAAGGATTTAGTGAATAATGCACCACTAGCAATTCTGTATTTAATGTTGTGTTTAAACAAGAGTTGAGGTTTTCCAAGAGCATCTGGTAAACACCATTTAGTGACAGAAAGAGAAATGTACTTTCAGATCTCAGCAAAGCATTAACTTAGCATTATTTCTAGAAGCAGAATGTTACCCCATACCAATATCTGCTGGAATTATAAAAGTAGCAAGTTTATGGCTTTTTTTAAAGTGACCCAGGTAAATACAAGAGCAAACAGAACAATTTTAACTGTGGATAGACAAACTATTTCCCTTTAATTCTAGGCAAATGGGGAACGGAGGCTTCAGTAATATTCACTAGTATGGACTGTAGAAATTAGAGTAATATTTCAAAGCCTTAAAATGATTGAATACGACAGTGATTACTGCATATTCACTTAAAAATAATTTCAAAACTATTCAGAAATACTTGCCACTGTTTCAGTATTTCCTCTCGTAGCAGCAAAATTTGTGTCACTGAGGGGTGTAGGGAAAACACAGTCCACAGAGACACATTTTCCTGCCATACGTACTCGTGTATATGCCACTATGTTGGTGGCAGATGCTCTGTGGCCAGCACAGCTACTGCCACTCACTAAAGCAATTTTTATTATGTTGACCGGATAGCTCTCTCCCATCAGCATAGTATGGTTACGTGAGTGGTCTTAAAACAGCACAGCAGTATCACAGCGCCACTGTAAATTTGCTGCTGTAAACATCTTCTTCCTACTTCATTTTTAAAAGGCCCCCTGCTTGACCTACCAGTCTTACCATTAGAAACAAATGCAAATCAAGTTGAGAAGCAGTTTAAAACCCTAGTTAAATAAGTAAAAGCTTAGCTTAACACATTTTTCAACATTTTTATTTCTATTAGGAAAAACTAATACCTTCATCTTGTTTTGTGTCAAAGTGCAAGAGTGACTTATTTTGTCATATACTAAAGCCTATAAGTGATATCCTTCCCAGGTGTAGTTAAAGGTAGTGTTCAGAATATTTTAAGCTCATGTTTTTAGCTCAATCAGATATTCCTAAACCAAAGTCATTTCTAAAAAATTAAGTTGCATTTACCAAGACACCGCTGAATCAGAGAATTATCAGTCAGAGCAACACGCTGCTTGTTGATCTTGCCATAACCTCGTTTGTAGATCAGTTCATGCACGGATTTCAAATTGGGGTACCTGAAATACAAAAGTGAGGTAGCAGTGACTGGGATTCTCATTCAGTAATATCAAAAAATGAAGTTCTGTATTAATTTATTCATACTTAGAATGACAATGCACGTACCAAACATAATGGCCTTGGGGCAGAAGTGGATGCAAAATGCTTCATCTTGCACTAGTGGGAGTTCATGACAGTGGTGCAAGTGTTAAACAAGATCTCATGTTTACTACTGCTACTTTTTTCAGCGTTGAGCAATACATCTTTATTTTTCAAATTCACTTAAAACCCAACTTTTAGTAAAGCTAACTAATTGAAAACTTCACTTACCCCCAAGTAATGTAGGGTTCAACAATCCTCAGCATGTTAATTGAAGCCTTGTTGAGTTTCACAAATGTGCCATTGAAAATCTGGCGCAGACGAAGAAGCTGCAATACCTTGCGCACCTTGGGGCTAACTCCATTGATACTGCAAAATAAAGAAGATGATTAGACTTCTGTTTGTCTACAGTAATAATATTCAACTACAGTTTGACCTGTTTGGCGATCAGGCATATGCTTACCCATGACTCTATATAATTGTAGTGAACCATAGTATTTTACCACCTCTTATACTTTGAGACTTTCCTTCAAAGCAGATCTACTTGTAATCTAGCTTTTTAGGAGTCCCTCTTCAAACAAACAAACAAGGGCTCAGCTTGACCTGCTCTTGAGCAAAAGTAAAGCTGGAATGTGATTCAACAGAGAGTGCTCCCACCAAAAAACAACCAGGGATCCAGTTCTACTTCATAAAGAACCCGGCACACCTCTATGTAAACAGCCTTTTCACTGAATCACTTGATTTCACTCTCCTACTGCACCTTTAGACAAGCTGTCCTGAAACACATATAGAGAAAGATTTCTATATGCCTCACTAATCCTGGCATGCAGGCATTCCTATTATCCAGTTCCAGCAACTGTGTGCTATAAAAGTTAACTACTAATTTTTTCATTGTTGCAAGTGCATAACAGAAGAACAATTTAAATTGATAGCATGCTTATCTGTTTCATCTACACTCCATTTCAGATTAAACAATTTGTGTGAAGGTAATTCGCTCTCCATGTTGTCTCTTTACTGCCATAGCCAAAACATGCTTAGGTCAGAACATGTTGGTAGTGACAAAGCAAACAGCCCCAACGTGCAGGGGCCAAGCCTACAGTTTGCATCCACCCACCTCATAACCCTGCACAAGGCAGGTGGTGCCCTGGCACCACCCTCCAGCTGCCCCAGGACTGGGAGACAGGTAGTGGAAATGCAGGCTTCCGTCTCCTGCATCATCCCCATCCCTGCACATACCCAGTGCGAGGGGTGCCTGCCCTTTCCCCATGTACCCAGCACTGGCTCTGATGCAGCCTCAAGCCCACACCCCAGGGGTGGGGTTGGACTGGCTTTTCACGACACGTAGGGGGAGGAAGGGCATTTGGTAGGCCCCTGTGCCCGCAATCCCAAGAAGGGCAGGGCTGGACTAGATGCCACCTTAACCTGAACTTACCTGCCACAGCCCGGCCTAGCCAAGGCAGCTTCACTCCTTCCCAACTCCTCACAGCCTCAAGGGGGGTGGGGGGGTATGCTGGGCCAGATCCCCCCTATAGTCTGGGTCCCCCCATTAGCATGCTGCTGCATACTGATGGATTTGTGGTTAGAAAGACTGACCAACTCCCATGCTAATACTAACTTTCAATGCACACCTATCTGGTGACCTACTAATGGGAAGCTTTCATTACAAGAGATATGAACTTTTAAATACTCTGCACTGTTGCTCTATCAAACTCTGGAAGATCACATTCTCCCCATACATCATAACAACCATCAATCTTTTCCCATGAATTTTAACCACAGTCCAAAATGCTAAATATCTTACCCTCTGATCCTGATCACAAAGGCCAGTTTCGGTTCAGCAGGTACATAGTAATTGCCAGCTTTGCGTGCCATTCGGGCCATACGAATCTCACGTCTATACATTTGCCTGTACTCCTTGTGATAGGCCTGAGCTCTTGCATAGATGAGCTTTCTTTGTGCCTTACGAAGCTGAAATTAGTGGTAAAATGTCACCCAAATATGTATTATGTTCATAATTATGTTAACTTAACAACAGCCCAACCATGTCATTACAAATGACCAATAACCTTTACAAATTGTATATAATAGTTAGAGGACACCATCCTAATATATGAAAGCAGGAGAAAAAATTGGCCTCTGCTAGCATCTCCTAGGCATACCTGTACAAGTAACAACCATTGATTGTGGCACTTAGATATAGTTAAGAAATGCAGATGACTTTGTTTCCCCCACCTGCTACTTAGAGCAGGGCTGTCAAACCTCTGGCCCACGAACCTCTTCTATCTGGACCGTGACTGCACTCCATGGGACTACTCTCCCTAACACAGAGAGAGAGAGGGGTCTCAAAACATCACGGAGCTCTGGATACGCGAGACTGTGCTCCACAAGACCGCACTCTCTCCCTAACAGATAAAGAGCAGTATCGTGGAGCATGGCTTTGCATACAGAGCTCCTCAACGCCACAAGAGTGCCCTAATATTTTAATGTATGGTTATGTATAGCCCACATGAAGTACATTTAAGTCAAACGTAGCCTGCCACAGCAAATGAGTTTGACACCCTGATTTAGAGTAATACAAGTGACATTTTGGACAATGTTTATGAAAGCTCAAATTCATCATAACACACCAATACACAATGTCTTACTGAACAGGTTATTTTTTCAATTGTATTTTCCATAAACCAGTGTTCATTACAGACTCTGAAATTCAAATTCTCATGCTCCCTCTACGGTTACTCTCCCCAGAATTACTCTTCTTTGTTAAGGGTATTGTATTGTGAGTCAGTTACAATACTCAAATTGTTTATACTGCTTTGATCAATATTCCTGTAATGAACTGGTAAAATACCCTGCAAAATGTTAGTGATTAACAGACGTTTTCTATATATCAGATTTAAGATCTATTACATTATCTTTCTAAAACTGTGTACCAGAATTACCTTTAATATACAATTATACAGTTCAAGCAAATAAGTTTATTAAAATATTCACCTTCTTTTGAACCACTAGCCTCTTCAGACGTTTAGCCTTTACATCTGCGAAAGCCTTTCGCTTTTTCAAAAGGCTTTCTGGAACAGATGGCACCTTCTTTGCTCTAAATTATTAAAAGAAGAAAAGAAAGACTTGCATCTATTTCTAGTTCAATTTCAAATGACAAGTAACCAAATGTGTATCTGCAGTTAACTTACATAAGAATAATTATAAACAGCTTCAATATACATGAGTCACACAAATGAAAATACAGACATCAGTGTCCTGAACCAGTTTATAATTAAATAGTGTAGTGGCTAGCACCTCTGCTTAGTGTGCAGAAAGTCCTGGGTTCAAGCCTCAGGGGGTTGGACTTGATCTCATGAGGTCCCTTCCAACCCTATGATTCTATTCTAAAAAATAATTGCATTCTGCCCCATCTCTTCAATTGCTTAGGGCCTGAATGCCAGCGTAGCATTATAATATGCACTTGATACATCTTGCATCCACAGGTAAGGAAACTTGTATTGCTGTATGCAGTTACAGCTACATCTCCCACCCCCATAACTGAAATCTATTGCTACTTATAAAGCAATTATTCATCTTAATACTAAGAAATTTAAGCAAAGCCATCTAAAATACTATCACATTAATACTTGCTTTTTAGAGACACCATTTGGGAGTCTGAATGTTTGTTGCTGTCATCCTACTTAAAAACAATCCCTTTTTAAAACTGAGGCAAACTCAAACAAACGGATGTCAGCTCTAGCTCGGAATAAAAGTCAGTCCAATAACTGCTGACAATGGGCTGCAATGGTGGCTGTAGTAATTGCAGGTATAGTGTGAGTGGCAATCAAATACAAAACTGATTCTTCGTTATGAAGGAAGTTTGAAGTCATCATCACTAATGCTTATAATCTGAGTTTGTTAGCTGTTTATCTGAAAGACCCTTGAGGAAACTAATTGCTGCGTTAGAATAATCACTTAGCACAGCTTGCAATGCATCATTCGTTTCCAGCTGAGCTCTGCCCGGCGATATACACGGGAACAATTCCCACTTGGTGCATGTGCTCAAAGGCAGCGTGTGGCCCTAAACAATGCTTCACCCAGCGGAGCAGGCGAGCAAGGAGAGGCCTGGCTCGGCTACTGTTGCAGGGACCCAGGAGGCTGGACACGCTTTGGCCCGGTCGCCGCAGGCGGTTCCTGACCCATCCCCCCCGCCAACAGGCCCGGGCCTGCTCCCGAGACTCTCCTCAGCCCTGCCCGCCGCGGACCCCGCGGCTCGTCTCCCGCGCCCAGGCCGCCCCCAGGACTCGGCCCCCGAGGAGGGTCACTATGGGGCCCAGCGGGGCCGCAGAACCCCGGCGGTCAGGCGGCGGGAGCCGGCCCGGGAGCGGAGGCCGCCGGGCCGCGGATGGCGGCGGATTCTCCCGAGGAAGTAGCTGCACTTACTCTGCGCCCGCCATGATCCCCGCCGGAAAAGAGGGAGAGCGCGCATGCGCACCACACACTTCAAGGATCGGGTCCGGGAGGGGACCAACCAAAGCATCGTCAAAAGCCCCGCGGTTGAGCTGGCCAACGTGGTGCCTGAACGCAATTTAGGAATAGTAGAGGTGGGGCGGCTATTTGAGTGCCTGAGCTACACGTGGTTGGCAAGTTGCAGGGGTGGGGGGAAATTGAGGTGGCTGAGTGGAAAGGGTACAGAGCCACGGTTAAATGACTCATCCAATCACAGAGTGCACTTTTACAAACCCAAAGGAAGAGGTTATAAACACGACCCTTAAACCATCACCCAATCCTGATAGCTAGAGCCCTGCAAATATGCAGATACCTGCATTATATCCGCATCCACAGATACAACACCGATATCCACGGACCATTTTTTGCACATGCAGATCAGGTATGGGTCCACATATTTTTATCTTCACAGAGCTAGAGCCCTGCAAATAGGCAGATATCTGCATTATATCCACATCTGCAGATACAACATGGATATCCGCAGACCATTTTTTGCAGATGCGGATCACATACAGGTCCACATATTTTTATCTTCACAGAGCTAGAGCCCTGCAAGCGTGCTGATATCCATGAATATCCACATTATATCTGCATCTGCAGACACAACACGGATATTCACAGACCATTTCTTGCTGATGCAGATCAGATACAGATCCACGTCTTTGTATCCGTGCAGGGCTCTACTGATGGCCACCAGCCACTGATACTTGGCTACAGCTTCACAGCATCCATCTCATCCCCCAGTGTTCTGGCCCAGAGGTATCATTAAAGATGTTAGTGTTGTTACTACATAAACAGTTCATCTCCGTAGCCTGAGTGACTCACCTCAGCTCCAAGATCTATCTATCAAATCATCAAATCAAATCATAGGGCTGGAAGGGACCTCATGAGATCATCGAGTCCAACCCCCTGGGAATTGAACCCAGGACCTTCTGCATGTTAAGCAGAGGTGTTAGCCACTACACTATAGGACAGAGATGCTCTCTGGGGCTAACTCCTGAGCCTGAGTCTTCAGCATTGACTTCCATGGGATCAAAGTTATTTATCTGTTGTTGAGTACTGACTGTGTTCTGTACGTGCTGAAGAAGTTAATATCTCAAAAAGTTATAAAGAGAGAGAATTTCTTTTTATTGTTATTGTCCAACCATGCTTTATTTGTGGCCCTAACTGCTTTTAATCCTACAAAAAGTATTCAGTGGATGATCTTTTACTTTTATTTTGGTAAAAAGAACTGAAAATTGATCAAAGCCCCAATCTCCCAACTACTTACAAATAAGTTTCATTACTGTGAATTGTCTGAGGAACTTCAGTGTGACTTAAAATATTTGCAGGATTGGGTCCTAAGTCTCTTTGCATTCCATTTCCACCTCTGCAGCCAGCTAATTCATTGTGCAATTTGAAAAGTCACTTTAGGCAGCACTGCCGTAAATAGATTAACATCAGAGGTTGCATCCACTTGACTAGAATAATCTGTTCAACTAGATATTTTCTACAGACTGCCACTGACTGTAGCTTTAGGGCCCCAATCCTATAAATCTCACATATGAACTAAACTTTACTCCAGTTTTCTCACTGACTTCAGTGGAAAGAACTACTGATGGAGTAGAGTTACACATATACAGAGCAATCCTACTAAAAACAGTGCCACCGTAGTTGATGTGAGATACTGTTAATGTAAGAATTAAGCAATTTGTTCCAGAATTATTAAGTGTTATTATCTGTTATTTTCATTTATTTGTTTTACAATGTCCAATTGTATGCTAGGAATTAAGCATTATTGCTGTAAAATACATAATTATTAATAATACAATGGCATTTAAACAGAAGCTGTTTTTCAATGTTAGTGTTATAGATCTGAAATAAATGCTACTAATAATTTGTCTTATTACAGCACCTTACACTCATGAATCTTTTTAAACTACAGTTTATAGCAGGGGAATTAAAAGTACATTCACCAGTACAAAACAGGTAGCTGTGTTAGTCTAGTTTAGCAAAACAAGCAAGGAGTCCTGTGACGCAATGGCTATGCCTACACTAGTAAATTAGTTTGAATTAAGGAGCCTTAATTCAAACTAGTTTGAACCCTGTCTACACTAGGCTTTGCCTAGTTTGAACTAAAAAATTTTTTAGTTTGAACTAGTTAGTTTGAACGGTTAGTTCAAATCAACTGCTTAGTTCAAACTAATTTGCATACTTAGTTTGAAGTAGTACAATGTAGACGTGCCAGTTCAAACTAAATAAGCTTGAACTAACATTCAGTTAGAACTAACTGCGCTTTTTAAATTTGAACTAAAAAGTTAGTTTGAACCAGAGCCATAACTATGGCGGGGCCAAGGGGGCAAAGCCCTGTGCAGCTCTATCAAAGGGTGGCTTTTGCGGCGCCGGCTCCAAGTGCCACTAATGGCAAGGGTTGCGTTCCGATTGGAACGTGTCCCAGCGGCAAAAACTGGTGTTGCAGCTCTGGTTCGAACTAAAAAAAAAAAAAAAAAAGTACTTAGTTTGAACTAACTTTCAAACTACTTAGTTCAGACTAACCAAGTCCAAACTAGGATTTTAGGTGTAGACACAGCCTTAAACACTAACAAATGTATTTATTGTGTCAGCTGTTGTGGGAGAAAATCCCACTTGGTCAGATGCTTTGAAGAGGGGAGAACTTACATAATGGAAGGAAAATAAACGCAGGGAAGTGTGTATCATGGGATGAGGTCACATTGCAACAGCCAATCAAAGCAGTAGTTAAGATTGAAACACTGGGAAACAGCAGTGTTTAAGTGCCACAAGGTTCCTTGCTTGATTCACAAGTAGCGTTCAATTAAATTTTTATATGGGAGTAACAAGTGTCTTCTACATTGAATTTGACTGACAGTAAATAATATGCTAGATTTTTTTCTCTTTGGGATGTTTCAAGCTGGCTCCTAGAGTCAGAAGCTTACACATTACTCTCACTCAGGGCTACCTGATAACAAAGCCTGTGGAAAGGAGGACAGGGAAGTACGAAAAGGGGAATGTTTGAGGAGACATGGAGAAAATGCAGCATTACAGTTCTATGTTTTTAGGGGGCCCTGGAACGCTTTCCCCCTAAAAATAAGGTATTCTGTGGCATTCCTGCATCCTTTAACCCCTGTAAGTAAAAAGCCAGACAAAATCATGTATTTCATAACGCCTGCCAGACGGAGGACACGAAGGTAAAAAGGAAAGCGCGTCCTCCTCTCGCCTGACGTCCGCCCACCCAACCCTCACTTCCACGAGGAGCTCGCCGGAGGAAGAGCAAGGTGACTACAACTCCCAGCATGCCAAGTCCAACCTTGGCCGCCCGCGCGTCGGGAGGCTGCGGCCGCATTGCATGCCGGGAGAGGCAGTCCCTGACACGAGCTCGCGACCAGGAGAAGGGGACCGCTTTGCATTCTGGGACACGTAGTCCCTCCCGGGCGGAGGTGGTGGGCTGGACGCGCCGCCCGGAAGGGGGCGAGTAACTAACGCCACCGCTGCCTCTCCGCCCTGGAGCCGCTGCCGCCTGACGGAGCCTGGCGCTCAGCCGCAGGGGGCGGGGCGGGAGTGAGTGGCAGCGGGGGCGGGGCGGGGCCGGGCCGGTGGGCTGGCGGCAGTGGGCCGGGGGAAGATCGGGAATGCGAAGGGGGCCGGGCCGGGGGAGGGGGCCGCGGCCCAGGCGCGGGTATATAGCGCGCCGAGCGTGGCGATGCTCCCGTCCAGTGGCGGGGCGCCGAGCGCCGGCGGGAGCTGAGGGGAAGCGGCCGGCTGGCGGCGGCGGCAAAAGCGGGAGCCCCGGCCGCCTCTCCGCTGACTCGCCCGTCGGGAGCGGAGCGGAGCCGGGCGAGGGGGACGCCCGCACGCGCCGCTTCCTCCGCAGCCGCAGCCGCGCCGGGGACTCGCGCGTCCGGCGGGGCGCCGCGCGGCTCCTTGCCCGCCCGGAGCCCGAGGGGCGGGCGGGCTCCCCCGTAGCCGGGCCCCGGCGGCAGCATGAACATCCTGCTGGAGTTCTTCCTGGTGACTTTCAAAGTGCTCTGGGCGTTCGTGCTGGCCGCCGCCAAGTGGCTGGTGCGGCCCAAGGAGAAGAGCGTGGCGGGGCAGGTGTGTCTCATCACCGGGGCGGGCAGCGGCCTCGGCCGCCTCTTCGCCCTCGAGTTCGCCCGGCGCCGGGCGCTGCTGGTGCTGTGGGACATCAACACCCAGAGCAACGAGGAGACGGCGGGCATGGTGCGGCACGTCTACCGGCAGATCTCCGAGGAGGCGGCCGCCGCCGCTGCTGCTGCCTCGCGAGGTGAGGGCGCTGTGCCGAGCGGGGCTGGCCTCACGGTCCCCTGCCTCTCCCACCCACCCCCGGTTGTCGGCCGGTAACAGCGTTAAAGCCGCTTACTGAGCATCCCAGCGCCCCCCCGAATTTCCCAACCCCCCCCCCCCAGTTGTCAGCTAGTATCAGCATTATATCAACTTAGTGAGCACCCCCCCCCAATTTGAAGTGCTGAGGAGAAAAGTGGTGCCCCTTCCCAGCCCACTGATGGGGTTTGTGCTCCTCACCTAAATCAAATGTTAGACTAAACAATTTTCTGCTTCCCTCTTCCCAGCCTCCGTCCCAATGTGGGGGCTACGGGAACAGCCCTGATGCTGGGATCTGGGGTCAGTGTGGCGTTTGGGGTATCCTGTGCTTCTTGAATGGGGCAGAAAGCCTCTGCCAGCTACCCAGCTGTTACTGGAGGAGCCTCACCTGAGGAAGGGTCCTGCCCTACCTGCCAGCCCGCCTTTTGGGTGGCAGAAGGATGGCCCGCATCCTCATGGTGTTCTGCTGTGGGTGAGGAGGAGGGAGTACCCTGTTTCTGATGTGTTTGAGAGTTTCTGAGGAGGAGGCGTTTCTGGAGATGGCTTAGCGATGAATGATTACGTGGGGCTCCGGTGTTGCCACGCTGTTATTTTTGTACAGCTTCCTCCTGGCGTACTTGAAACTGCCGCTCACCTGCTTCAGGAAGGGTAGCTAAATAAGGTACTTTCAAGAAAATCACCTGCATAAATAAAGTGGTGGCCTGCCTGCAGGGAAAGGGAAATGTGGCTTTCAAAGCTGACCATCCAGGGTAATTCTGGTATTCTTTGGTACCTGTAACGATCTTCTGACCACCCTGCCTGATGGTGACCAGGGAAAGAGTTTGTGACAAACCAGGCTGGATCTGGTATGGTCTTACAACACCAGCTATAAACAAAGATTTCATCCTCCAGCCTCTCCGGTCACTCGTATATGACCACCCGGGAGTGGGGTTTGCGTGCTTGTATCCCTTACTGGAAAGAGCGATCCATGAGTGGGAGAACACAGGTCATACTTCATCAGTATAACCTTTGATTGGGACAGCTGCAAGTAAACCCTAATCTTCAAATTGCCCTTTTTTGGGCAGGGACAGTAAATACAAGGTTTGTTTACTGCGATGAAGCCAAAGTAAATAGAACCCTTAAAGTGTAATGGATGAGTATTTACTCGTTCTGCTTTGTGACTTTTTACCTGAATGTTGAGATCTAATTGAGACGGTAACCTTTCTGTTCCGGATTTCTTAGCTGCTGGAGATGGTGAAGAAGAGGTGCTGCCCCACTGCAACTTGCAGGTTTATACGTACACCTGTGATGTGAGCAAGAGAGAGAGTGTCTACTTGACAGCTGAGAGGGTCTGCAAAGAGGTTGGCGAGGTCTCAGTCCTGGTTAACAATGCTGGTGTGGTCTCTGGGCACCATCTGCTAGAGTGTCCTGATGAGCTTATTGAAAGGACCATGATGGTTAACTGCCATGCACACTTCTGGGTAACTATACATTTGTTTATGCTTCACTTCTGTTCAGTTTATTTTGGGAAGGCTATTGTCACTTAGTTTTGTGTATCCTGGCTTTGCACTTGCACATCCAATCTGCCTCTCTTTGGATTGTTTCCCAGTTGGGATGGAGAGTAGCAGCAAAGGCAAAAGAAAATAGTTTTTGTGTCAACTGCTCAATTGTAAAATCAGTGTTAACAATCTCCTTTTTTTATGCAACTTTCAGTATAAAACATTCTGTAGGAATAACTTATAAATCATCTTGTCTCATGCTTTTAATGAATGCCTTTTGTAGCCTTGTACTAGCACTTTAGCAGCTTTATCAAGTGTTAAACAGCAGTTTAATGTATTGAGATTTGCAAATTTCTCAAAAGATACTTAAGTACTTCTTAAAAGCACTCTCCAAGATGTGGCTGCAAGGCCAACTTAACTTTTCTGAAGACTTGGCAAGGAGGAGAGGAGAACCTCAAAGAAAAATCCAGCTAGAAATCTTTATCAGCAATCTTTGGATATTTGTAATTACAACTCATTCTCCAGAGTAAACCATTAGTAGTAAAATAGACCTACATGGATTCTTGTGTGGTATTATTTTAGTAACTGAGGAATGCTGAATGGAAAAGACTAGATGTTCATACTCATTGAATTTTGTTGCTTTCTCTTTTTGGACTCATTTCAATGGATTATTATAGATCAGAATGTTAAAACAGGACATGATACACACTTGGCTTGCATTAGCTGCCAGCCTAAATCTACAGTTACCGTTAGACCTGTCCTTTGGTCTCTCAAATCAGTCTATGAAATACACTTCCAAAACAATCAAAGAATTAAGCAACCTGAAGTTTATTTCAGCAGATCCCTGTTCAATTTATTCCTGCATCTGTGATATCAAAATCATGTGAAATATATGGTATACAGAAACATCATATGCCTCTCAACTTTTTAACATATGAGTTAAATGCTGTTTCATAACCCTAAAGGAGCCCCTTCAGATCAGCCCTGTGAAACTTAACGGCAGAGCAGGCTTTTTCCCAAGCATTGTAGAACTTGTCTAGGAAGAATATTAGACTTCAGTGCACATCTGATACTGTGTTTGGAGACTTAACATTTGAAAATGTAAAATTAAAGGAAACTTGAAGGCTTTTTTTTAAGATATCTTATGAACTTTAACAAGGGTGAAAACCAGCCCATTGATTAAAATGCAATCAGTCCAATTGATGATGTATGCTGTTTAACAGGTGTTATTGATGTGCTTTTAAGCTGTGATTTAAATACAAAATTTAGACTCCTTTAAAACTCAGTTATGATATCACATAATATGGGAGGATCCTAGCTTCTCTAGCTGTTCTTCCCTCAGGCATAGAAATAAAGACCCTTATTTTCAGCATTGTTAGACATGTTTTAAGGTACCCATTTTATAGCTGCTGAGTTCCCAACTACTATAGGAAAAGCAAATGAGACTTATGTAATTGTTGTTGTGATATTGTTCCATTTAAAAGGAAACTTCTTCCAAAATCTAATCTCTCAATCTTTGTGTTAGAATGTTTGTTTTAAATTGCATTAACCTAGAGGCTACTTCAAAATTTGTGCTAGGGGTCTTCAAGTCTTGGATTCAATTAAATTTTTAAAGAGCTGTCAACAGTCTGTGTTTAACTGAGGACCTGCTTGTTTGTACTCCTTCTACAGGTCAAAAGATCTGCTAATGTCCAATGTTTCTGTGGTGGAAGTGGTATATAGCAGTTTTGGGGGCTGGCAGAGCTGTTCTCCTTCTCCAGGTCCCACAAATTGCAGATTTCACCAAAAGTGGGTGGACTCAGTTATGTGTGTTTTTTTTTTTTTTTTTTAAAAGCACAAAAGATACTATCTCAAACTGCCAGATCCAGAGCCAGATTTTTCTTTTCTTTTTTTTTTTTAGTGCAAGTTAATGCTGACTTTAACTAGGACAATGTGTCTAGATGTGAAGTCAGACTTTTCCATGTCAGTTAAATTGGTGGTACAGCTGTAAAACCCAGTACTTCAGAGCATTGTGTAAACTCATGCTTGTCCTTGGAGGGTGTTTAGTCCCCAAACCCCATAGGTGGATTACATTAAGACACGTTCCATGTCTTGTGTCTTAAATACTGAAGCAATGTTACAAAAGGAAAATTCTTTCCACTTCCTATAGCAGCACTCTGAAGCTTTAGTGCACCTGTGTGTGTGTCGCTGGGAAACATGACTTTGGCATTATCCCTCTGCCCACTGCACTAATTTCACACTTTTTTTTTTTTTGCAACAAATTGCAAGTAAAT
Organism: Podocnemis expansa; assembly: GCA_007922195.1. Lineage (NCBI taxonomy): Eukaryota > Metazoa > Chordata > Testudines > Podocnemididae > Podocnemis > Podocnemis expansa. The sequence continues at coordinate 11,612,782 of ML682038.1, forward strand.
TAAACAAATTATAGCTGCCAATACAAAGTAAGGAGGCTGCTTAATTTTTGCAGCATATCATATATCTGCTGTTGCAAGCCAGGTGGGTTGCACGGTATCAAAGACAGGCACAGTCTAAAGCTTTGGTGGCATGTTCAGCCAAAAGATGTTTCATTTCACTGTCGCACGTGATTTGTGTAACACCTTCTATGCTAGTTTTATATAGCATGTGTCACTGCTGCATCTACTTACTGCAGTTCTTAACTGCATGAAATCATCAATGGGTGCTGAATGCGTGTTCAGCATTCAGATAGTTAGGATGTTTTTGACATTAAAAACAGTTGAGAGGTACCAAGTATGCTACTCCGTAAGCAGAACCTGCACAGATCTTTTGTTGCCCCTTGGTGTACAAAACTGCAGCACCAGCACACTATAACATAATCTCTCTTCCACTTGTGTCCTCTTATAGCAGTTCTGATGAACTTAGGCTACATCTACACTAGAGAGGTTAGGTCTTACAGCTGAACTGCTGTAAGCTTGCTAGCATAGCTGTTGTTGGGGATAGATTAATTAAGCCACTTGCAAGCCATAATAGCTATGGCCAGAGAAGCTTTCCTGCTGACATAGTGCTGTCCACATCGGTGTGTGTTGGTGTAACTTTTTTGCCACTCGGAGATGATTTAGTCGCGCCTCTGAGTGAGGTAGGTTATGCTGATGTAAGTGGTAATGTAGGCATAGCCTTAGTTATCCCTGTTCAGTTTCAGGAATTTACTCTTAAGATCTGGTGGGGAATTTTTTACTCCCAGTGTTGATGGGCTAGAACTTGAGTTTGAAAAATTTCAGGTCACAATGCAAGATTTATCTGTTTGGTTAGTGCTCTTTCCTTGATGACTGGATCAATCCTATCACTTGGTTATTGGTTTTTTACAATCAAGACCAATACTTGATGAGGCACCCAAGTGCATTGGCAATGGGGGACTATATCTTTGGTTAAATAATGTCTCATATTATCCATCTTGAAATAGACTTTCAGGTTCTTTTGACATTTTTTCCAGTATGCATGTGATTTAGATCAAGGGGCTCAAACTCAAATCACCAAGAGGGCCACATGAGGACTAGCTCGTTACTCTGAGGGCCATACCCCTGAAACCTTTTCATGCAACGATATTGTGAATATCAGTAATGACTGTGTTGTTGCAGGCTGCAGGAAATAACTTTAGGGGCTGCATGCGGCCTGCAGGCTATGTGTTTGAGACCCCTGATTTAAATTATTTCCATGTCAATAGATAATTGATGTCTAGTTGGAATATTTTAGGGTTTTTTGCTAGCATATACATTCTTGAACAAATGGTCAAATACAGCAAAATACTAGATTCTGAAGACTCGGATGTTTATGGCATTGGGTTTTTTGGGGGTTTTTTTTTTTTTTTTCCCAAGATTCAAATGTAAGAGATCAGCCTGGTAGGAATTCTGCTATTCTTCTGTCCTGTGTGTTTCTTCCAAAACTTTCAAGCTTAAATTTTACCTCATGTAAAAGAAAAGCATCTGGCTCATCACAGGAAGATCAGCTTTCTCTTTGACTAACCAAAAGGGGGAAGCAAAAGCATTTAACTCCAGTTCTGGAGTACTCTTAAAAGGGATTTTTGTAAAAGGTCCTACCTTGAGAAGACTTTCTTACATGCTTGGCTTTGTGCTATGAGTATTCTGTGTATAAATTAACCATCTCTAAGTATTTGTAGAAGTTTAAATCTTTAAGATTCTTATTTATGTTCATATACTAAGCAAGTAAGGTAGTTAATGAGAGCTTTTCAGACAGCTGGTTATCTCATTCCTAAGCAGGGAATTCTTTGTGGAATGCCTAAAGCTTATGAGGTTAAATGGCTTGTTCAGGAAAATGAGCCAACCAGTACAAAATGTATAATTTAATAAATGCATACTTATGCAAGTGCTCTACTTAAAGTACTTTCCAAAGGCGTATGATTCTGGTGTAGCTAGTAGATATTAACTCTGTTACATCAGTCTTGTTCAGTCTTCAAAAACTTGTAGTACTGTTCAGTAAACCCCATATTTGACTATACTAGAGCTTGCTTTTCTCTTGTAACTGTTCAGGCTGACACCTAAGAAACTTTCTCTGAACTAAAGACGTGCAAATGTAAAATGTGCAAACTGACCTTTATATAAACATATATATTACTTTATACAAATCGCATGTATATAATTTAAATGTGCATGTCTGCAGATGTTCCTGGCTTAATGGTTTGAGGGCTGTGTGCACACTAGCTTATGACAGAAACTTTCTTTAGATTTTTTTGGTAGTACTTTTAGTATGTATGTTTAACTTTAAATGCATATGCTTGTCAGTTGAGGTGCTAGATAACTGTTCCACTTTTATTCTAAATGGTAAATATAGGTAGTCTTAAGTGTGTCTGCAGCTCCAAATAACTAACTTTGTCCTCAGATGTTCAAGACTGGAAAGGGATGCTTACCTAAAAGTACTTGCCTGCTTTTACAGTGACTTAGATCAAGTTCTGCTCAAAATACGTGAGGGAAAGAGTATGAACCGACCAAGTTTCCATCAGAACTGACTTTACTCCCTTTTTCCCAGCCTTATAGTTACTTGGGTTGGGGAGATAATGTGAGGGCAAAAGATCTTGCCCTAGACTGTGACCTTGCTTGCTGTACTGCTTGCATTATGTTGGTTGGATTCCTGAGCACTGAGTGAACAGCAGTTTTTTTTGGTTTGTGATTTTGCTAGGTATATTAGGCCTTCTAGGGGAACATCAAGAATTGTTTCAAGCAGAGATGTTAAGATTTGGAATGCACCTCCTGCAATTGGAAAGATATCCCCTGTGTTTTATACAAACATAATCTGAATAGGCCCAGAGGATATCAACAGCCTTTGAAACATTGCTTTTCATGGAAGTGACATCTGACTAGTTCATTGGAGGGATTCATACTGGTGTGTCAATGCCTTGAGATTGCAGCCTTGCTTTTGGCTGGAAAGGACTTCATGAGTGACCAAAATAGGTGCATTCAGCATGAAATACCTTTCTGTTCCATGGTTCAGTTGTGTCTCTTTGCTAATAAGCATAATACTGTTTTGCTGGCAATACTGTTTAAGAACTAAATTATGGATCGTCTTTGCCCTTGGCAATTACTATCTTACACTTCTCTAGAGCAGTGGTTTCCAACCAGTGTGCTGAGGCACACTGGTGTGCAGCAGCAATGCCCAAAATGTGCCACTAGCATCCCCAAGAGCTGGAGTTGAAGTTCCCTCCTTGCTCAGCCCAGCCACATGAGCTGTGCAGGACTGGGAAAAGACAGAGGTTAAAGTAAGGGGGAAGGCACCGGAACACAGTTGTGGGGCCCCCTATTTTTAAGCAGACAGCCTTCTGGCCCCCTAAAAATAGAGGAAGGCACTGGAATGTGGAGTTCCAGGGGTCCTCCTAAAAATAGCAGGAGCAGCCCAAACACAGCATTAGGCCCAGCCAGCAGAGAGGGGCAGAAGACTGAGAGTGTGTGAATCTCCCTCTGCAGGGTGGAGCAGCTTGTATCAGGCAGCCTGCAAACAGCCCAGGCTTGGGGGGGGGGGGGTAGGGCTGCTGGGTGTAGGGCAGGTGTGGGTGGGTGGGTAGCAGAGGGTGTGTAGCTGAGGGGTGTAGTGGTGGGGGGGGTGTGGCTGGGGGCTGGAGGCCTAGTTCTGGCCCCTGCAGTGATGGGAAGGTCCATCACAGGCAACAGGGGGCTGAGGGAAGGGAGGATGGGACCCACTGTGGTGGGAGGGAGCAGCAGTGCTGTGAGGATTTGCCCTGGGTGGCAGGGAGCCACTGTGGAGAAGGGGGAAGTGGGTGCTGTGCCATGGTCCCATGCCCTACCTTCCCACTCCTCAGGGTCCCCCCTACCCCCCCCCCCCAAAAAAAACCACTCTTGTTCTTCCTTCCTCTCTTGCCACCTTTGTGGTGTTCCCCACATGGCTTCCCTTGTCTTCTTCTGCCACCCCTTCCCTGCTCCCCACACTCACTTCTGCTACTGCACACAACTCCTGGCCTCTTGTGTTTTGCCACCCCTGCTCTACTCCCCCTACTATGCCACATAAGAGCATTTCTGAAACACTGTGCCATGGTTCATGAATATAAGTAATTTAATTTGAATATTTGAGTTTTTTATGGTGGTGTGCCTCAAAAAAGTTAAAGGTATCAAGGTGTGCCATGGCAGAGAGAAGGTTGGGAACCACTGCTCTAGAGAACCAGGTCCTATAGTATCCTGGTATCAGATCTGAGTAATGGCCATGTTACTCCTAATTATGGTGATTGCAGTAGCTGAGTGGTTAAGGTGCTAGGCTAAATTCTTGAAGGTTAAGAGTTTGGGTCTATGACCAGTTCCCTTGTTGCTGAAATGAGTATTTAATTCATTAGGTTAGGGTAGTTGGTCACATCACTCCATTGTATGCCATTTGCAGTGAAACTAATATCCCTTAATGGCCCCAGACTGATGAGCCATTGCCTCTGAGGAGATGTGGCTTTGACTACACATGGTGTTCTTTCACCTCTGGTGTGGTGTTTGTTTTTGTGTTTTCCTGTTTGCAGATCCACACTCTTTAAAGGAAATCTGGAGTCTAGCACGGGTGGTAGGCAATCCTTTCAATTTTCAAGTGTTCCTATGTTCTTCTTGGCTCTTGTTTGAATATAGTCTTAGAATACTGTACTGCAAACTACAGTCATATAGGACAATCCCCCCTCCCCCTTCTGCCAGGTGCTGGTGGCAGCAAAAAGGGCTGGGTTCAGTTTTCTAGGGTTTTCATTTCTTTAACAGCTTGACCATCCCCCCAGAAACCTGGGGAAACTATATACATGACTGTGGGTGCCCAGGTAAGCAATTCTTCCTCACTCACAAGCACTGAGTCCAGGGGTTGCAACAATGAACTTTTTATGGGAGTGGTATTTATCTTAACCGTTGTTTCAACTTCAGTCCTTCTGTGGCTGGTAGATAGGTAATGTATCCTGACCACTTCCCTCTGCCTCAATCAAGGTTAAGTCCCCTGGGTTGGAGAAGTTCACAGATTCTAGCAGGTTAGTGCTGACTGGATTTCTCTGGGAGCTCTGTTACCTAGCCCAGTTGAACTGATTTTGGTTTTATTGTTGGGCAGGGAGTGGGTCCTCTGCCAGAATCCTTTGGATAGGCTGCTGCTTACTCTGACTTCAGCCAGGTGCTACCTACCTCTGTTGCTGCTCTGTGCTATCCATCCCTTGTGAGTTGTCAGATGCCTTAGCGAAGCTGATGCTGCCTTTGCCCATCTGCCCATCACTCATTGATGCTCTTTAGTGGCAGCTTGGTGGCACCTGACAATGCTTTCTTGAAAATATCACTTTGCACTTTCCAGCAGTCTCATTTTAGCTGTTTGGGAGGATCTAGGACACTTGACAGGCTCCTCACCATCATAGGCATGTGTAGTAACAAGTCCCCCTGCTCCCCCAGTAACTTGCTCTAGGTTCCCTTCTCCAACTTTACCTGACAGCAATGTTGGTCGGGGTACCCCCCCCCCCCCCACTAGATATCTGTGTCTTGTCCTTATATTTCCCAGTGAAGGCAGTTGCATTTAATTAACTTTTTTGGGAATGCCCCAAACCATCACATGACACAAATGCAAATATGACCCTGTCCATTCAGTCAACTCTGCTTGCTCTCCAAGTTTTGGAGAGCTCCATTGCCAGTTAAGCTGATGTGTATCTGCTGCTCTTTTCACATTCCAACAGGTGAGAGCACTGAGCACCCTTGGGTGTCATTCTTCAGTTCACCTGGCTTATACACAAAGGGAGTATAATGCTACTTGGCAATTTCTTTAGTGAAGCCCAGCAAGATCTTAAGCTGCATCTTTGCTGGAACTGCTGCAGTGTCAGAGGTGCATCACTGTAGTGCTTCAGTATATATACTACCTACACGGAAAATTTACAGAGGGGTAGCCCTGTTGGTCTGTGTACAGCAAAAACGATGAGTGTCCCATGGAACCATAAAAGACTAAAAACTTTCTTGGGGCATAAGCTTTCATGGGCACCAACCCATCTGACAGAGGGCCCATGAAACTTTATGCGTGAAGAAATTTGTTAGTCTTTAAGGTGTAATAGGACTCATTTTTACTACCTACACTGATGGAGGGGTTCTTTTATCACTGTAGTTAATCCACCTCTGAGGCAGCTGCTATGTCAACAGGAGACTTCTTCCAGTGATGTAACCCTGCCTAAACTGGGGACTAGGTCAGCTTAACAGCTTCACTCAGGGGGATGGGTTTTTTTCACACCTTTTAGAGACAGAGGGGATCACTTTTTTTTTTTTCTGTTTGAGTAGTCCTGGCTTTAGTCAAAGCAATGGGAGCAGTAGGCAGTTGGATCTTTTGTGGCTTCAAATGTGACTCAAGAAAACACTTTCAAACAGGGAAATTCATTAAACTGCAATCTTGTCATTCTTAGGAGCTGTAATTTGGAAAATGGGCCTTAGTGAGGGGGGGTTTTGTCCCCCCTTCTCCCTCCTATAGATTTGCTGGACGTGTATTTCTGGAGCTTGAGTAGTCAATAGGGCTGTCTTGCAGGAAAGCCTTTTTCTTTCATCTGTGTATTGCTTCAGTCTGTGTGAAGCTTGCTTGATCTTGTATCAAGGGCAATCAAATTGTCACCATCTAGCTTTGGCAGTTAAGGCAGACATCCATTAGAAACAGTCCATCGGGGTGCTTGTTTATCTTGTCTTAGTCCTTCTTGAATACTTTCAGAATTATTACCTCAGGCCCATAGTAGTTATCTGTTTTCCTGGAAATGTAGCTCCTGTGTGATTCTCTTAAAATAAACAAATTTAAAAACCTTCAGTGCCTACTTATAGACTTGATTCAAGATTATAAAAGAAGGTATGTGTGGCAGAGTTCCAGAATTGACATGATCAGGACAAAGATGACTTTTCAGCACATCTTTTCAGTTGTGAACTGTCAACAAGCATAGCTGACTGTTGAATAAAAGAAAAACCTTAGTTTTATAAGAATTCCTTCTAAATGTTTGTCTTGTATGCAGATTATGCAAACTCAAACATGTATAATTGAATTCCAAAACTGTTATCCACTGCATAACTGTAGTTGTGTTGTGTAACATCTGTCCTACTCCCTGAAGTCCACTGATGCCATCTGTTTAGTTGTGGTTTTCTGTTGTCTAGTATAATCAGACGTCAGTGATACCAAACTTGCAGTTGTATGTGGAGATGTATAAACAAAATGAACAATAGTTTTCTTCTGTTCCTTTGTTAGGAATGCTTCTATCAAGGTAGTTAAGTAAGTATTTTGAAGACAGCCTTTGAACATGTTACCACCACACCTGTTCACAAGCTTTCCCATTTGTACTTGAGCATTTGTGCTGATCCTGATTAGCAGTGGTTTGTTTTTGGTCAGTCTTTTTTTCTTCATGCAGGTACAGAAGCTCTTGCCTCAGAAGCTGGAAATCGTACTGGTCTGGAACTTGCTATACTTAATCCTGCTCTGGTTCAAAACAGCCCTGCTAATGGGAGAACCAGTGTAAACTTTAAGGTTCTGTATCTTGTGAATCAGCAGGGCTAGTAGTAAATGTTGTAGTTTTCTTGTGATGTAAGACACTTGATTGTACTCCAGTGAGTTTCAACAGATCTGAAATTACTGTTCAGATTAATATCTTGCCTCTTCCTCTCATCAGTTATGACATGACTTCAGCAGCTGTTATTTTAAACCACAAATGCTATAAACTAATGTCCTGTGCAAACTGAAAAAAAACATGAAGACTGGGAACTATTCACATGGTGGAAAACAATGATTCTTAAACTGGTCTGGGAACCATTGATGGCTTCTAAATACTTGGGTCTGGTCTATGGACAGATGGTTGATCATTTTATACCCTTGTTTCCACCTGTTCATTTTTTTGAAGGTGGCAAAAGCGTACTGAGGATGTACTGCTTTTAATGTTCCATATAAACAATTTAGTGTTTCAGGTTTAACAGTTTTCAGGAATACCTCCCCTTCCATAAGCAACTATCTGTTAAGATGTGGTCTGTGACATGCCATTCTGAAGCCCTTGGAATAGACTGTTAATCCAACTTTGTTGTCCAAGAACAGTACAAGCTGCTAAAATAAAGCTGGGATTGGAACTGGAGTATGTCATGAGGAAATAAGACAGTAGGAGTCAGACTTTCAGGTCTTGTGTGACCTGTTGGAGCTTCAAACCATATTAATGTTTCCCGGGCTTGTAATCTCTTCTTAAACACTGGTCCTGGATGAGTGATCAGAGGGAATTTAAATCCCTGTCTGTTATGGAATGAGTCAACAAAATAAACAGCATCTGAACAAAGACATCAGAGAAATTATAGGATTAGCAGCTGAGAACTTAGGGAAGGAGGAGAACCTCAGATGTAATTATTGTGATCTTTCCCAGTGAGGGGCTTCATCCTCACTAACAATGTATGATTAGCTTTTCGCCACTTTAGGGGAAACACATGGCTACAAAGGTGGAATGCGTGGCTTTCATGTGCTGGAATATGTTTTCTCCTGATGAAAGTTGGAAAAGAAACTTCATCCATAAGCAGCAGAAGATCAGGAAATAAAATTAGACTATCTTTTGTGGCAGAGAGCAGCTGTGTGGGTAATTCTCATGAAACAAAGTTTACGGATTCATGGACTTGCTGGTATCTACCTTTGCTTTAAAATTGTTCCCCAGCTTAAAAGTTCCTCTTAAGTAGGAATTTTTTAAATCTACTTCACTGAGGAGAAATGCTGTTTTTCCTCTGCAAATGGGTGTTGGCAAGGGAGACGGGTGCACAGACTTCCCATCTTTGGCATATGTCTTTCCACTGAGTACCAGCAGTACTTAACTACACTGGTCAAATTGAAAGTACATATGAAAATAAATGGGATCAAAACATACTCAGTGTTTTGGGGTTCATGTGCTGTTATCCTGTGCAACATCATGAAGGTAAGAAATCTCATCTGAGCGAAGTCCAGCTCCCATGGGCTGTGTGGATAAATGTTGTTTCAGTGTCCTGATTCTCTGTTACTTCAAAAATGTTGTGTTGTAATACACTCCACAGCACATCTGGTTTTATTTTACAAATACTTAAGATATCAGACTACTCGATTACAAGCAAATGATTGCAGCACACCTCTCTGAAAGAAGACTGTTCATATGCTGTGAGTAATTAGTTCAATTACAATATTACTAGGATTATGCCCTCTGTGATACCACCTTCATGTTTTCTCTCTTTAAGTATGGTTTAGCCACACCAAGCAGTTTGGCTATTGTTCTCTTATAATTGTGTCTCCAGCCCTTTCATTTAGTTCTATTAAAAAAAAAATTGAAGGAATGCTGAAGATGCTGTGTTCACCTGCCCCATCTCTTGTATTTTTAGCCTTGCAAATTCAGACAATCCAATTATATAGTCCTTAGAGACATTACTGCTTTCCAGGTTTCTCTCTTCCTTTCAATATTGTGTTTAGAACAGCTTTCTCTTCACTTCATTTGCATTTTTCAGGTGAATCACTTTGGGGTGGCTTGCATATTTCTAACCTTTCTAGGCCTCTTTACATGGGAATCCGTGACACATGCCTCAATTTGTCTTTTTCACTCCCTTTTCCCTCCAGTTTCTCTACACATCCTTCCAAGTTCTAAAATTGGCATCTCTTGCAGATTTCATTAATGTGCTGCTCATCTTAAGGATATTGTGGAGAATGGTAACTGTGATAAAATAAACACGGCTTTACAAAAGGTGTAGATCATGCCAGACCAACCTGATATCAAAAAAAGAAAAGTGGTTTTTGGGGTAAAGGGAATGCGGTGGACCTAATTTACTTAGATTTCAGCAAGGCATTTGATACAGTTCCACACAGGGATTTATTAGTTAAATTGGGAAAGATGGGGACTAATATGAAAATAGAAAGGTGGACAAAACTGGTTACAGGGGAGATTAGAGGGTCATAGTGCAAGGTGAACTGTCTAGCTGGAAGGAGGTTACTAGTGGAGTTTCCCAAGGATCAGTCCTGGGGCCCATCTTATTCAACCTTTTTGTTACTGACCTTGGCACAAAAAGTGGGAATGTGCTAATTAAGTTTGCAGACAACACCAAGCTGGGAGGTATTGCCAATACAGAAGAGGATAAGGATAGCATACAGAATGATTTGGATGACCTTGTAAAGTGGAGCATTAGAAATGGGATGAAATTCAACAATGGGAAGTGCAAGGTCATGCACTTGGGGACAAACAGGAATTTTTCCCATAAGCTGGGAATGCATCAGCTGGAAGTGATGGGGGAGGAGAAGGACCTGGGCATACTGGCTGATCACAGAATGACAATGAGTAGCCAATGCCATGTGGCGGGGGGGGGGGGGGAGCCAGTGCGGTCCTGGGGTGCATCAGAAGGGGTATTTCCCCTAGAGATAGGGACGTCTTAGTACTGTTATACAAGGCACTGGTGCGACCTCACTTGGAATATTGTATACAGTTCTGGTCACCCATGTTTAAGAAAGATGAAGTTAAACTGGAACAGGTGCAAAGAAAGGCTACAAGGATGACTTGTGGAATGGGAAATCTTCCCTATGAGAGATGACTTAAAGAGCTTGGTTTGTTTAGTCTGACCAAAAGAAGGCTGAGAGGAGATATGGTTGCTCTTTATAAATACAAGGGAGGGAGAGGAATTATTTGAATATAGTGCCAGTGTGGACACAAGAACAAATGGATACAAACTGTCCTTCAGAAAAGTAAGGCTTGAAATTAGACGCAGACTCCTAACCATCAGAGGAGTAAAGTTCTGGAATAGTCTGTCAAGGGAAGTGATGAGGGCAAAAACCTTAGGTGCCTACAAAACTGAGCTTGATAAGTTTTTATGCAGGGAATGATATGATGGACAGTGTAGCTTGGCCATTGTCTCTTTTACTACTGGTGATGGGTATGATAGTGACTGGGAAGGGGCATTAGGTGGAGTTCTGAGTTATTACAAAAAAGTTCTTCTTGACTGGCTGTTGTGGACTTGTCCTCATGCTCAGGGTTTAACTGATTGCCATATTTGGGGTCGGGAAGGCATTTTCCCCCAGGGCAGATTGGCTTGGGTGATGGGAATTTTTTGCCTTGCTCTGTAGCATTGGGTATGGCTTGCTTGCTGGTTAATACACAGAATCAAAGTCTTTAAATCATGATTTGAGGACCTTAATAGCTCAGTTATGGGTTTGAGGCTCATTGTAGGAGTGGGTTGGTGAGGTTTCATGGCCTGTACTGTGCAGGAGGTCAGGCTAGATGATTACATTGGTCCCTTCTGACCTTTAGATTCTATGAGTCTATCTTTCTTTCCAGATATCTTAATAAAGACGATCTTCTGAAGTGGGCATTCTTCAGGCTGGTAATATAGCTACCATATGCAAAATGGCAAGCTTTTGAAGAATAGATTTTAGTTTAATTCTGCATGACTTTCCTCCAGTCCAGAAGACTTGAGGTTCTAATTCTAAGCTCAGTATGCAAATTCAAGTAGCTGTTTTTCGTTGACTGTTATTCCTGACACAGCCATAGATGCTGCATATCTTGACTTTGCAATTTAGGGATAGCAAGATATTGTATATATGGAGTGAGGCTAGTGTTAGAGTTGAATTAAACTTCCATTGATTAGTGCTTTTACAACTTCTGCTTTTCCTTTTTTCTTTTTTAAGGAAGATGAGCATGATGAGTCAAATTCAGCCTCTTATTATACTTGTCAAGTTCCAAAGGGGCAGCAGTGTTAGTCTAGTTCAGCCAAACGAGCAAGGAGTCCTGTGGCACTTAAAGTCTTCAAGTGCCACAGGACTCCTTGTTTGTTTTGGGGTTTTTTAATATACTTGTACAGCCTGACTAACTATGGGTGTAACCAAGGGCTGGGCTTGGCCCTTGTTCTCCAAGGTGGTACAAAAACATATTCTATTTGTATAATTTATCCACTGTTTCATACGCCTTTCCCTACAGCAGCGTGTCCAGATAATAGACCTCTTTTCATCCTTAAAATGTGCTTACTAATGAACTGTAGAACTTAGCTTTTGAGATTTAGAAGATAGTGTCAGTCTTTCCACTGACATAAACAAAAGTTAAATTGGCTCTTAACATAAGCTTTTTCTCTGAACTTCAACATTTTTCATCTGTATAAAGTCTGTGAAAGTGTAGCTACATCTGTGTAGGTTATACATCTCAGTAAGTCTGTTTAGGTTGCTGAAGCTTGTCTAAAGTTGTGGAAATCCTATGGTTTGAAGAAGATATTAAACGTTATAGAATAAGCGGATGCGTTCTTAAATGCTCAACATTCCTGTATGAATATTTTGCTCATGTAAATGATTACACTTCCCCATTGAAAAATACATTAACTGTCATTTGTTAATTTGACTGAGACTAAACACCAGTGAGCCACCACAATTGGAAATGGAAGGCAATAATAGGCTGAGGAAACTTCCAAGAATACAGGAACAAATGTGGAATGAAGAGGTGACCATTTTGACGTGATCCTTTGAAAATTCAAGTTTGTTTGGCTGTTAAATTTTACACCTAGATTGGATTGTCAGTGAGCATCTGGAGGTTTTCTCATCCATTTGCTGTTTTTGTTTATATATTCATGACAACTTTTCAAATATCCTGCCTATGTCCCTGACTTGGGAAAGCACTGAAGTATGTGCTTACCTTTTAAGCATACACTTAAAGTTAACAACATGTAAGTGTTTTGTTAAATGGGGGTACTGCAATGAATAGGCTCTCACAGGGGTGTCAAACTCATTTGTTATGGCAGGGCTGTACGTACCATAAATCAAAATACTAGTACCTGCGTTCTTGCAGCATCATGGAGTGCTGGGTATGTGAGATGCTGCTCTAGGAGACCACACTTTTTTTTTTTTTTCCCCCCCCCCCCCCCCCCCCCATTAGGGAGGTGGTGTGGTCCTGCAGAGTGCAGTCATGGGCTGGATGGAAGAGGTTCATGGGCCATATCCGACCTAAGGGCCGTATGTTTTTGACATCCCTGCTCTAAAAGCTCTACAGAGGTTGAGTCCTGAACCTTTCCTAGCTATTGCAATCTGCCACCATCTCACAATCTAATCTCTTTAAAAAAGAAAGGACTTTGTATAGCTGTTGCAAGAGACCAGTAGTGCAAAATCCTAGACATGTTGAGTGATGCCTCAACCCTCCAAATGTACTAAGTACTCAGTTGTTGAAGGTGATAGAAACTGTACATGGACAGGATCTCTTACAACTCATGCCTGACCCCACCCCTGAAAGTGTATGGAAATAAGTTGCAGTGATGCTGCTGGGAAATCAAAGATGAGATAGCTGAATTGTAGCATGTGTGGGTACTAGCCTAATTTCACTGGTCCTCTCAGCTTAAAGATAAAATTGTCTGTTTCCCTTTTTATAAACCACTGGAGAAAACTTTTGCTGAGCAGTTGCTTAGTCAGTGTACAGTTAGAGGAATGCTCCAGTCACTAGAATGTGGAACACCTGTACAACAAATATCAGCCTAAAATGACCAAAGCAGTATATTCGCGGCTTGAGTGTGAAGTGAAAATCTTATCTTGGTAGAATTCTTGCTCAGTCAGTTAATGCATTTTCAGAGATTCACTATCCCTTTTTCCTAAAATCTCTTTATAATTAAAAATATCAGTTCTAATTCAGTAGGGATTATTTTATAGTAAGTCGGAGCTAGCCAGAATCTTTATTTCTTTGTCAAACACTGGCTAATTTTAATTAAACCTCTTTCAACTGTAAAAATCTTCTGTATTTCCTTTTTTATTACTAATGAGATGCTTGTGTACAAACATTCTCTTTGCAATAGGCTTGTCCCTCTTGTTGGATATTGAGTGATTTTTACTATCACTGTTCTTAATGGAAAGGCATGTAGTACACACTGAGTTGTTATCAAATGCATTGATCAGAAGAGCAGACTGAGTAGAAAGTTCCTTATTTGCATACAAATACAATGATAAGCAGTCATAGTGAAGAAGTGCTTAAGGTATCTGTAAAACTTGGACAATCTCTACAGTTTTTATCTAAAGAGTATGCATTTTCAAGAAGTAGATCTGTTGCATAACATAGTCCAAAAGTTTCATTCACTTTTTAAATACTAATGAATAACTTTCCATAAATAGTTTTTTTAAAACTCATTTTTAATAAAGAACAAAGTTGTCAGAAGATCATGTCGATTTAAACTAATGTAGAAGCAATGCCAAATGCTTAACAAGATGACTAAGCTTATGGCAATCTGTCTAGGAAAAAATCTGCATTTGAAAGTTAGTCTGCATTCTTATTTGCTGAACAGAGCATTCTGAACTTGCTCTTATCTGACAGAATAGAACACCCACAAAGTTCCTTTCAGAATAAAGGACTACTTCAATTGATGGGCCATAACAGTGATTGGAAATTGTTTAATTATTGTCAAGACTTCCCAGTATTTGGTGATAAATAAATAAAAAATATTTTGCATCCCAAACTGGCTTGGACATTTGCTGCAAAGTTGTTAATGATAGCTTCTGCACACAAGTCAGTGCAGCTTTACAGTACCTTGGCTAATTCAGACCCTGGCTAACAAAGTAGTATGTTTAGTCTGACTAAGCCAGGACATGACCTTAATTTTCATGAGAAGGAAAGAGTACCCATTAACTTAAGACACAACCTAGTGGAAACTCTTTAAGGACTAAAGGGGCAGCCATTTTAGTATAGTTAAGCAAAACAAGCAAGGAGTCGTGGCACTTCAAAACTTCTAACAAAGTGGGATTTTTCGCCCATGGAAGCTCACATGCTAAATAAATTTTATTCTTTTAAAAGTGCCACAAGACTCCTTGCTTGTTCTTCAATGGCTGAGTTTGAGGCTTGAATCAATGTATGATCTGTCTTCCTTGGTGGCAAATGTGTCTAGGTGAAACAGCAACATGGTGGGAGTAGTAATTGCTGTAGTGATAATTAAAGGACTTCTATTCATGTACTTGTGCTGTCTGAGAACTCTATAGTTTTCTAGGCCATTTGCATTTAAGCTTTTTCTCTTCATTTGAGACCTGCGTGATGAGTGGAATGTGACTCTAAAGGTGAGTCTGCAGTGCGGCTAGGAGCATGCTGCACAGCTTGAGTTGAATGCATGTTCCTTTATGCCAGCATACACACTAAAAATAGTAGTGTGGCTGGGGAGTTTCACAGGTGGTGCCTTCTGAACTCAGGAGGCCAGAGTGGATTTTTACTTGGACAGCTAGTGTGAGCCACTGCTGGTGTTACCCTTGTCATGCTGCTATTTGTAGCATGCAAGCTTAAGAAGAGCTAACTTGTGTGTACTTAAGTTGTGAAACATGATAAAGCACAAACCCATCCAGATCCCTGGATATATACTTGTGTGGGTGGCCTGAGCCCTTCCATTCTTCTCCTACCCCTGCCCTGACCAATGATACTGCTCTCTCTGGCATGCTGGCTTGAGGAGACCTGGTGAGCCTGTCTACTTGAGCTGTAAAGCATGCTGCTACTTGTAGAATGTAGACTTCATTTGAACCCAGTAGTGCAAGATGATGCTTTCCTAACACTCGCGTTATAAACTGCTAGTTGAGTGGGGCTGAAGATGAATAGGTGTCTTGAAATCCTGCTGGGTACCTAAATAGAACAAATAAAGGCAAATACATTATGTAATGAGCCATGGTTAAACCCATGGTTCTCCTCTTTGCCATTAAATCCAATCATAGCAAGAAACTGCACCAACTAATATGCTTGGCAATGGAGATGATGTGCTGGACACAGAAAGAAGTATCCTCTCTTTTTAACCTAGTTTTCAGTAAACTGTAATTCTAGAGTCTGATGCACTCACCAGAACATGCATGTACCAAACTGCAGACTTTTAATGGGCGGCACAATGGCAAATATAATCTGGTTGATTCTTGTTTGCAGTTTACCTGAGAAGCCTTTACTTTATGGCAATGCAGTCTACAAGGTCCCTTTGTAGATTAAGCGTGTCTCTGTGCTATGGCATTAGCCTAGGCACTCTTATGTGGATATTGCTCCTGATTCCTCTCCCATCTATACCACTAACCTTCAGCTTAGGTTTGATGGTATTTTAAACCCAGATTTGTTGGCATGGGTGCACGGGCAATAAGTCTGTGGACAGATTCAGCTTTAACTTGGTAGTAGTCCCCCAACCCCCTCTTTGCAATGTGGATGTAGGTCAGTCAATATTGGTGCCAGTAGTCCTTCAGTGTGTCTTTTCCCAGTTTACTTCCCCTTCCATAGTTACTACTTCTGCAGTCACTCTATTGTTTAACACCAGTTTGGTGTTAAGTGCCCATGTGGCAGATAACCTGCTGCATTATTACTACTGTGGTTCCACAACTGTTGAACAGAGATGGCAAGAAACTAGTCTCCCAGTATGCTGCCAGCTGGTTGGATGCTGAGTAGGCCATTGTTGTGAGGTCAGGAAGACCTAAAATTTAGGGAGCTGTACCAGCACCTATTCAAAAAGCTGGCAAAGGAGAATATTGACTAGAGGCATCTGATTGTGGGGTAAAAATCCAATTCCTGAAGCCCAAAGATGGTCTGTGAGTCCAAATGCCAGCGAGGGAAGGTGGGGAGTTAGAAAGGCATATCTCTGGTGGTTCTCTGTTGCTGTATCCTAATTCAGCAGCCTGTTGAGGTCTGCTTAAATTTTTAGTCTAGTTCTAGAGTAGTGATGCAGGATAACTTTTCATACAGGAAGAATTCCAAATGGTCTGTCAGGTTTCTAGGCAGAGCTAACATCTCATGCTGTCTTCTGTAACTTCTCCAGGCATTAACTTCTCCTCAGTTTCCTAATGACAAAAGATCTTTCAGCTAGAAATCAAACCATCTATGCTCTAAACAGATGCTCTTCATTCTAAATTGATCAGTGAGGGGTCATCTCCTAGTGTCTCCACTCCCATAAGTGTTAAGATCATCACTAGTAAAAGACTCCTGGCTAGTCTACCCATCCTCCAAACCCAGAAAAGGCCAGTTTTTTATTTTTTTAACTAAATGTAAAGTACTTGTTGTCCTTTTTGTTAGGAGAAACAAAGATGTATCTGCTTATGAGCAGAGACATGGAGGAGGCTGCATGCCAACATGATAAAAGTTGTAACATTTCCCTTCCTAGTGTAATATGAGATACTCAGCTGGTTCTCCTGATCTTCTCTCCTTACCACCAGGAAGGATTGAAAGTGATTGGTCTTTCCCAGGAGGTGTTACAATATTAGAACCCAATGTGTCCTCTCTTACGAGGAGGAAATTCACTGCTATATTTTACTTTGGGTTTTTTTCCAGTGCAAACCCAGAGGAATTGTAATCCAGCAACGAAGAAAACAGTGAATACAGGAAATATAGGAAGGGGTGATCTAAAACAAATGCTAATACAAATAAATTAGTCCCACATAAACCTGAGATGATACCCCTCCCACTTGTAATGAATCTTCGGAAGGAAGGAGTCGTCATAGTCTCCACTCAAAGTAGAAGAAAACCTAATCCAGGTATAGACAAGAATGTGGCCCAGTAATATTTAATTCAAGTAAACATTAGTATGTCTGAGTATTTACCTAATTTTATAAAAGGGGAAAGCTGCTTTCCACTGTGGTGCACATATACCTTGCATTAGGAAAAGATCACAAGAAACTGGGCACTTGAGATAACTAACTAAATGAGAGCCCACGGCAACACACACATCCTTACATTTTTCTCTAAGGTTTTTGGGTTTTCCAGCATTTCCTCTATAACTATCCCACCTCAACTAAGCCTTAATACAGTGCATAAGAAATTTCTTAGCTGAACACAAAGTCTAGCTGTCACAGGCATGCCATAATTACTCTTATAGTAGGTAAAAAATGGAAAATTGACTAATGCTTGCAGATAACTGATGGTATTAGTTTGTTATGACTTGATTAGAACCACTTATCTTATCTTTGCTGTCTCCCCATTGTAAAAAGCTTTGTGGGACTAAGTTTTGATTTAAGGAAAAATTACTTAATTCAGTTTTTGCTTCTGATACCTTGCACTTAGCCTACTGAACACAAGAAAAGCACTGCAGCAGTAGAAATGCTCATGAATAGTAATTACATTCATCATAGATCTCAATCTAGAGGAATATTTGTAACTGGTTGTTACATGATCATGTTAGCTAGTAGCTTTAGTCTTTTTAAATGTGTATTTAGACATATTTATAACTAAAGGTAGTAGATGGTGTAGCAGGGTTTTTAATTGTAGTTTAAATCCACAGGAAACAGATTTCTGATTTAATCTTGGTAAGGTATACCTTTTGGCACTTGTATCTCAGTTTAGTCATGTCAGACACTTTTGGAGCAAATTCTATAACCCTATTTTGGGGCAATGGGAAGGAAAGAAATATTAATGCTGTGAACATGAAATAATTTCTTAGAACTGAGATAGTTAAAAGCAAGTGCGCTTTGTAACTTCAAAACAAAATTTCATGTGGAGTTGTAGGAAAATGATTCATGTACTTTATCTTAAATACAAATGGAAGTATGGTCTAAGGCCACTGCTTTCTATGCTACTGGGACTTCATTTTTTTCCCATCCACTGATGTTTACTTTGTTACCTCCAACTTCTGAACCTGAGCAAACTTTCTCTATTTTCACTCCATCAGCAAACAGGGCATGCTTAGTATTAGTGTGTGTTTTTTGTGCATAGTTTTGCTTATTTGCTTATGTCGTCATTCTAGACTTCAGTGAGTCCATTTTGTTCTTTCATGAGTTTCTCGTTCTCAAGGCAACTGTAACAATATTACTGTGCATGTATGTTAAGTATTAACTACTGTTGCTGTTCAATATTAAACGAATCCCCATGGTCTCTAAGCAGTGGGTTTTTTATGTGAAGGGCAAATAAAGCTTTACTGAGAAATTGAAGGTTGTACTGCCTGCCAGGAGCTAAATAACTAGAACTAATATTTTATTTTGAAATAAGTCCCTTAGTTTTTCTACTGTGAAGACAAGACTCATTTGAACACCAAATGAGAGATTTCTAGAATAGCTTCCTTTCCTATTTAAAGATAGACCTTAATGGGAACAGGCATCTATCTTGAAGAATCTCATGAATTTTCTTAGGCATCCCTGAGAGTGGAAACAATCTATGTATACAATTCAGAAAAGAGTTTAAAATTAATCATTTCAGATCAATAAAACTATCCATTTCAACTAAAGATGCAAAAATAAGATTTTTAGCAGGCTTAGAATCTAAGATGATCATCACAATAGAATAACCTGAGAAACTGTTTAATTTCCACAGCCCTTTGAAATGGCCATGTAAGTATGGAGTGAAACATCTCTGATCAATGGTTTTCAGGCAGGTGCAGCACTTCTCTTAAGCTGAATCTGTGGGGTGAAGTTACTAATCTGTTATGCGTGGGCCATCACTGCTGCCACAGAGCTGTTCATTATGTTCATACCAAATGGAACCACCAGCTGAAAAAAGTCTCACGTCAAGCAAATGCAGGAGTCCATGGCTGTACCTGCCTCTTTGTCTGCATTTGATTATAGATTTTGAACCAGACTCAACAGGCTGCTCTCTGGCAGGACCAGAGTTGTGGCATTCCTACACTGTGATTGTGAGGAAATGTCACAGACAATAACTTAAATGGTGGCCCAGTGCCATACCTGACATCTGAAGGGTGATTTTTGGGTATGGAGGCTGTTAATTATGGTACCTGGCATTGCACTCTGATACCTACATACATAAGTCTTGGCCTCCATTAAGTCAATGGAAGTCCCCCCCCCCCCCAGTTTGATTGGTTTGGATTGGAATCGGTTACGATAAAAGCTGTATTTTAGAAAAAAGCGTTCCGTCACTGTATTGCAGTCAAGCTGCACTTCTGGGATATAGATTGCTTGCTATGCTTCTTGTGTATATATTCAGCTGTTTTGGGGATGGCTCTGAAAATGTAGTTTGGTAGATATATTTTGTAAGTTTAATCTAACATTTAAAGAAGGGGTCTTTTTTTTTTTTTTTTTGAACAAGCTAATCTGTAAGATCATGGCTGAAAATATCCGTGGTGCCCACTGATTCTTGTCTTTTGCAGTCAATTTATTCCATAAATGAATGTGTAAGGCTGTGCTGGTTCAAAAGAATCTATCTCTGGGTTGTGCTTCATCAACTGGTGCCACAGCAGACTGAAGGTATATTATTTGCCTCTCTCTGCCCTTCTTTTGACAGCTGTGACATGTTCCATTGAATGGGTACATGTAGAAGTATGTCTAGAGATGGTTGTGTTTATAAAGGGAGTTAAGGTAATGGTGTCTTGTTCTGCATGAGGAAGCTAGAATTTGTGGTGTGCCCCATTCTTCCAGGTCTTCTGAACTGTGGAATTAGTAACCGCCCACAACTTTTTTTTTTTTTTTAAATTCCACACAATGTGGTGTGTGAACATGCATAGCTAACTTACCATCCAGTTCCTATTTAAGGGGAGGTTTGCTATTGCTGCAGGGTTGGTCGAATTTTCTAAATTGGACCTATCTTATTAAACCACTTACAATTCTTGGGTCTGAATGACCTATGGGACTTAGAGTCAAAGGTAAGAGCTCTAGCTGAGAATAGAGCTTCCCAGAAGCTACTTTAATTTACACAGAGGTCCATTGGGTTGTTCTGGTAGCTAGGATTTGTCCATATTGGGTAAACTTAGTGATGTGATCAGCCTGCATAATGCTGGTAAACTTCCCTGTGCGGATGAGACCCTAGAACAGAGGTCTCAAACACACAGCCCATGGGCTGCATGTGGCCCATAAAGCTACTTCCTGCGGCCCTCAATGAGGCTGTCGCTACCAGTATTTGCAGTGTTGTATGAAAAGGTTTAAGTGGTGTGGCCCTTGGGCTAACGTACTAATCCTTCTGCGGCCCTGTACTATTCTCATGTGGCCCTCATGGTGATTTGAGTTTGAGACCCCTGCCCTAGAATAAAAAGCTAATGTCCATGCTCTTTTCAGCCATTCTCTTTTATGTGAGGGGGCTCTAAGAAGGGTAATGGTATGGAATTGCTGTGACACAGATTCTCCAGAATAGGGAGAATTCCTGCATAGCTGTAAAGCCAGTTTAACCACCTCCTTTGTGCTGCCAGAATGTTGTGAAGGGACTCTTAAAAACTTGAGTTAGAAGTATGAAAACTTTCACTGTATTGTAAAGATGTTTTCCTAAATTTGTATTTTTCTGAGCTGGTACGGTTTCTCTTGCTGCTTGATGAAATCAAGGCAATTTTGTGTATGTTTTGTGTGGCACTGACCTCATCCTGCTTTCATCAGTCATTCATGTTTAGCCTCCATTTCCTTAACTTGCATGCAGCTAACTTCTTGTGTTCTATGTGTGTGTGTTAAATTACTACCTTAACAATAATTAATCCCACGTTTAATTTAAAAAAAAAAATCACTTTTCCAAACATGGTATTTCTTCATATTCTGATTTGTTGAACTTTAGACTGATTTTTGTTTTGACACTGCAGCTGCACTGCTCTTTGTGTTGCACAATCGTTTGAGTTTTGTTTCATTAAGAGCACTAAGAATGGAACTAAAGAATTTGGGGAAGGGGAGGGAAGTGCTAGGCTGTTAGAAGTTAATTTGCCGTAAACCAAAAGATTGAGAACGGATTACTAAAGCTATGAAATGACATGTAAATGCTTGTTCATTCTTGCACTTTTGTCTAATAAGTCATTAAAGCTGTGTGCAGAGGAAATGGGCATTAATTTTAGCTTTTAGGAATATTTGCACTCAGTGAAGCTATGAGGAAGCTGTTTGGAGAACAAGGAACTGAGTTTAAAAAAAAAAAATCCATAAAAATTAACATTAGGAAAAGAGTTTAGTCAACCCCCCTGCCAATAGTGGATTGTTTATCACTCCATTTTTAAAGTGGTTCTTTCATTAGCTTCTTCAGTGAACTATTCTACAGGGTAGACAGTTGTCTTAGCTTTTTCCTAACTCTTTGTAAACATGGCTAGTTTGGAAGGTGTTAGACTGACAGGAATCTTAACTGAAATTTATTTTTCATGATCGCAATTGCAGCATGTCTGCTCTGACCCACCATACCCATGCTTAACTTCATTTCACTCACTGATGGAGGTGGAGCAGTGGACTCATACTGGTGATGTTGGCAATTTTTCTATTTGGTGTGTGTGTTTTATGATGACCACCTGATTCCAGGGTCACATGAATAGAGGAGAATCAGCTCTGGTGGTTGTGGTGTGCTTTTTGTTTTTCTTTTTTAAACTGCAATGTCTGTCTATCACAGCTACAGAAGGGAAAATGAGTGTATGAGGGGAAGCTTAGAATGCAATTAAGCCTAAAATCTACTTATTAAAAATATCAGGGTTTGAATCTCATGGGCTTTTTGGGAAGTTGGAGGTAGGGGGTGGCTCACAGCTTTTCAGTGCTTTGAGTTAGCAGACAGTATGGTATCCCTATGTAGGATGTAGAACAACAAGTGTCATGGGCTATGTCTACACTGGGGCTTAAGTTGATTTTAAGCAACTCCATGGCTGCATTTGGAGTTCATTAAGTCAACTTAAGTGCTTGCTTAAGTCGACTTGAAGGGTGAGAGTTAAGGGTTAAGTTGACTTGTCAATTTAAATGGCCACATTTTGTTTTTATAGCGTTGACTTAAGCCAGGGGACCCATTTAAAGTTGACTTTACAAAGTTGACTTAAACAAATAGGGACTCTAAGTCAACTTTAAGCCAACCTTGTTTAGTCAACTTAACTGAGCCCTCTAGTGTAGACATAGCCATGTTGGCTAATAGTTTATGGAAAGCTTGCATATCCTGTGTTAGCATACCCCACACTATACCATCTGCAATCTGTCCTAAGTCTTCCACCCTCTGGCACCAGCATCACCCAAGAGGCAGCTAGCCCTAAACCACTCAGTCCCCTGTGCTGCCTGTAGGATTCAGGGACCAGGAAGGAAAAAGCTAACAATCTGTAGCTCAAGCCTAGCTGCTTTAGATAGCAGACAAGAAGAGGGAAATGGGGACCAGTATGTGGAAGAGGCTGCTGTGGTCAGAGATGAAAATTGGATCAGGAACTCAGTAAGAAGGTTTCTTTCTTATTTGGGGACTGTGCATGGCACAGGGGGAATAACTTTATTTTGGGATTTTTTTCGCTCCCCTATGCAGAGAAGTTCAAAGGGCTAATGGGTAGGCCTGTAGGAGCCTATCCTGTGCCAAATACTTATTTTAGAAATTCATGTCACTCTGATTTTAAACTGTGTGTTCCCAACTTGTGATGCATGTTTTTAGCTAGGTAGGTACCCGGCATGGCCATGTCTGATGGCTTTCTCATTTAATCTGTAGATGGTCAAGAGGCTGAGGCTTACTTCAGGATGCCAGCTTGGCAAGTGTCAAATCAAATCATAGGGCTGGAAGGGACCTCATGAGATCATTGAGTCCAACCCCCTGGGAATTGAACCCAGGACCTTCTGCATGTTAAGCAGAGGTGTTAGCCACTACACTATGTGTGCCTTCAGTTTGATGAACTATTGTACTGTACTTGAAATACAGTGGGGACGTGAATCTGAGGCACAGTAGAAGGTGGTCATTGAGCAGACTGTTTAAGCATTATCTTATGACATCTGTGTCATAGGATTTGCAAAAGTTGCCAACTAGCTTCTGGGTGGCATTTTTGGATTGAGAACTTCAATGGTACCTGCTCTTTTAAGAGACCATCTCTCACTATATAATATGACCTCTGCAATTCCACTTATGAAGGTGCTGATTCTGCAAGTGAACATGTAGGTGCATCCTCAGCTGTCTTTAATGAGGATTGCTGTGATGAGGTAGCCATATCTGTCCCCAGGTATTAGTGAAACAGTGTGGTTAAAGTAACCTTTTTTCAAATTGGATCAACTTCTGATGGTGAAAGACAAGCTTTCAGGTTTCACAAAGATCTTCTTTGTGTTTCCTAGACCTGATGAAGAGCTCTGTGTAAGCTTGAAAACTTGTTTTTTCTCTCAACAGAAGTTTGTGAGATTTGTTAGAAAGATGTTCTATATTTCCTTTTTTTTTTTTTTTTTTTTTCCCCATCCAAGATAGGGCAGATCTGACCCTGTGGACCTGCTGCAAAGGCCATCTATAGTCTCAGGTTTTGAAGGAATGTAACAAGAATGGAGTTTGGGAGGTGAAATGAGCTGTTTTTTAGATGTCTGATAGTTTTCTTAACTATATATTGGTGAAGCCTCTGGATGTTTTGTGCTGAGGTATGCCTTTTAATATAATAAAGCTGCTTAATTTTCCCACATAGAACAATAAATCTAGATTTATAAATTTCAAATTCTATTACTTATGGGTACATCCTAGTTGTTACACTACTTTGTTCAACTTTTTGAAAAACTGTGTGTGCAACAGCCAGTTTGTTGGAAGAGCCACATCACTGAGACTTGGGTGTAGTAGATAGATCTTTGGAACCTTTAAATGTGGGCTACAAAATTAAGTAAGCCAAAAAGACTGACCCCCCCCCCCACCTCCCAAAAAAAGGCAAAAGCATGCTGACTCCAAAGTGAGTGCCCTTGTTCTTCACCAGTCCCTTTCACCATATGCCAAGAGCTCTACTTTCAGTCTGCATAGTGAGGCTCTACAGTTCTGTCGAAGCACATATTCTGACATGATCTGGGCAGACAGTCAAGACTTGTGAATGGAAGCTGCTGGTGGAATCAGCAGTGGTGGCCTTGTGAGGGAGGGGATTGGGACCCATATGGCAGCATGACTCTCATAAGGAAGAGTGGAGACTAGGGTTTGTGGAAGCACTGGGCTCCAGTGCAAAGATGAACAGGTGTCTGCAAGTTTTTTGGAAGGGATAAATGCAGGCTGCAGCAGGAATGAATTCTGTCTTTGAATCCACTAAGAGGAAAATTGAACTGAAATAAGTCTACTCAGGATGCTTGTAGCCCCATGGCAGTGGTTATAACACCTGCTCATGCAGTTGGGCTCATCTTGTAAAAGGGAACACTTCATCAGTTAAGATGTACAAGAGGGAGGTGACCACATTTGACCACTGAAAACAAAAAACTGCCAAAGCCAACTGTTTAGATCAGTGGTCAACCACTGTTGCCACAGAGAGGTGTGTCCCAGAGAACTGGGGAGATGGCTGGATTTATCCTGGAGGGGTTTGAGGGGAGTGGTGGTGTGTCCTGGACGGTTGTGATATATCATCAAGTGTGTCATGACCCCACATAAGGTTGAGAACCACTGGTTTAGATGACTCTAAACTGGATTGTGCTTTGATCTCTCTAAAATTGCATACAAGAAAGATGTATGTAAAAGTTATGATACGTATTTGTAACAGAAGTTGGTCCTCACCATTACCTGCCTCGTGTTTCTATTTTGTATTGTAATCTAGGGCTTTCCTTGAGCTGAAAGGCTTCAGCTCAAGACTGTGATGCACAAGGAGAGCTTTGTGGAGGAAGCTACAGCAACATGAGGCTGGCACTACTTTTGGCCCCTTGTAATGGGCCTTAATCCAGTTAATACAATATAGATTTGTTTCAAGCCTCATGTGTCTTTCTCCAGTTCTCATTGACTTACAAGTGTAAGACTGATCTGTAGGTCACCTCTTCTGATAACTTAGTAGCGTCAGATTGCAACACACACTAAAACAACCACACTCTCAGGGTGAAGCCTCTTTTACACTTCAGATCATGCTGCCTTACTAGTAGTCCTGTTGCCATGCAGCATGGGAAGAGAAATTGGAACTCTGTGTGCCTGGCACAGATTAGCCTGGCAAGTGAGCTGAACCTTGTTTCAGACTCCATAAGAGGTTTACCATTGCCTGCCATGAAGGGAGGAACAAATGAGGGAGCTCACTTTCAGACTTCCTGGGAGAAAAAATTAATTGTATGGCTGAAACAGAATCTAAAAGATGCATGTAAATCAACAATAAAGGCAAAGAGTCAGGGGGCTATTTAATCTTCGATCACTTGCCAGCTGTCTAGTGAAAATGTTCTTTTGTGTGTTGTTGGGTCTGGATTAGTCATTTAACACCTGCAGGCAAAAATGTAGTGCAAGAACATGTGAAAATCATTGAAGCAAAACTGTCCTGACATCTGATTTGGAAAATGCAGACAGCACAAGAATGGAATTAGATGGATTCAGCTGTGGTTTTATACTTTAATAAAGTATCCAGCTGACATGGATCATCAGATCATCAGTTATGTAGCAAATACTTAATATGCTTTTAGCCTGATCTAAGTGTTTTTTTTTTTTTTTTTTTTTTTATTGTGGAAGTTTTATTCTGGGGAAGACTAAAGCCTGTTTTGAAACAGTTCTCAGTGATATTGTCTTAATTAGGATAATGACGTATCTAGAGGTAATTGGTGTTGAGATCAAGAATTAATATGATTTTCCATGGGACCTGGTTATGAACAAGAAATATGCTTCTAAAATTAATAACTTCCTCTGTTCTTAAAACTACCTAAAGGCTGCGATAGTTTCTTAATATGTTGTTCCAGGGTATTTTTTTGTGCTAGAACTTAATGTAATTCATAACTGTAACAGCATTTTAATCAAATGTTTTATCTTTTTGTATATGTTGTTGGGTCATCTTGCTATTTAATTCCAGTCAATTAAATTGCTTTCATGAGTGAGACCTTTAAGGTTTTTTGTTTTGTTTCCTTCTCTGATTAGAAGGATGTGACTACTTGCAACTCGGTTACTGTGTAGCCAGGTATTTTAGAATATACGGTCTGTCCCCTTCTGTCATTGTAAGGGATTCATTAGAGACTCTGAATCTTTTGCCTTATTATCTTAATCATACTACTTGATGTTATAAGACAGACTAGCATAAGTGCAATAAACTTTGGTAAAAATCGAAGTGGGCAGAAATCAGACTTGCAGATTCAGACTTCTAGTTGAAGTTTTGTCGCTGTATTTTGAATTTTTTAAAAATTTTACAATAACATAAATGCTTATAAATGCAGATAACCATGAGATGAACACTTAGCTAGTTTTAATTTATATACTTCCATATATAGAAGGTAATATAGAAAACTTTCCTCCAGTATTTTGGTTAGTCTTGTAAAATGCTCAAGAAGATAATGAATAAATCATAAATCACAAGAACCTCTCAGCTTACAAAACACCTGGCCAACAAAGCATCTCCAACTGGTGACTTTCACTAGTCTCAACACAAATAGGGTGTAATTAAACACTTTGTGTTCCTTTTTTATAAAATTAACTTCCAGTTTAGGGTCCAGCTGGTCTTTTCTTATAACTAGTCTCTTGTACATAAACAAACAAGTCTGAGTTGAATTGATCTTTTAACCTTAGAATTTCTCAGGATTTAATCTTCTCTGCCACGTAGTTTGACTTAATGGACAAAATATGGTTTTCAGTCAGCATTAACTTTCAGAATTGTGTGTGTTCATCCTACACATGATATTGAACTGGAATAGAGTTTTAGAATGACAAATGCTTTATTCTTACAGTAACAGATTTGCGCGCCCTTTTTTTTTCTCTCATGTTATAGACCACTAAAGCATTCCTTCCCAAGATGTTGGAAATGAATCATGGACACATTGTGACAGTTGCAAGTTCCCTGGGATTGTTCAGTACTGCTGGTGTGGAGGTTTGTTAAACTGTGTACTAAAGATTACAAATAGGCAAAGAAAAACACTGCTTGAGTAAACTACTAGTGTATTTTAAAGATATTTACTTTGTGTGTTTTGACATGTAATATTGATGACTTGTGTTTTTAACTTTTTGAATCTCAACATCTACTGTCATTTAAATAATTTGACTCCCTTGCCCAGTTTCCTGCTACTGTGAACATTCGAATCAGGAAAAAAAGCTCAAAAATGCTTTAAAATAAATCTCAATATTATTTATTGACATTATCAAACAAGTAACCATTGAATTCTACCAAGTCTATCTTTCATCAGGTATGGTGAAAAAAGTTGCATTGAATAGGGGAACAGGTTGGGACAGTTGCCCCTCAAATGTAATCAGAAACCAAAAACAATTCTTTAGTGGTTTAGGTGGAAAAATGTTTTATTCAAACAGCAAATTGAAAGAACTAGCAGAAATCTTGTTTACTGTGAGCCTTGATTCAATTTCTGCGCACACTGTACCTTTGTCCTTAGGGTGACTCTGTGCCACAGCCACTATCAATGCAGTCCATTACCAATTGCACGTGCAGCTTTCTAGAACAACATAGTTGTTATAACGTGTGGTTGTGGGTATAACGTAACCCCTCAAATGTGAATGAGGCTTAAGCATAAGTTTCTTAACACTAACTTTTTTTGGCCAGAGTTTTTCAGAAGTGTTTACTGAATTTTTTGGTTGCCGACCCGTAAACATCTTAGTCATGTAATACTTCAGGAAGTAGTGAGCATTGACTTGAATAAGACCCATTGAATGTACATCAAGTTGGGCATGCAAAACTATGAGTCCATTCTGAATCTTGGCCTTTTTGCATAACTTGTTCTGATGCACAAATACAGGTAATACCACTTTGGTGTACTGCAGTTCTGTTTTGGAGCCAAGAGATTGTAAAGCAACCAGCATGAACTAAAGCCTATGCTGTAATAACATAAGTAACTCAGATCGTTGAAGAATCATCCATGTTGCTTGCGAAACAGACAATACTGTCATGCTGTACAAGCTTGTCTAAGGCTGGCCCAGTTTATATTGTGAACTGCAGAAGTCCCTGTATGGAAGTACAACTTAAAACAGGCATAGCCTCATACACTCAATTTTGAAGGTTTCTGGGGCCTCATCTTAGCTTTTTCCAGTGGACTGTTTTTGCCTATGGTCATACTTGCCTGAACGGATATTCACTTCAGCATCATTCAAGTGAATGATCCTAGTAATGCTGAAGTTTCTACAACTTTATTGGGTAATTCTTGGACTTCAATCCATGCAACACCTCTGAGATAGGAAAGCTATATTCATTTTAGTGTTGGGGAAACTGAGGCAAAGCTTAAGTAACATGCCCAAAGCTCTATAGCAGACTAACACATCACTTAAAAGCCAGAGATAAAAACAGAGTTCTTGGCTCCCTGGACTGTGCACACTCAGAATTTGACTCTAAAAGTAATATTATTACTAGGTACCATGAGCATATAATGATCCAAAGTTAAGTTGCCATTCATTAGGTTGACTTTTAGCCACGAGAGTAATTATTGCAGTTCAAGTCCACGCTATCCTCCTGTCTGGTGCATGGTCTTGGAGCAAAGCTGTAGTGTAGACAGTGAAATAGTTGGCGCTCTGTACTATAGATTAGGCCTGTGTCGCTAGTCTTTTGTTCTAATCTTTTATTTCAAACAAACTGGCTTATCAGTATTGTTTGCTGAATAAAGCCACTTAAATACACTTCAAAGGACATCTCCTTGATATTTAATTAAAGTCTGTCTGGTTTCACTAAGTCCTTGTGTTAACTGCCCTAAAAGTAACATGACACTTGGGCTGATGTGGCTGTGTATTCAATGAACATCTTTCATTGTGTTGCTGCTTTGAAAACAGATCTACATGGAACCACATCAAATATACCTTACCCTCTAACATTATTTACTCTATTACGTAATTGCCTTTTACTCTGAACAGAAAAAGGATAGGTCCATTCAATCTGTTATACTTTTCATCGTGATATATTATTTCTTCTTAATTCATTGCCTGGACAGGATTATTGTGCTAGCAAATTTGGAGCTGTGGGTTTCCATGAATCTTTGAGCCATGAATTGAAGGCAGCTGACAAAGATGGCATTAAAACAACCCTTGTCTGTCCTTACCTTGTAGACACAGGAATGTTCAGAGGATGTAGAATCAGGTGAGTAGATCAACTGTATATTCTTCCTCCTGTCCTTCCACCCCCATACCATGCTACTAGAACTCCATTCTTAATTGTTTAATTCTGAGCCTCTTTATTTAAAAAAAAAAAAGAAAACAAAAAAACCCACAAATACTGAGATTTGGGATTACAAATTAATAGGAAAAAATAGTTAAAATGACACCTGCAGTATCGTCATTCATGTAACTCATTTCAGGGTAGAGGCTGGTGGAACCTGTGTCCAGTGACTGACTCCTGACAAGGGGAATATTTTGTTAGCTGTGTGTACTGACATTTCTACTGTGTAATATGCCTTTGTATTTTTCCCATATCATGTATTATGCCTAGAATAGGAGGCTACTCAAAATACATTTATTTCAGTACCAATAAATTTCTAGTGATTAAATACACTATAGAAAATGGTGGATAGGGCAGTAACTGATTTACTGTGTGATACTAGGGGAATAGCATTGCTTCCCTCAAGTTTTTTAATTTTTCTTTTGAAGCAAGAGTTGGGTGGTTTTTTGTTTTTTAAGCACTCTGACTTCCCTCAAAGTTTTTTAAAAATATCCATTATTGAAGCCTCAGTAAGTGGTGGTAACCTCTTTTTCCATAAGTATGCTAGAAGGGCTCTATGCCAGCAAAATATTGAAATAGTCTTTACCTGAAATAATCTTTCTTAAAGTAGTACACTTAAACATAATGACATTTTAATATTGAATTGAAATGGAACTTAACAGAAGAAAATATGATCAAATTTTGTTCTCTTAATGACTTTATAGATTTGTTATCCCATAGTCTTTATAACTAAACAAAGCTGAAATATATTGTCTTAAAGTATTAATTGTTTAATTCTTAAATATTCTGAACAAATAACCTATTACATTCTAGTGCTAGACAGAGTTGACTTTAATAATGAACAGATTTTGCTAAAACTCATGTCTGCTTGTATCAACCTGTTTAAAAATGAAATCTTTCAGAAAAGAAATTGAGCCCTTCCTTCCTCCTCTGAAACCAGACTACTGTGTAAAGCAAGCTATGAGAGCTATTCTTACAGATCAGCCTATGATATGCACACCTCGTCTGATGTACATGGTAACCTTCATGAAAAGGTAACTTCTAATATACTGGCTATGAAGTACTTCAGATAAGCATGCAACTTTAAATCCAAAAAGCTTAACCAGAATTCTGTCTCTCTGGAATTTTATGTATAATCTCTCTCCTTTGGCTCACAAGAGGATTTGATTACTTTCCACAACATCATGAGTTCCAGGGAGTGGGGCTTGCATTTTGGGTGACATCGTCAGAGGATGTTTTAAGTTCCCCCATCTTCAAAGCCTCTGACAAAGTTGGATTTTATCCTATGAAGGCTCATGTGATAGATAAACTTGTTAGTCTTTAAAAGTGCTGCCAGACTCCTTGTTAGTCTAGTCCAGCAAACACACACAGCTACCCCTTTGGAACTATTTTTCCCATTCACTTTTCCAGCAGAGCTTGGTAACTTCTCTGTAGTCACTTTTCACACTGTAGATCCCTATTTATTGGTGGCTCCTGAGGTAGTTGCCAGCACAACTGTAGGTAGAATCTATTATTCATTCTGAAAGGGCAGGGGAACAGAAGCCTTCTCTTTTCCCTGCCCACTTCAGTGACTATATATTTTTTTTTTTTTCTTTAATGGCAGAACTCTGTTCTTTACAGCCAGTTGGGTTGTTCCAGCATTGGGGTTTCCCCTTCATCTTAGAGGCTTCATCAAACAGGTTGCTCATAAAGAACTGGCTTGACTCCATCCACTTGAATCACACTCCATTCATATTGCTTTTAAGCAACTCCACAGATGGGCTGTTCTTTTTCAAGTGCTTGCTCATGTCTGTTCCAAGTAGGTTTGGGCACAATGCATTTATGGTCACTGGAAATTTTTTTTTTCCTCTAGATTGTACGGAGGGTGAGCTCTGGTGCCCTCACGGCATTGTATATAGACTCCTGCCAACTACATGCGTCTTCCAGTTCCTTTTGCTGTCCATGACAGTCACTGGAACATTGCTTTTTTTTTTTCTGTTGTTCAGCAAACACTTCCCTAGTGGACTTTTATCATATGTACCTGTAAATAGTTAAGATTTAGCATTAGTAGTGATGGTTTGTAGATTAGTGTAGTTAGAATCCAGTTTATCAGGATGTTTTCCCCTCTATATGCCTTGATCCTCTGGCTTTAAGCCATGCGGGGCCTGTAAGAAACCTATGCTAAGAAACAATCCTCATTCAACTTGTCTTGGTTTCTGGGAGACACCCATCAGAGAGTTTGCTGCAAGATCTGCTGGGGTTTCTTCCCCAGAACCAAAAAGGAAAGAAGCCAGAAACTTAAATTTAGCCAAATAGAGGCACCTTCTAAAGGAGCAAAATCCAGCAGAGCCAAGACTCAGCACTTCAGTTTGGCATGGAAAGCATTGTCAGTAAGAGAGCACTGAGGAAAGACTATGCATAGAGACACTTGGCACCTGCTTGCATTACCAGTAATGAGGGACATATCACATGGAGAGATGCAGCACTTGTCTCAATCACGTGTTGTTAAAAAAGGCCATGCTCACTGACATGGAAAACATCTGGGCAGAAAGTGCATCCTACATTGGGCTGCTCTAATTCCAGACCCTTGGGCACAGTACTGTCAACTGACTGCACTGAGGATCTGAATCCAGTTCTTTGGACTTCTTGCCCATGGAGAACTGTGAGAAGGAGTTGCAGCTCCCCTCAACATTGGAGAGTTTTTTGAGGTGGTGAGAGAGCTCATTGTGCCCACAGCACTGACACCCTCTCCTAGGCAGGGTCAAGACCCAGGACCCCAGATCACTGGGTACAAAAAAGCTACCAGTGTCATGTGGGGGCAAGTCATCCATGGTGGTTCTACCCCCAGCACTGGTCTCCAGCATTGCCTGACACCACATCACCCTGGTCAAGTAGAAGCAAACAGTGCACCTTCAACTCTGAGGCAGAGTCCTACAGCTCAAGAAGAAGCCAATATTGTTCAGGCAGATAGCACCAGAAGGGTAAAGCAGTACAACAATGGGCTTCCCCAATAATGGATGCTGGCCTAATGGCCATCCTGGACCCTCTGGGCATTGTGCAGGGTGCAGTAATTGCTCTCACTTGTTTCCAAGAACAGAACCTAGCAACTGTGGCAGTTGGGAGAATTCTGCACGGCACTGAGTCCAGTCCTGAACCCGACATCGAGCCCAGTACTGAGCAGGACCTTGGCCTGTGGAGGATGAAGAACCAGGACTATGGTACCCTTTGGGTGCTGCAGGATAAGAACAGGGCCTGGTGACTGTTGCTTCTTTGGTCCTACCTAGAGCAGTGACTGTGCCTGCTGTAGATGACATCCAGGGCTCACCAGAAGCTATTCCTCAGTGTGGCACAGCATATTGGGCTTCCGAATGTGGAGGTCTTGGAGACCAGGCCCCGAGGTAGATATTTTAGCTCTGGCAGGTCCCATCAGAGTCACTTTGCTGTTGATAAAGATCATACACAACACTATGAAGTCACTAAGCTAAAGTCTCTCTGCTTCCTGCAGTAGAGGTAAAGTACTTTGTGCCTTCCAAGGACTGTGAGTACCTTTATATGCATCCTCCACTGGGATCACTTGTAGTGATGGGAGCTAATAAGCAGGAGAGACAAGATCAGCTGGGTTCCACCCTAAATGCCAAAGATGCTAAGAAGTTGGACCTTTTTGTTGGAAAGTTTGCATTCTACTAGGGGGCTCCACAGAGCAGTGTTTTCCCAAGTGGTGTGCTGTTGGACCTGAGCAAGCGTGCCACAAATTTTTTTGAACTACTTTGAGTTATGAATTGGCTCATTAATATTCATGAGTTCATTTGTTTGCCTCAAAATAATTAAGTGTCAAAGTGTCTCACAGCAGAGAAAAGTTTGGGAACCACTGCCAATGAGGACATAAAATTGCTGTCCCATCACCACGGCTTGAAATTACCTGAAGTTGTTAGGGCATGTAGAAGCATAGATGTGCATAAGTCAGCATGCAAGGTTACACCTGAGGTGTGCCTAGTCTGTGTACCATCCAGCTTGTGACCACACAGAGTAGTCTTACTTTCCTCCTCTGTGAAAGTTCCTAGATTGGTGGCTCAGCCTGTGCATGGTATGGATAGGACTAGTTTTCTCTGTACCTCACCCCTCACTATCCCTAGTGACAGACACCTCAATTATGGGCTTGGGAGCTCAGGACCTAAGGTCATTTGGTCTCTCACAGAACTCTTGTACTCCACATAGTTCTAGGAGAACTGAGAGCAGTATGCCTGGTGTCTCAGGCTGTTCAAGTCCATCTGGAAGGCAAGGGTATATCTGTCATGACAGACAAACAGCAGCAATATTAATATAAAACCAGGGTGGAGTATGCGCCTCTTTCCTGTGCCAGGGAGCCCTCAGACAATGGGACATTTGCATTGCTCAGCCAATACACCTGGAAGCATTCTGCTTTTCTTGAAGCTCAGAATGAGTTGGTGGACAGCCTTGGCAGGTCTTTTCTCAGTCATAAGTAGCCTATTTGCTTGGATACCTTAATCTTAGCAAAGCATTTGACATGGTCTTCAACAGTATTCTTGTGAACAAGATAAAAATTGGATGATTGGACTATATAAGATAGATAGAATATTGGCTAGATCATTGGGCTCAGTGGAAACTAATCAACGGCTTGATGTCTACTTGGCAGTCAGTATCAAACAAATTGGCATGGGGTTCGGTTCTGGTGCTGGTTTTGTTCAACATCTTCATTAATGATCTGGATAATGGGACAGATGGCACCTTCAGCAAGTTCGCAGATGGCAGTAAACTGGGGGAATTGGTAGATATGCAAGAGGGTAGAGATCTAGGAATGCAGGTTGACCTAGATAAATTGTTAGATTGGGCCAAGAGACATCTGAGGTTCAACAAGGACAAGTGCACAGTCCTTCACTTAGGACGAAATAACCCAAAGCACTGCTCCAGATGGGGAACCAACTGGCTAAGCAGAAGTTCTGCAGAAAAGGACCTGGGGGTTATGGTGGACAAGAAGCTGGATATGAGTCGGTGTGCCCTTGCTGCCAAGAAGAATAGTGCCAGATTGTAGTGCACCAGTAAGAGCACTGCCAGAAAATCAAGGCCTTGCAGTTTTGTGCCATTTCAAGACCCACCTGCCTTACACTTTTATGTCAGAGTCAACCAGGTGGAAGGAATAGGCGGAGGGGTTGATAAAACCCTATATACAGTATCATGAGGGTATGACTTCAGGGGGCACCAGACCCGAC
Organism: Podocnemis expansa; assembly: GCA_007922195.1. Classification (NCBI taxonomy): domain Eukaryota; kingdom Metazoa; phylum Chordata; order Testudines; family Podocnemididae; genus Podocnemis; species Podocnemis expansa. The sequence continues at coordinate 11,647,806 of ML682038.1, forward strand.
ATGGCTAAAGGAAAAGCCTTCCAGTGAGTGTGCATACTTGGAAAGGCCAGTAGCTACCCATCTCAGAATCACAGTTACAGAACAGTAGTGACTTTTTTTTCTTGACTTCTATTCTGCCGTACATAGCACAGAGGAAGAACCTTTAAATCTTGGTAGTGTTGCTTTTTGTTTTGTTACTTTCTTGTGAGGAATTTGGACCTAGGAGCTTGAGGGTTCTGCTGTATTCATAACTCAGCAACTCCTCTCTGCCTGAGCCGCCACATGGTGGACAAATGACCCAAAAGTCCCGGAGGTGCTTTTGTTGCCCAGCATTGTGTGCCCTTCTTGGGAGGGAGCCTCTGCCTCTTCTGCCAACAAGTAGGAAGCTTTATCGGCAATCTCTTTAGGACTGGCTACAGCAGTAGCAAGCTTAGTTGCTTCTTCAGAGGCTGCCTCAATGCTTTTTGTGCATATAGTGCTTCACGCAGCAACAGGATCAAAGGCCCATCCTGCTGTCTCCCACTCGGCACTCCAGCTTCCAACGGAGATCAAAGCCCTCCCAGCAGCTTCTGCGCAATCCACGCCCTTGGCAGCAGAAGTGACATCAAAGGCCTTCCTGTGTTACTGCACAAGCAGTGATAGTACCAGCGACAACAGAATCTCCAACACCATTTCCCTCCCAGTACTCCACCAGTGGAGGGGGTGAATTCTCTGAGCTCAGATCCTGCTGTGTGTCTCACTGGTCCTGATCCAACAGGCATTCAGATTACTTGGCAGCTAGTGCAGTGGGATCCTGGCCCATGACTAAGGCTTCTGGTTGTTATGGTAATACAAATATGTATGGGTAAGGGGAGGGGTGTGGAAAGCCTGCTTTTTCCCTACCTGAACCCTGTTTGAATCCCCTTGGAGAAGACTAAGGGGAGCCCACTCTTCCTTAATCTGAGGAGGGATGATTGGGTCCAAAAGATAAGGGCACAGATGCCACAGACAGCATGTGATTTAAGCAGTGCAGTTATTGTGCATCTTTAACTGTACAGTTGAGGAGTGTGTTTGTCTCTATTTTGCTAATACTGGTTAGACTGGGAAGGCATAGATCTTAGCAGATTTCTTTATTTTTAAACAAGACAATGTGTACGTCATGAAGAAGGCATAGGGGTTCCATGCTAAAAGTTTGGGAATGAATAAGAGATAAAAGGAGGAGACTTCATATGTCATATCCAAGTGAATAAGACGCATGTTTTGGCCCTTAGGTAGCTCAGAAATGGCTAAATTATGTCTCCATAAAAATGATCATGCTACTTAATAGGTTTAATTCCACTTCCATATAACAGTTTTATAACTTTTCCCCTTTTTCTTCAGCATCCTGCCGTTTGAAGCAGTTGTGTGCATGTACCGGTTCTTGGGAGCAGACAAGTGTATGTACCCTTTCATTGCTCAAAGAAAACAGGCTACAAACAACAATGAAGCAAAAAATGGAATTTAACACTTTCGTATGGACTGGCAACTGCAGCAAAATATGAAATGTTACATGACTGAATTTTGAAGTGCACATGCATCTAGCTGATGCAAATGTCAACATTTTACTGTGGCATTTTCTTTGATCTTAAACCTGTGTATTGAATTTTAAAAAAATCAATTATTTTGTTTTTTTACATGTAAATAAACTGACTATAAAGTACTTGGAAAATGTGATAGGTAGGTAAAGTGAATTTAAAATGTAGCTGCCACCATTGTCCTTTAGACTATTACTGTATGTACAGTAAAGTTAGTTATACTACTTTTTGTAGAGATGCACTGTGTGAGAGAGTTTCCTCAGACTGCCAATGTTTAAAAGCTGTCTACAACTAGAAGATGCAGTGTTTCAGAAATTGCTTTTCTTTCTCTGTGTATTAAAACAAAATCATGTAATTTAATCTACTCCTACGCGTGACCTTTTTAGCAAATTCAAGGACTCATTAAGAATGCATCTTTCCACATGTTAACCCAAGCTGTAAAGGACCCGTGGCTGACCTGTGCTGTAATTCTCTTCTGTAGTGACTGTGCATGCCTTTTGCATTTAAAAAGGAATTTGTAGATTTCCGATTCAAAGGCAAGTAGATGTCTTTGGAATATTTTCAGAACATAGCTGTATTGGGCATCTCATTTTCTTTTTCCTGAGAAATGCAATCTGTGGTTTAGTTTTAAGCCATCCAACTCTTTCAAGTCATTTAACTTGAAATGTGTTCTGTTCTGTCCCTCATTTTTCTGGGTGGCACTGCACACTCCCCCCCCCCCCACCCCACCCCTCAGATTTGCTTGGAACACACACCCCTCAAGGAAGTTGTATTACATTTCTGCGGCTGGAATCTTGCCTAAAATACGAAGCAATTCCAGCCGAGATAAAAATTGTTTATGTAAAGTCCTGGTTTTGTGCCAACTATTTAGCAAAAGAAAATCAATGCTTGATGCGACTTGACATATGGAATACGGAAGGGTGTAAAGACTTTTTTTGGAAGTTGTATTTGCATTGTAGAACAGCAAGGGACATTTTTACAATATTTTTTATAAAGCAAATGATTTTGTGCCTTGAATTTGGTAACTTGTGTGTTAGTGAAGCATTGTAAAAGTGAACTTCTACCTCTGTATCTTAATGTATACCATCCACTTGTAAATTACTATCAAACAAATTGTGATTACTTTTTTAGAATGTCTTGTTAAATAGTGACCATCTGGTTATTAAAGTGAGCCACCTTTTACTTAAACAGTGACCGGGAAGTTTCCTTGAAAGACTTGCTGATCTCACAGTATTAACTTACTGATGTTGGTTACATGGCCTTTAGCATCTACCTTGTTCAAATAATGAACTGTTGTTCATTTCCCGCACTGACTTTCTTCATGTTATAGAGCCTGATGGTGCATTCCTTAATGAAGGTCCTTCCCCAGTAAAGACTGTAGAATTAGGCCTTTTGGTTATGGTGTTTCAAACTGATTAAATCATTTTCTATAAATGGTTACAGAAGCCACTCAAAATGTGCCTGGAATTTTTCTACATAATCTTTGGTCTTGGGTTTTGGCAGCATTTGAACTTGACCTATTCAGGAACTGATGAAAATGCACCAGTCCCTAGTATGCATGCAGTCTTAACAGTTTGAGGTATGTGTGCCTGTAGCTTATTTCAGTAAACACAGTAATGCTGATAAGTACCTCTTTGTTACTGCTGCATGAGCACTAGGGAGTTGTACTGCACTGAGTCTATACTACTTTACTTGGTTTGGAAACTAATACACTAGGATGCTCTTTTTACCAAATCCTCCAATATAAACAATCAGGTTTTTTTGTTCTGGTTTCTAAAAGTTATGCTGTCTAGAACACCTAGATGAACTTTACAGGTTCTCTCTAAGGATCAAACTGTAGTGGTAAAAGGAGGTAGATGCTAAATTGAAGCTGCTTGGTTTCATTTAAGGTGTTGGACAAGTTAAAATTATTATTTTATTTATTTACAATAGTGCTTCAAATTGTAACTGGCTTGTTAAGCTTTCACTTAGTGCTGTTGGGGCTATACAGTAATACCACAATGAGATGAACTCTATCCTTTCCTGAAATTAACTTTTGCGTTTTGAGTATAGAATCTTTGTTCATTTCCCTCAACTTTCTTGCTGTAACATCCTTGATCTGGATGCTCTTAGAGAAGCGCCCACAATATTACTTTTTTTATTAATTTTTCTCATCTTGTGATACTGACCAAGCCCAAAGATCATGGCACAAATGTCAGTCCTTTAAAGCCTGAGCCTTGATGCTCATGTGCACTGAAAAAATACATTCCTAATTCATCTCTTGTGCTTCAGCATGGCTATAAGACGAGGAAAGGGAGAAGCCTCTTCCATGAGACTTTCGGTATGGCTGTTCCCAGTTTAAAAAAATAGCCAAACAAAAATCATGAACTTGCTTAAACCCCAGTGTTTAAGCATAGATGAGATGGTTACTGTAGCACCTTCAAAGACTACAGTGCTTTAAGCTAGGTACTTCCTCCTTTGGCTTTTTTCACATTACATAAAATTAAAAATCTTTACCGTAAAAAGCTTTCAAGCTGTAAGATGGAGCAGGTATGTATCGGATCAAAAGTAGGGATTCATTTAGCAGGGTCTTAGTCCGTCTTTTATATAGATGGTACTAATTACAATATCAATCCAGGTTTCATATTTCCCAAAATCTTTCTTAAAAGTGGGGTCTCATTTAAAAGGCTCACATTGGCTTTCAAACAAATTAGCCTGTATGCATTTAAATCTGTTTTCAACAAACAGTATGTGTAGCCTAATGTCTATGGATTTTAGATTCCTGCAGCAGCAGCTTGGGACCAGCTTGTAGGAGTTCTCAAACTGAGGACCTCTGAAGGAGAGCTGTTTGTTTACAGGGGAGTCATGAGCTGTCAGCCCCCACACATGCTTTGGCTGTGGCTGTCCACCCCATTGATGGCTGACAGTCAGAGCTCTTCTCAGATGGATGCCTGGAGAGCAGTTACTACTTGCCAGGCACTCAGAGGACAGCACTGACCCCAACAGTAATACAGAAGTAATGGTCACATGGCATAAGTGTGTGGATGGCATGCAATGGGGTGTTGCCACAGCATGAATTATTTTCAGAGTGGGTTGTGGGGGTGGGGTTTGCTAACATGGTAGTAGCACACTTGAGACCATGAAATGTACATACAATAGCATCTGCTCATCCATTTGTATGTACTGTTCTTGCCTAACTGCTCAAAGCAGATCTACGTATTACCATTTATGCTGCTGCTCATAGTGGTAGGAAATCTGAGAAATACGCAGAGCACAGATGAGACCAAGAAGGTTCACAAATGAGAATTTAGCTGAGAAAATGTTTTGTAACTTTTTTCATCTTTGTAGTACCCACTATCCAAGTTACAAATGACAGCTTTTGTGTGCTAGGGTTGCCTTAAAATAAAATCAGTTTAGCAACTGCTCTGTGCAGTTTGTGCACTTCATTTCTGGAGCTATAAGAGAGACTCTCTCTGTGGTTGTTTAACAATCTGATGTTTAAAATTTTAATTTGCTGCAGACACATCTTTCAGTATTTGCAAAATAAGGCACTTGGTCAGTTCCAGGGACAGGTGGGAATGTCCAAGGAGTGCTGAAGTAGGAGAAAGGTGCAGGCTGTTACACAGTTAGGTAAAGGGTCTCTCTCTACAGAACACTTTTATGGCCTGCTGGAGGAAATTGATCAGTATGGAGACAAATAAGCAGATTCACTAATTAGGGCAACAGGTGTAGTTTATCTAAACCTCCAAAGACCATAAAATCCATTAGTTCCCAAAGTGTCACATGACTCCTTGTTTTGTTTTTTTGCTGGACTAGACTAACACGGCTATCCCTTTGGAAATTCATAAAATGTTTAACTTTTGTGATGGAAGTAATTTTTAAAAAATAATTTGAGAAATATTTTAATAAAGGAGCCTTATTTATAGCCTGAGGAGTACTTATGAGCCACAGCTGTTGATGAGACAGAGGTATTAAGGCAACAAGTTATGTCATCCTCACTTAAAGAGAGAGAAGTCATTTAAACTGGTTTGAGTCGGTGCCTAAGAAAGTCAAGTTAAGGGGGACAGAAATGTTGTGCCCAAAGTCTCTTCTCAGGAAAAGGACAAGATTTTGTTTGAAATGAGTACTTATGCTCTATTATGGCAGCAGAAACTCCAGTAAGTAGCTTTCCTCCCTCTCCTGAATTTTTGGTATATAAATACTTGCAGTCCCATTCAAAGTCCTATCTGAAGACCTGGAGCATCTAATGAGAAAAGTTGTCAGCCAAATTGTCTCCTTTTACTGAAGGGGCAAAAAAACCCCATGCAAATCCATAACCCATATGCTTGTCTCTTGTTTTCTAGAAATTGTTCCTTTTCCCTTTTCTCCTCATGGATAAACAGTCAGCTGTGGACATTCTTTGTGTTCCTGGGACCCACTTTGGGAAGCTGAGCTTTTTGTTACTAAATATTTGGAATTGGATGTAGAATTATTCTCTCACATGGGACCCATAATACAATCTGCTGCCTTGAAAAGTCTTAAACAAAGTTGCCTGTGGGATTCAGAGGCTGGGAAGTAGTGAAACTAATACAGCACTTGGGGCCAGAGGGAATATGAGAGAGCAAAAGCTAAAGTCCCACTGGGAAAATCATTAACCTCAGATTCTACAGCTGCTGTAACTTCCTGTTCTATCATTGCCTGGAGTTCTTCCTCCAGTTGCACTCTCCGAAGATAATTCCAGCAGTATGGAATCATAGAAAAGCAGGGTTGGAAGAGACTTAAGAGGTCATGTCCAGCCCCCTGTGTGGAGGCAGGACCAAGTAAAGCTACACCATCTTTGACAGGATTTTGAGTTTGAAAGCCTGAAGCATCTCACCTACCAAAGGAACAGTATCTGGCTCTGCTGTGTTTCCCATTGAAGGTGGGTGCTCTAGTTTGGATACAAAAGAACTGAAACTTTTGGTGGTGGTGGTGGTTTTTGAGGGGGAAGGGGCAATGGAAAAGGTGCCATGTCCTTTTGTTTTTGTTTACAATTGTGTTTGTGCCTCAACATATCCCAGCCCAAACCAGGAAATTCTGAAAGAGCAAAATGAAGTGGGAGCGGCCATTCTTTTGGCACTTCCTGGTGGCCTGCACACACATTTCTAGCCCAATTTCAATTACAGCTACAAGGATGCAGAGGTTATTCTCTGATGTGGGGGATTCTCTGTTGAATTGCTCATCACCAGCTATTTGGTGGCTTACAATAAAGGCATCTCTGTCACTAGAAAAATGAAATATAAGCCAGAAGGCACAAAGTGCACACTGCTGGTGCCTGTCCTCTTTCTTAAGAAAAAAATAGCATCTTCATTTTAGGGCATGTATTTGCAAGTTTTGCATTGTTTCGCATGCATTGTTGCAACAGTATTTCAGCAGTAAAATGCTCTGTGGTCCTTCCCCATTCAGGGAGGGAAAGGACAGCAATTGTCCCATTTTATTTTCAGCTCAAGCCAGTGCTAAAAGGCTTTGGCTGAAGAGCCTATGGTGGTGTTTGGGCTGAGTCTGCACTGGCAGTCTTCTGTTTTTGGGGAGCCAGAAGAGAGATATTCAGAACACGACTCACCACAGAAAAAGCTCTAGTTGGCACCTGATATTGACACAGAGGTGCCTAATTGCCACAGGAGGAAAAAATGTCATACAGGCTGCATAGACTGAACACAGACTTTATAGGAAGGCTTCTAAATCCCTCCCTGTGAAATGGTGTGAGGCTATGACATTGCAGACAAAAAGGTGGCTAAAGAGAACTGAGTTGCCTCCTATTCTCTGTGCTGTATCACACTTCCCTAAGCTCTCCTCAGACACCCGCCATGCTTTGGATTTTTTTCAGGTAAAAGCCAGTCTCTGACATCTCCATCAGCTGATGAAGCTGGTGTTCTTCCAAACACACCAGTCTCTGAAATGTAGAATTAAAATCCTGTTCTCTTCTGTTACTTGTATTACCCAAAGATGTGGTTCCAAGACAAGATTCCCTCACTCAGGGCACTAAGTGTGTTTAAATTGATTTTTGGACACTATCAACACTCTTAGGAGCAAACTCTGCAAAGTGCTCCATGAAGACAGGTCCCCATTGAAGTTAATGGGACTCCATGCTGGCCTCAGTCCGTAGACTGGATGGGCAATAGTTTTTGGGCTGTTATTAGCAGGAAGCAGATGGAAATCAGGAAAAATTGGAGGATCATATTTCATTGTATAAATATTAGACTAAATTATGAGATGGCCTGGCAGTAAATTCTTTGTCAAGTGCTGGGTTCTATTTTGAGTCCACTGTGGGAGTGCCAATGTGCTCCATGCTCCTGGCATTGGAAAATTCTTGCAAGCAGTGTCCATGATATGCCCTTGCCTGCTTTATGCTTTCAGCTGAAGGCATAAAGGGCAGCGCAAATTAACCATCTCTCCAGTTCTGTCTTACCACTGCCTGGCCTGGGCCAGAATCTCCACAGGCCATAGCTCTCCTTCAGTGTTTTATCTGTAAATATTAAAAGGTTTGTCTTGGTGTCTTTTTGTGTATATTTTTTTATAGTTTAATTTTCTAGTTAGGTAGATTTCCCTGTCTCCGTAACCCTTCCCCCACCTCCCCTATATCCCATTATGAATATTGGACTATGCCCAGACTCTGGGGTTCAATAACTGTCCTGGCCCCCATTCCTTCATTGGCAATGACCATCAGTGCTGTTTGTACTGTCTCGGGAGGCGCACAGCACAGCTCAGTGTAATACTGGCTGTTCTTCCCCTAGTGATACCTGTGAGGTGAGGGCACTCTAGCTTAGAAAACACCTTGTGGAGAAAGCTATGTGGCCACAGTTGGACTCTGACCCAGGGGCCACCCCACAGCTTGACCCCCTGTACATTGACTGGGAGTGTGACTCCTGCCACAAAGCATGATTCTGTTTCAGGGAAATCCATATCAACAGACCCCCATGAGGATCTCATCGGGAAGGCAGGAAACACTTGCACAAGCATACAAGCAGTGTTTCCCTCTAATTTGGTTTCAAAGACATCTGGCTGACAACTCTCCCTAAGTCAAGCAAATCTTCTCATTCAGTCCCTAAAGACTTAGTACGTCTTAAGTCCTATGGCTATGATTCTAAAGCCCATAAGCCCAGGGTTGTTCTAATACTGGCCTCCGTACTTACGGCACCCAGTCAATCAGTATTCTCCAAGTTAAAAAATCAGAATCCATAAAGTTGCTGCCTCACATTCCAACCATGTGGTGCTTCTCTCCTCTTATCCCAACAATACAAATGGATGGAATCCCTGCCACTCCAGGGAGGTCAGAAACATAAATCGGAGGCCATCTTTGTTCTTTCTGAGTTTCAGTTTCTCCCATCATAGGGACATTCTCTAAGGAGATTATCACTTTACAAAGGGATATGTCACAGAAGTCTATATCTTCCATCTATCTCTTCCATCTTCTGTTAGAACTGCCATTGGATACAGACACTTTCTTCTTTTCCTCAGGAAAATTTGATCCTGTAGGGAGCCATCATCTCCCCAAGACGGGACATCCAAATGCTCCTAGTCCCAACCTCCACTTTGACATTTACCTTGAAAGAGCTGGTACTCCATGCCTTGGGGATCTTCTATAACCTCTGCCTGAATGAACATACTGGCCATAATGGGGAGTCTTGGGTCATGCCATTTCAGTGAATGATGTAATTAATTTAGTGTGCCAGAAATACAAACCCCATGTGTTCTGCCAGGAAGCAACACTGCAATTTTCCTCAAAGGAAACAGTCAGAGCCTCTGCCTGGCCCCACAGAAGAGGGAAAACGTGACTCAGTTCTGCTGGTTTTTCTGGTATCATCTCCTGATGAAACAGTTACTGTGAAGGAAAGCGAAACTCAACATTTCCCTAGATGAGGTCGAGGACCATCAGCACAAGTTCCTGGATTCCTACAAACCGCTAGACCTAGCTGAATAGCATTTCCAGTTAATGAAGCTTTCTGGAACTGCTGGAGCATTTGGGCATACAGCAGTCACATGCGCTTCTACCACCCCTGGGTAGAATAATGTTATTTTGTTCCAGCTAAGCGAGTGGAATTTCTCTTTATTCATCTAGCATCACGTTTTCTGGTTATCCAGGTTGCCCTAGGGAGCTCTAGATAACAACATCTGAACATCACTCCTGCTGACAAGTAGGTTAAGTGTCTAGCTTTTTTTAGGAAGAAAAGTTTTCACATTTCTGTGTCTACAGTTCAGACGAGCAAACTGTCAAGCTGGCTAAGTACGACTGTCTCAACTATTCCAAATTCACAGACTTTGTAGACAACCTACTACAATAGGATAGAGCTCACTTGTATTGAAGAAGGTTAGCTGTTGCCCAGAGCCATACATCAATTATTGTTTGATGCAGCAGACACATCATCTAGGTCAATGGCAATGGCCATTGTGATACACCATAAATCATGGTTGCATGCTTTGGGGTTTCCCAGGGAGGCCAAACCACCATAGAGAACTTATCCTTTGACAAAATCATCCTTTCAGTGAAAAGCTGGATAAGACATTACATAGACTCTAGGGCCTTCCTCCACTCCCAGGTATATGCATATCCTACTCCAGAAAGGGAGTATCAGTCTTGCAAAGGCACACTAGCACCTCAAGTTTTATCAGCAGTAGTCTTATGACCCTCCCCATACAAGACAAAGAGTACAGAAGTCCCATTTCTCTATATCTTCCAGGTGCACAGTGCCATCTCAATCCCAGCTATCAGCAAAAAATATTTTGGATTGGTGTTCAGTAGCTGCAAACTATTTTGGATACTATTTCTACCCAAACCCTTTGCAGGGGTCGTTTAACACTCTGTGGCCCTTCAGTAGTGGAACTAACACACAGGTGGGGACTGTCAAGGATTGACTCATAATACTTCATCCTGTCTTGAGTACAGGGAACTGGAATAGAAGCCTGCTTAAAGTCCCTTCCAGTCCTACGATTTTATGATTAGCTAATTCTATTCTGCTTACACAATTAAGTTTACTTGCCTACCTCCTCCAAAACCTCCTATCCCTTCCCCTCTTCAGGGACCATTCTCATGAGGTGATTTTTCAGGGTATTCTCAAGGCAACAAGTCCTCTCTTAAAGAGAGAGCAGTCATTTAAACTGACTGGTTTAAGTCAGTGCCTAAAAAAGTCAAGCTAGGGATATGCCATTGAATCCTTCTTATAGAAAGAAGAAACGCAGCTCATGCCTCTTCAACACCAGAGGAGGAGTTTTTACTCTATGTAAGTTCCAAAGGGGCAGCTGTGTTAGTCTAGTAAAGCAAAAAAAGCAAGGAGTCTTGTGGCACTTAAAGACTAACAGATTTATTTATTGCATGAGCTTTCATGGGAGAATATCCCACTTCGTCAGACACTTTGAAGAGGAAGAACTTACAGAAGTGGATGAAAATAAATACAGGGGAGTGTAAGCTATGGGATCCGGTCATACTGCAACAGCAAATCAGAGCATTTGTAAGGATTCAAACTTTAGGAAACAGCAGAGGGAGGGAGGGCGAAGTCAAATTACCTGTTATAATGTGAAAAGAATCCATAGTCATGACTCAGCCCTGTTTTCACACAATTTAATTTGATTTTGGCTGTTTCTCTCTATGTACTTCCTAACGCCCAGGAAGACAGGAAGTGGGAAAGCCATCCTTGGTATCTTTAATCTCAACCACTTTATTTGCAAACTGGTCACTTTGGTATCAATAATGCCATCCCTGGAGAAAGACAAATGGTTACAGCTCTTGATATGAAGAATGCTTATTCTCACATGGAAATTCACCCTTCCCACAGGTGTTTTCTTAGATTCATGATGAGCTGCAACCACCCTCTATACATACACGATACTCCCATTTGACTTCAGTGCTGTCTCCTGGGTCTTTATCAAGGTCTTTCTGGTAGCAGCAGTTCATTTCAGAAGGATGAGCTTCATCATTTCCCCTATTTTAACAGTTGGGCTTGCTGATATGTCTTGGTATTGAGAAGCCAATGAATCAACCTCATCAATGCTTTAGCTACTTTCTTCTCTAGGAATCAGTGTGAACTTCAAAAATTCTGTACTCACTTCCATGTAGACTATAGATTTCACAGGAGCCACTCCAGATTGAGTCTCAACGAGAACTTATCTAACCAAGTGACAGATTTCACAATATGAGTGACCTGATAGATTATGTTATTTGCTACCCTCAAGGTCCAGTCAGCACTTTTTTCCCCTTCTGGACACATGGCTTCAGGTACTTATGTTACCTGTTTACCAGACTCCACCTATGCTGTGCTCATGTGTGCATCTAGACAGTGTACTCACCAATCAAACGCAACATGAACAGCATGGTAAGAATGCTTTCCAAAGTAACTTCTTCCCTGACATGGCAGAAGGATTCCATCAGTTGTGCATGGGCACTCCCTTCCTACCATCCTTACAAGAAAAGATTATCATTCTAGGTGCTTCTCTTTTGATCTGAGAAGCCGTATGGCACATACAGCCATATGGCAAGGTAAATTGGACCCATAAAAGACCAGGATGTACATCAACCTTCTGGAAGATTAGGCAGTCTCAGAAGCATGCAAGGTTTTTCTACAATTCATCCAGTCCCACTATGTTCTTAAAGTGTCAGACAACACGGACAATGGTCCTTTACATGAACAAGCAAGACAGGATGAGATCAAGCCCCTTCTGCATAGCTGCAATCAGTTTGTGGAACTGGCGTATCAGGAAACAACTCACCCTTGAGTGAGTGGTGAACACAGGAGAGACAAACAGAGTAAGTATCAGCTGTGTAGAAAAGGACTGGGGGGTTATAGTGGATAGGAAGCTGGATATGAGTCAACAGTGTGCCCTTGTTGCCAAAAAGGCCAATGGTATATTGTGCTGCATCAGTAGGCAAGTTGCCAATAGATTGAGGGATGTGATTATTCCCCTCTCTCTGGCACTGATAAGGCCATATCTGGAATATTGTGTCCAGTTTTGGCTCCCTATTACAATAAGGATAGACAAATTAGAAAGAGTCCAGTGGAGGGCAATGAAAATGATTAGCGGGCTGGGGCACATGACTTTTGAGGACAGGCTGAAGGAACTTGGCTTATTTAGTCTGCAGAAGAGAAGACTGAGGAGAGATTTGATAACTACCTTCAACTACTTGAAGGGGTGCTCCAAAGAGGAGGGAGCTAGACTATTCTAAGTGGTGACAGAGGACAGAGCAAGGAGCAATGGTTTCAAGCTGCAGCTGGGGAGGTCTAGGTTAGATATTAGGAAAAACATTCTCACTAGGAGGGTGGTAAAACACTGTAATGTGTTGCTTAGGGAGGCGGTAGAATCTACATCTTTGGAAACTTTTAAGACCTCATTGAATAAAACCCCAGCTGGGATGAATTAGTTCTGCTTTTTAGCAGGGGGTTGGACTAGATGACCTCATGAGGTCCCCCCAGCACTAATATTCTATGATTCTATGATTCTCTCAGCAGCTTTCCTTCCAGGATTTGTTGATGGACTCCTTCAGCATGCATTAGACTATCAGTCACAGGTGTGAATTACATGATTCAGTAGTAAACACCATCTTCAATCAGTGGGGGGGGGGTCTATCCCCCAGTTTGAATCTGATCATATTCCAATTGAACAACAAATGCAACATGTACTGTTCCAGAGGAGCTGCAGCTCTACACTCTCAGGTAGTAATAATCTCTTTCTCCTCCAGTGAGAACATCCAAACAGTGCCTTTCTTCTATTACCACTCCTACTGCAGGGTCTTAAAGAAAAATGATCAGGACAGGGCGTGAATCATTCTCATTGGCCCAGATAGTTTTAGTTCCCAAATCTCCTACAACAGCTATTTCATCCTCTTGTCAGCATCCAGTCTTTTCCTGAGCTCTTTATCAGGAGAAGAGCAAAATCAAGCATCCCAATGCAGAAACACTTAATTTCATAGCTTGGGTTTTTGAACAGATATCAACATTAGATGATTCTTGCCATACAAACCATGACTAATACAGGCCAATCTGTTCAATATCGTCATCAGTGATTTAGATGATGGTGTAGACGAGCGTACACTTATAAAGTTTGCTTATGCTACCAACCAGGGAAAGGTTGCAAGTACTTTAGGGGGACAGGATTAGTATTCAAAATGATCTGAATAAACTGGAGAAATGGTCCAAAGTAAGGAGGATGAAACTCAATAAGGACAAATGCAAAGAGTACTTAGGAACTGAGAATCAGTTGGACATGTACAAAATGGGAAATGACTATCTAGACAGGAGTACTACAGAGAGTGATCTGAGGCTGACAGTGGATCACAGACTAAATGTGAATCAATACTGTTGCAAAATAAGCAAACATAATTTTGGAATGTATTAGCAGGAGTGTTGTAAGCAAGACACAAAAAGCAATTCTTCCACTGAACTCCGTACTGGTTAGGCTTCAGCTGTAGTATTGTGTCCAATTCTGGGTGCCACATTCAGGAAAGCTGTGAACCAATTGGAAAAAGTCCAGAGAAGAGCAACAGGTTCTCATGGGGGACGGCAATTACCGGGACATCTTCTGGGAGGCCAGTACAGCAGTGCACAAGCAATCTAGGAAGTTCTTGGAGAGTGTTGAGGACAACTTCCTGGTACAAATGCTGGAGGAACCAACTAGGGGCCTTGCACAGCTTGATCTGCTGCTAACAAACAGAGAAGAATTGATTGGGGACATAGAAGTGAATGGCAACCTGGGCAGCAGTGACCATGAGATGGTAGAATTCAAGATGCTGATTAATGGAAAAAAGGAAAGAAGCAAAACACAGACCCTGGACTTCAGAAAAGCAGATTTTGGCTCTCTCAGGAAACTGATGGGCAGGATCCCTTGGGAGGCTGATCTGAAGGGGAAAGGCGTCCAAGAGACCTGGCTGCATTTTAAAGAAACCCTACTAAGGGGGCACAGGAAGATACCATTCCGATGAGCAGAAAGAATAGCAAATGTGGAAGGCACCCAGTATGGCTTAATAGAGAACTCTGCACTGAGCTAAAGCATAAAAAGGAAGCTTACAGGAATTGGAAGCTTGGATAGATGACTAAGGAGGCATATAAAGCTATTGCTCAGGACTGCAGGGATAAAATCAGAAAGGCCAAAGGACAATTGGAGTTGTGGCTAGCAAGGGATGTGAAGGATAACATGAAGGAGAACTGGAAAAAGCAAATATAGTGCCTTTCTTCAAGAAAGGCAAAAGGAGGATCCAGGGAATTACAGACCTGTCAGCCTCACCTCAATCCCTGGAAAAATCATGGAGCAGGTTCTCAAAGAATCCATCCTGAAACACTTGGAGGAAAATAGAGTGATCAGGAATAGTCAGCATGGATTCACCAAGGGTAAATCGTGCCTGACGAACCGCATCACCTTCTATGATGAGATGACTGGATTTGTGGATGCAGGAAAAGCTGTTGATGTGATATACCTTGACTTTAGCAAGGCTTTCAATATGGGTTCCCACAGCATTCTTGTTGGCAAGTTAACGAAGTATGGGTTGGATGTGTGGACTGTAAGGTGGATAGAGAACTGGCTAGATCAATGGTTTCAGCATGTAGGAATCAATGGCTCCATGTCTAGTTGGCAACCAGTAATGAGTGGTGTGCCCCAGGGGTTGGTCCTGGGGCCAGTTCTGTTCAACATTTTCATTAAAAATCTTGATGATGCGATAGATTGCACACTCAGTAAGTTTGCGGATGACACCAAGCTGAGGGGAACAGTAGACATGCTGGAGGGCAGGGACAGGATTCAGGGAGACCTTGACAAATTGGAGCAGTGGGCCAATAGAAATCTCATGAGGCTCAACAGGGACAAGTGCAAAGTCCTGCACTTGGGACAGAAAAATCCCATGCACTGCTACAGGCTGGGGAGGAATCAGCTAAGTAGCAGCACTGTAGAAAAGGACCTGGGGGTCATGGTGGATGGGAAGCTGAATATGAGTCAGCAGTGTGCTCTTGGTGCCAAAAAGGCCAATGGCATACTGGGGTGCATCAGAAGAAGTGTTGCCAGCAGCTCAAGGGATGTGATTGTTCCCCTCTATTCAGCACTGGTGAGGCTGCATCTGGAATACTGTGTCCAGTTTTGGGCTCCCCACTACAGGAAAAACGTAGACACATTAGAAAGAGTCCAGTGGCGGGGGGGGGTGTGTGATAAAAATGATCAAGGGGCTGGAGCACAAGACCTATGAAGAAAGACTGAAGGAACTAGGCTTATTTAGTCTGCAGAAGAGAAGACTGAGGGGGGATTTGATAGCAACCTTCAATTACCTGAATGGAAGCTCCAAGGAGGATGGACCTCGGCTGTTCTCAGTAGTAACAGAGGACATAACAAGGAACAATGGTTTCAAGTTGCAGCTGGAGAGGTTGAGTCTGGCTATTAGGAAAAACTTTCTTACTAGGTGAGTGGTGAAGCATTGGAATGGGCTACCTAGGGAGGTGATGGAATCTCTGTCTTTAGAGATGTTTAAGGCCCGGCTGGACAAAACTCAGGTTGGGATAATTTAGTGGAAGTGGTCCTGCTTTTTTTGGCAGGTGGTTGGACTAGATGACCTCATGAGGTCCCTGCCAACCCTATGATTCTATGAAATAATTAATGGTCTAAAAAAAAACCTGGCCTATGAGGGAAGGCTGAAAAAAATTGGATTTGTTTAGTCTGGAGAAGTGTAGACTGAGGCAGGGACATAATAACACTTTTCAAATACATAAATGATTGTTATAAGGAGGAGGGAGAAAAATTGTTCTAGTTACGTCTGAGGCTATGTAGGGGCACAAAAAATGAATTGCATTTATCATTAAAAGTATATGTTAGTTAATGCTGTGTATATGTCCTTCAGTGTCATAAGTAAAATAATTCTGTAACCCTGTGTAACAGACATTAACAAATGCCCAACAAGACTCCATATTGTCTGTTTGGAATGCCTGCTTAAACATTGTACTCCATTTTGTGTACATGATGAAACCTGGTTTAGGCATATGCTGTGTAAATTCATTTAAATGTGTGAACAAGGTGTCTGAATGAAGGGTGTGTGTGTGTGTGTGTGAAGGGACCAGTCTCAACTGCTAGCCTGTCCTGATAAAGCACAAGTACCATCAAACTGGCTGAACAATGCAGACATCGCTGATTAAAGCAAACAGAAGGAGCCATCTCAGAAAGAAAACAACAAAATACAATCAAGTCTGAAGTGACTGGTGACCAATGATCTCACAGGAACCCTGAGGCAACATGACACAGCAAATTCCATAGACTTACATGAGGGCCAGCAAGTATAAAAGATGGGTAAGACCATGAAAACTTTGGTTCCCATTCTGCAACAGTCAACTTGGAGCATCAGATTCATGACCAACAGAGGCCTGGCTCCCTCCTTGTGCCCAGCCTAGTTGGCCATTAGGCTGGCTCAAGCAACGCATGAAAGGACTGGTAATTACATCACACCAGCTTGCAGAACGTCTTGTGTATGTGTGACTGCTTTTTGCTATCCTTACTTATTTACAATAAATGTGGCATAGTGCCTTGTCCCTCTGAATAAGATCCCTCTAAGTCTTTTCTTTTTAAGTACAACATTTATTGGGGATGCTTTCTTAGTGTAACAGATAGAACAAGAAACAAAGGGCTAAAATGGCAGCAAGGGCAGTTTAAGTTGGACATTTCTAAAAACTTCCTAACTGTCAGGGTAATTAAGCACTGGAATAAATTACCCAAGAAGGTTGTGAATCTCAGTCACTGGATATTTTTAAGAGCAGGTTGGACAGATACTTGTCTGGGATTGTCTAGATAATGCTTGGTCATGACTTGAGTACAAAGGCCTGGAAGATCCTTTAGGTACCCTTCAGTCCTACAATTCTAATAATAGCAGGAAAGACTCCACCAACAAATGCTATTCAGCAGGGGCATCACTGCCCCAAAACAAAAATTCAGGGCACAGAACCCCCCATACCCCTGCCCCAGTCCCATTGTCCCCCAGATCTGACTGGTGTCCTGCACCGTCACCAGCACGCTGGGTCCCCAGCTGGGCCTGAGCCAGGACTAGATCTGGCACCTGCCATTGCCACTGGTGGCCCAGGGTCCCCAGCTGGGCCCAGGCCAGGGCTAGGGCCAGATCTGGCAGCTGCCACGGTGACCCCTGGTCCCTGGCCAGGCCAGATCCTGCTGCCGATGATGATCCTGGGTCCCTGGCCAGGCTGGGGCCAGCTGCTGCTGCCACCAGCTCCAAGCGCCAACTCCAGATCCCAGCTGGGTCAGAACCAGCTGCTCCTACCAGTCCCTGGTCCTGGGTGGGCCAGGGCCAGCTGATTTCTACACTGGCTCCAGGTCCAGGCCAGGCTGGGGCCAACTATTATATGCTACCTCTGGCCCTGAACCCCAGGTCCCAGCTGGGCTGGGGCGGCCTGGGGGCAGATCCTGCTGCTGCCAGCCCTGAGCCCCAGATTCTGGCTGGGCCAGGGCTATCTGCTGATGCTGCTGGCCCTGAGCAGCAGCCTTGGGTCCTGACCAGGCCAGGGCAGTTCAGAACTCTGGGCACTGGCTAGCACACTTGGGACCCATGCCCTTTATGCCCAATGCCAGCAACACCCATGCTATTCAGCCAAGTGCAAACATTTTTTCCCTTCTGGGACTAGCAGGAACAGATATGGCTTGAGTCAGCAGATATTTCTCGCATTTTGGTCTATATTCTGTCTGGCAAAACAGCTGGATTCTTCCACATCTGTATATAAGTCCACCTGGTAGCAATTAATATGTGCTATCCACTATGAGCAGGTTATTCAGTTTTCATTCACCCATTAACTAGCAGATTCTTAAAGTGCTTAAGCAGAAGTTCCCCACCACTATGTTCAGAAGGAGACAGTCACTTTGAGTATGTCTACACTGGAGGCTCTGTTAAGTCAACTTAACAAAGTTGACTTTAAGTTGACTGAGAGTGTCCACATTCAAAACTCCTGTAGACTGCCCACATCCACACTGGCAGCTGCTAGGCTGACGTTACACTTAAGTTGATCTTATTAAGTTGACTTAAGGGTTATTCCCCATTTACACTGGCTTATGTTGCCTTAATAAGGTCAACTTAAGTGTTAAGTCGACCTTAAGAGGTGGAGTTATTAAGTCAATTTAAAGAAGTGCTTAAATTGACTTAATAAATTTCCAGTGTGGATAGAAGTTTCCTTAGATCTACTTAAGGAAGATTAAGTTAACCTAAGGCTCCAGTGGACACATACCCTTTATGCCTTCATCCAAAATTCGCCTCCAAAGCAGCATCAGAGTTTCACATAAATCAGTCAATCCACTTACCTCTCTTTTTTCCTGACTCTGCATGTAGGCTTCCCTCCCATGATATAAAAATGCTCTTACTCTCTAGAAAATCAACTGTGTTATTTCTTACTGTAGCAGAATGAGTCTGATGTCAAACTTTATCTTCCCACAGGATTTTGAACCAGCTCATTCTACAAAAGCACAAGCAGCTTCAGTGGCTTTGTTCAAAGAAGTATCCTTAGTTGAGATTTTCAGCACTGCTACCTGGAATCCCATCCACATGTTTGCCAGACTTTATGTTCTATGGCAGAACTTTTCTGCTGATATGTCTTTTGGGGCAGCATTTATCCAAACAGCTCTGCTATTTGCATCTTCATAGCCATGTCCACATTGTGCATTGCTTGTCAGCCACATTAAGGTATCCCTGAAATGCCTATAGGGACCAGCACTTAAAGAAGAAGAGGAAGTTGAGTTGTATGGTCCGTCTCTGTACTCCACTACGTGCCCTCCTTCCCCTCATTTTACATCTTTATTGGATTTTGAGTAAAGAAGGAATTGGAGAGCTGGTAGGTCCACTATGGCCTTTCTGCCTTTGGTTGAAGGCACATGGAAAGCAAGAGCTCGTGCATGGACCACCAGATAAGGCGAGCAAGCGCTTTCTGACTCTGGGTGCACGGAATGCAGATGCACATCCATGATGATATACAGATAGGGACCACACACCCTGAAGAACCTCATTATTATAAGATAAGTGACTTCCCATTTTTGACTGAGGATTGTATTAAACAGCAGTTCTCAACCACTGTGTCAGGGCCCAACGCTGTGTCACCACACAGTAGTCCATGTGTCGTGGTGAGCTGGGGAAATGGCTGGATTTGGCCTGGGAGGGGTTGACTTGTATGTCCTGTAGAGTCACAATATGTTGCCAAGTGTGTCACAACCTGCAAAAGTTTGAGAACCAGTGATATATAGGAATCACTACCATTTACTATTTCACGGCTTTGTATTTTTTGTACCAACAGAAGGGTCATTGATATGCAACAATACATAATAAATGCATACTTACCTCAGATAAAGTCTGCTCTAGTTGATGCTAAAGTAAAGGTCAAACTGGAAATATGATGGGCTAAGTGTAAAGGTTTCCAAATGATTTTTCATGGAAAGCTGTAGGAATGGACTTAGGAACTAGTTTAATAAATGAATGTAAACTATCTAGCTGCCTGAGCATCTGTGTAGCAGATTTCTGCTAACAAGTTATTACTTACAAGACGTCACACATTATTTAATGAGAACTATTTGTGCATTGTTTTAAACATCGTAATGTTTACTCTCCTTGCAAGTCCATTTTATTTAGGTCCTTCTTTTTTACAATAAACAGAAAACTAGGCTGCCTCTTTAATTTCACAGTTCATGTCACTTGGATTTCAAGTAATGATCACGTGACAAATCAAAACTTTAGATGTCCAAGTTGTAGACACAATCAGTGTAAATATTAGTGGGTTCAAAAATGCCCATTTTTAAAAATGTGGCCCAAAACTTGAGAAGTAGAATTGTATAGGCTCTTTTACAGGTCCACTACTTCAAAACAATGTCTTATTTTTTTTAACTGGCTTGGAACCAGATGTTTTCACTTTAATTTGATCCTAGGCATTCCTGGTGATGTCAGACTCACATCCAAAAAGTAATGATGAAGTCAAGAGTTGAAAAATTATCAAGGCCTAATCTTGCAATTTAGTCCCTTGTAAATCATGGGAGTTAGTTATTACAGGGCTGTTCTTACCAAACTAGTTCTCTTGAGAATTTGCATTAATATAGCCACCTGCTTTACTGTCAAAGAGATAAATTTCTTTGAAGGAAATCTTCCACTCTTGATTTTATTTATAGCAATGGGGAATGGATGGATTGACTGAGAGGCTCCTAGATTGTAAGTCTTGAGGTGTGCATTTCAGTGAATGGTATAATTCATTTAGTTTGTTAATTCACATGAGGTCATAAAATCATATATATAGGAACAAGCAAATAAAAGAAAATCTTTCTAGTTTAATTGCTGGTGTGAACTGTACACTGATCAATATGAAGCTTGGCTGATTCTTTTTTTTAAGATCTAAGATAATTTCACAGCTACCCTGGTGCCTAATACTACATAGTAACTGCCACTGCCTATATCTGCTCAGTGTCTTGATTGCCAGTAGATGAACAGTGCATCTATGATTTTCAACACATTGCCACTAAAAGATAAAAGGAAATTGTAGATAAGAAAAATAGCTCATTGGACAGATCCTTCAGCTGGCTCCCCATAGGTTCAGGGCTAGCCATGCTTTGTAATTTGTAAAATCTGAGCATATATTTGTAAATAGACAAGTTTTTCCTCTTGAATCAAAGCAGGTAGGATTAAAATGTTTTCATACATAAGGTTTTCATAAGTCATAGTTTATTATAACTTAAAGACTAAGAGACCCACGCAAAGATGTAGCATAACTCAAATCACATTGTTTTTCCTTTCAGGAAATTTCATTAACTGAGGCGAGAAATTTCACTGAGTGCAACAGAAATTCAAGATGGAAAAGATCTGTTTGGTTTCATGTCCAACCCCTGCCCATGCTAGATTGCTTCTGACTATATTTTCCCAAGTGTTTTCTCCAATCTAGTTTACACTGCCTCAAATGATGAGGCTTGCACTACTTCCTTCAGGGCACTATTCCAATCCCCAAAACACTTTGGCTATGTCTACACTTAGGCTGTGTTCACACACAGGGATTATTTCGATACAAGTTGTGTCAAAACAAACTTGTATCGAAATAATGCCTTATTTTGAAATAACTTAGTCCGAATTAACAAAAAGTTATTTCAAAATAAGGGAAAAGGCAGAAAACGAAATAGCACGTTCACATTGTGAACGTGCTATTTTGCTTCTGGAGGGGGCTGCAGGCACCAGCAGGCTTCAGTGCAGCCCAGTGCTGAACCCTGCGGGTACCTGCAGCCCCCCTTTGCAGGCACCCATGGGGTTCAGCGCTGGGCAGTGCTGAAGCCCGCAGGTGCCTGCAGCCTGGCTCTGCAGGCGCCGGCCAAGGGACACCCCTCAGCACTCTGGCCAGGGTGCTGAGTGTTCCCTGGCCAGGGTGCTGAGGGGGCAGCCCTTGAAATCTTGTTTCGGAACACCTTGTTCCGAAACAACATGTTCACATGCATTGTTTTGAAACAAGGTTGTTTCACCCCCAAATGTTTCGAAAGACCTATGTGTCGTGTGAACAGCAGAATTCTTATTTCGAAACAACCTCTGTTGTTTCGAAATAAGAGTGCTGTGTGAACACAGCCTTAGAGTGTTAAATCAATTTTACTTAAATCAATCTAATTGAATTAAAATAAAAATCTTTAAATTGATTTAAGTAAAATTGATTTAACATGTCACCACTAGAAACCCAAACTGAATTAGCATGTCCATGGACAAGACTTGCTAGTTCAATTAAGAGACAGGCACCATGGGAGTTGTGGCAAGATGGCCCCCTCCAGGAGGGCTATGCCCCACCCAATATATAGAAAGAGGAAGGCACCCTGGGAGGGAAAAGGGCAAAAAGTGTTAAATCAAAATAACAGTTAAATCAAAATGTGTCTACACTGTGTTATTTTGATTCAATGGTTTCGATCTAACCATCATTTAAATATAAAACCAGGTTTTATTATTTCAAAATGACTGTTCATATTTTGAAATGAGGGAGCTTCTCATTTCAAAATAAGGAAGTCTAGTATAGACATGCACTGCTTCAAATTGAAATAATCATCATAATTTCAATTTGAAGTGTAAGTGTAGCCATACTTTTGCTGTTAAAAAAACTTTTCCTTTTCTCAAATTCATCTTATTGTTTCTGGTCAGAATAACTTTGACCACTCTAACAGTACTCTCCCTCACTGGTGTGGATGTCTTTCACATACTTATGGACAGGCTCCATACTCACTTGTCAATTATTTAGCTACTATTTACTCTAGACTCATAGAAACATAGGACCATATATGTATAGTTATCTCTGGCAGGTGCTTCTCTTACCGGTTCTTAAAAACCTCCAATGATACATTCCTTGGAACCATATTCCAGTGCTTAATAATCCTGACAGAAAGTTTTTCCTATTAGCTAATCTAAATCTCCCTTGCTGCAAATTAAACCCATTACATCGTATCCTACCTTCAGTGAACATGGAGAACAACTGACTGCCATCCTCTTTATAACAGCCTTTAGCATATTTAAAAACTGTCAATCAGTCCCCCTCAATGTTCTTTTCTCAAGACTAAACATGCCCAGTTTTTTTAACCTTTTCTCATAGGCCAGGTTTTCTAAGCCTTTGATTATTTTCATTGTTCTCTCCTGAATTACAGTTTGTCCACAAAACTGAACACAGTACATGAGCTGAGGAGGTTTCAGAAGATAAAGTTTGAACAGAACGAGCTATGTAAATTGAACAAAACAAAGAAATTTGAGGTTAAAGTTCATTTGCCATCTTCAAACTTCAGCCAAAACAAAAACAGAAAGAGAGTGTATATAGGTAAAATAGTCTAACTTAAGGCTGACTACTGAATTTTCTCTTGACAATCTAAATTAACTTTCAAGAATTATTTAATTCTGTGTGAGTATTTATATTTCTAGTTTTTAAACACATTAGGACCCACTTCTGCATTAGTTGTGCATTGAAGTCAATAGGAATTTGGTGAGTGAGCACAAAGCATGCAAGTTTAGGTGTTGCATGTTTTATTCCAATTAAAATATGCACTCTTGTTTACAAGAAAAGCTCCAAAGCAGCCACTGATTTTCCAAGTGTACACATTTAAGATGATTTACTGCAAATCCGTACACTTAAATCCAGCTTTACAAGAAATCTCAGGAAACATTCAAGCTGTTCTACAGGATTACAGTAAAAGGAATGTGTTAATCTTTACTATTAAGTTTGCTGCCAGTGATTCAGAAAAGCACAAGAAAAAGAAAGCTTTTGGCAGCACAGTTCTAGTGAGAGAGGATCTAGAGTGCTGAATAAACACTGACATTGTATTTCTAGTGGGAGTGTGGGTGTTCATATAGGGGAGTGAGAGAGTCAGAGCGAAAACACCTCTGTAGGGGTTTTCCTTTGACATTACAGAAAATGATGCTAAGCTATTTATAAGTTTGTAATGGAAGGAAATAGGACAGTGCTGGCATTTTTTTTCTGCTAGACAGACAAGTATTTTGTGAGTTATCAGTCTTGGTCATTGTTATCTCTGTGTAGCTGACTAATATGATGCCTCAGGTTCTTTGCTTCATCTAGATAAAGTGCTCTTCTGTGTGATCCTTTTCACAACAGCTTGGCTGGAGGTGTTCATAGAGATTTCTAAAAATAAAATAACTTCCTAATGAATAAGGATTCATTCAGTGGAAGCTGCTTACGTCTGAAAGGTCACGGCAAAACTGACACAAAGCCACGTACCACAGGAAGCCATGTACTGCATAGTGTATTTGACTCAGATGAATGTTTTCTGCCAAAACCTCAAAAGAATCCCTCATTCATATCTGTACCAGAGAAAGAGTTTAAGAAATATTTCAATGAATTGTGAAAGGAAAGGAATGTAGTTATTTTGTAAGTAAGTTGGGGTGTGGGGGTGCAGAGGCATTTATGTAGTATGTGACTTCTAAAAAAATGAAAGGATGAAAGAGCTATTTAACTCAGATGTATTTCCAGGCTCAGGGCCCCTAGTGATGGAACATATGATTTGGAGATTGCAGCTCAAAATGGTCACAACACCTCTTGCACAAACAGGACAGTCTCTGTGCAAAAGACTAAATGGACACACATCTGACATCAGGAATCACAACGTTCAAAAACCAGTAGGTGAACATTTCACTCTTCCTGATCACTCCATTGATAATTTGCTAATAGCTGTGCTCAAACAAATGAATAATAAATCAGAGCTTCAAAGAGAAACTGTAGAATTGGAATTCATATGCAAATTGGATAATGTTGTTTTAGGGCAAAATAAGGACTATGAATTTTTTTTTCTCCTTGCAACAGGAGATTTGACCTCGTCTTTCCCAATATTCTGTTCCCTGGTTTTTGAATTTAAAATACTGCATTGATTTGCTGTAACAGTCTGACATAATCCTATGACTTATACTTCCTTGTGTTTATTTTCCTTCCATTTTGTAGGTTCCTTGTTCTCAAAGCACCTGACAACATGGGAATTTTCTCCCACAAAAGCTCATGTGATAAATAAATTTACTAGTCTTTAAAAGTGCCACAGGACTCTTTGTTTTCCTGAACTAGACCAACACAGCTACCCCTTTGGAACCTATCATTAGCTGGGAGTCTCATCAGCAGTTCTCTTTTTTTTTTTCCCTTGCAGAGCTGAGGAAACAGGAACCTGGAAGAGATGGGAGAGGCACTTCCAATAAATCATTTCTGGTTGGGTAATCTTTGTGGGAAACCTTGAGAAACCATCTTCTCTAAAATCATTCTGTCTGAGCTGAGAAACATGATCATGGTAGCAATGGTCCCTCTAAGCCACTAATGCAGCTGAGCAAGTTATGGTGCTCACTGTGCAGCAATTTGGGAGGCTTACCCCCCTCCCCGTCCATCCCCCCCCCAGCTGGCCCAATCACTTCTTCCCGCCCTAACCCACCTGCCCGCTCTCCCAATTGTCCCCTCAAATGACCTCACCCTGTCTTTCCCTGAAACCCCTGCCAGCTGCCCCGTCCCCATTTGCCCCCCCAGGGCTCCCTTACCTGGCTGCTGGAGCGTAGCATCCAGGTCACAGACTCCTCCTCCCCCAGAACATGGTCTGACTGAGCATGCTCAGAGGCTCTGAGCATGTTCAGTCAGAGCATGTTCTGGGTAGCAGTTTTAAAAGCTCTCAGCTTGGGGAAGCTCTCTGCTGGCCAGAAGACTGTGTCTTCTGGCCGGGTAGGGGCCACGGCTACTGGCCGTGCGCTGCTGACGTTGTTCCCTGTGTAGGTGAACACTGGAAGGCTGTGTGCCACCCACAGTCAATGCCAGGGATGGCCCAATCATATAGTTGAACTAGGTGGTTGCCTAGGACATCAGGCTTTAAGAGGCAACAAAGTAGATGGAAGTGAATTTTTGTTTCTATTAAAAACAATATTAATGTCATCTTCTTATAACATGGGGGGGAGGGGCACACTAAAGTCATACTTTGCCCAGGGCACCAAAATCCCTGGGCTGGCCCTAGTCAATGCTAGCATAGACCTGGCTGATGAGACCCTTTTGTCAACATACATGGGCAGACCCTTCAAAAGTATCCAAATGCTTGCTGACTGCCTGTAATTAAATAATGTTCCTGAAAGTATCACACCATCCTATAAAACTGCTTCTCATGTTTCTTTTCCAAACTAATGTTACCTTTTCCAATCGAGAATTATATACTATACCTCATGGCAGGTTTTTAAATAATGTAATGCTGTGATATTTGCCAACTTGTTTAGTTCTAGTAAACTTGGTATTTACCCCGTCATTGGCTAAAAAGCATTGGACTCCTGTTGTGTGACTTTTGGGATTTGCTGGGTTTTCTATAAAAACCAGGCCAGCTGCAGCAGTGAAAGCTGTGCAGTTTAATAAGATAATAAATATATTTAATGACTCTCATTATGTCTTATAGTGATACCTGGTACTAAAGAGCAAATGTTAGCTCAAGTAGAATATAAAATAGAAGACCTCCAGCTGAAATTCTGACGATTTTTGTGGAAAGTCTCCACAGAGTCATTCTACAGTATTTATTTGTGTGTATTAATTCTTTAGAGATTTAGAGTTGTTCCTGAAATTTAATGGGGAGAAGTAACTTGAGTTTCAAGATGTGAGCAAGGAAGTTAGAGGGCAGATATGAAATGAACCCAACCTTATGAGAGACCGAATGAGGTGACTCTATTTATTGTATCTTCTTTAGCCACCAATGCTCAGTTGTAACCAAACTGAGTCTAAACAGGATTAGTCCTTTCTAGTGGAAGCGGTGTATGCCATAAAAATGTCAGTAAATCTGGACAGCAGGCAGAGTGATGGATTTATTCATATGACTCCTAGTCCTGGACCCAGTTGGCAAGAAAAAACAGTTTGCCTTTGTTTCTAAAAGAACTAGTTGGCCCCATTCATACAACAGCACATGAATTCTGTAATACTTAAGGAACTATGAGAGTCCTAGCACTTGGTACTAATTATGTGGCTGAGAGCTTTCATCTTCTCTGTCAGGCTCCATGATGATGCTGTAGAGTAGCCAAAATTTGCCTAGTAACACATTTATGTGATATCTCCAGAATGGGTACTGCTGAGCCCAGGAGTACATAGTGAAACATCTTGGTTTCCTGAGTGGGGGAAGCGGAGAACATAGTTCTAAGGGTGTTCTATAGATAGAGTTCAGTGTATCAATCACTGGCAATACAAAAACTGGATTTCAGTGCTATTACTGAGTTTTTAGAAAAAAAAATCCAAAAGTTTGCAATGAGGAAGCAACACTGGGTATGTAGCGCTAATGTGGCCTAAGTCACTGTTTCTGGAGGGTCAAGGAGTCAAACTGCATAGTAGGCCGAGACTGCGGAAGGTCTTAACCCATGCCTGACCAAACTAATTCACCTGGCTGGCCAAGATGAAATGGAGATACCTCATATTGCTTCCCACATAATATTAAATTGTCTTAGCTCAACTGTTTATTCATCCAAAACTTCACACACAGCCAGCAATGAGACAAAACACTCTTTTCCTTTCTTTTTATTTCAAGTCAAATATTTAGTTAAGTTTTTAAATGGCATTCAATTCTACCAAAACATGCAGGCTCCAGAGAGTTTACATATCCCCATCAGCTAAGAATTCTCAGGGTAGGCATTGTTAATAGAAAGATATTTACATGCAGTGTCTACGTAAAAGCTTATAGTGGAATACATAAGTTACATGGTAACTTTGAATAATGAAGTCCTGACTCTAACTGAAGCACAGGAGAGACGCTTGAGTGAGCTGTTAGCAGAAGCTTGAAGCAATCCTAGAATTCCAAATATGCCTGATCTTTATTTTTAGTTAATACATTAATCCACTTAAAGAAATTGCCCCAGCTCCTCTCCTCTCTTTGCCTCTGGTCATTTCTCAGAAACTTTTCTGTGTCCCTTGGGCAATACGCTACCAGAGTGGCCTTCTAAACCAGGGAATGGTTTTGAATGCCTATAATGTGTGAGCAAGAGAGTGAGTGAACGCTGCTCTCTCTCTCTCTCCCTCCTTCCCTCGACCCATTTTTTAGTTCCTGTTCCATTTATACAGTTTAGCTTACTATTCTCAAAGGATTTCAAGACTGCTGCTGTCAGGTGAATGACGCACTCTTTGCTTTTCATTCCTCCATCTTGTAAGCAACTGCAGATTGACCAAAATTATCCAATCCATTTTCTATCAAGAAGTATACGACTAATTGCCTTTCCATGTATTGCCTGCAGGCATGTATGCTAACTTAAGTCATATTGTGAGAACCTGTGGTATAGTACAGCAAGCTATATTTCTTCTTGGTAAAGTGGTCTCATCTCTCATAAACTGAGCAATAATAACAGATACGGACAGCCTTTTGAGACAGTTAAAGCCTGATCCTGCAGTCTTTGCACACTCAAAACTCTCACTGGGTCCCTTGGACTCCTGGAGACACAGAGGGTATGTCTACCCTGGAGGCTCTGTTAAGTCAACAAGAATTCAACCTTCTTAAGTCGACTTAGAGCATCCACATTGAAACCTCCTGTTTACTGCCCGTGGCCACACTGGCAGGTGCTAGATTAACCCTTCCTGGTGGCCAGAAACTCTTAGAGGGGGCCTGGAGGCCAGTTAAGTCAACTTCAGGGCTTTTCCCCATCTACATTTGCTGAAAAGGTCAACTTAAGCATTAAGTTGACTGTAAGAGGTGGTGTTTTTAAGCTGACTTAAGGAAGCACTTAAGTCAACTTAATAAAAGCCCAGTGTGTCCCCAAGGGTCTGTAGGTTGACTTAACCTTCCTTAAGTTTACCCAAGGCTCCAATGTAGATGCAACCAAAGAATGCAAGAGTGGGACTCAGATGGTAAGTCTACACTGCAGCTTCCCAGCTAAGGCAGGCAGACCGAGACAAACACAGCTTGAACTAGTAGGCTACAAATACCTCTGTGGATGTTGCAGTTCAGCAGAGACTCAGGCTAGCCACCTGAGTTCAGGCCCGGGGGTGTGAGGGAGGGATGACGGCCCAAGCTGCTGCTCAAACCACACCACCTACACAGCTATTTTTATTGGCCTAGTGCAAGCCAAGCTGGAGTATGTCCGTCTCCCCCGGTTGGGAGGTGTGTGCCCAGCAGCAACTTACCTGAGGAGATGTGGTTGAGGGACGCAATTAGCGAGCAGTTTGTTTAATCACTGACTGCCAGGAAAGGCCCTGCTTAGAGTTCCTTAATGCTATCCGACACCATGGTCCTGTTTTAAAATATGAGGGATGAATGATCTTTCCCTGGGCTGAGAACTCATTAGTAAATGCCTAAAATATCCCCTAGCAGTTCAAGATGGCGACAGGATGGAAAGGCTGGCACTGGACACAGCAATCTATGTCACGTGATAGGGCTGGAAGCTTTAGAAAGTCAGTGATGTGGGAGGGGTAAGCGATAAATATCACTTCCCAGCACTGCTCTGTCTCTTTTATTGCACAGCAGCAGTTGGTGTGGCCAACGGCTGTGACTTCATCACGTGCCATCTTGATTATTACCCCTCCCCCAACAGCCCCAGCATCTAGAGTCATTTGACTATGTGAGAACCCCAGCTTTGCAGCAAAAAAATCAAGTAAGGGTGTATCTACACTGCAAAGGAAAACCCATGGAACCAAGTCTCAGTCAATTGATCCAAGCTTGTGGGACTCTGGCTGTGATGCTAAAAATAACAGCACAGTCATTCCTGCTCAGTTGCAGCCCAAGCTCCAAAAACCTGCCCCCAGCTGGGTGTCAGTGCTCAGGCTCCAGATTGAGTGGGAAGATACATATTGCTATGTTTAGCTCTGCTGCCCAAGCCACATGAGCCTGAGTCAATTGACGGTTTCTGAGCCAGAGCCACAGGTTTTTCTTTACAATGAAGCCATTACCTAACACATCTAGCCCTTATGGTAGCAAAGTAAGCTTGAAAATGTAGTTCTTAAAGGACCAAAAACCAGAAGGCAAATGAAAAAGAACCTGATTTGTTATTTTTAAACCAATCTCATGATTTTTAGAGTCTGACTCATGAAGAGCACGTCAGATGTAAACTTTACAAGGTAGTTCATCATCATATGAGACAAGCCTGGCTCAAGTTGATGGGCTTTCTGTAATAAAATATGGTTTCAGTAAGAAGATACCTTACCGAAACATGAGGGCCTCTAAAGAAAGTTAGTTAACTGTTGGCTTTAATTCACTGGGTTTTTTAAAAACAGTTAAAAAAAAAAAACCCCAATCACTGTAGTTCAGTCAGGTGAAACGTACAGAACTAACAGGAAATGTCTCCTCTGTCCATGTTTATTGTTAAAAGTGGCCAGATGTATTTGTTTGTGACTAAAAATGGGAAGTTATCTCATGAAGCATGACATTTAAAACCCCACAGTAAAAACAAAAGTACTTAGTGAATACCGAAAGAAAATCTTTACAAAGTAATCAGCATTTTAAAGAAATTCTTTTCTTCCATGTGGTCACTTCTGTGAATGTTCATTAAATTGTGTGTTATTAGCACAATTGTTCGTAACATGCAAATTGTGAGGAATTTTAAACTTGCCTTCCATTAGTATGACCTCCATACAGCTGATAAGTTGTTCGTATCCACTCAGGCAGCAATACTAAAACTGTGTGATGATGTGTCATAGCAAGTCAACAGATTTCAGCATTTTGGCTTCTAAGCATGGTGTAAACAAACATTGGTGGCAAATTTAATAACAAGAATAAATTAGCTCTTCCCAGAAGTTCTGTGAACAGAAAAATTAATCAAATAAATGATTTTGTTCTGGTCTGCTCCCACCTTGTATTGGAACCAAACCAATGGCTTGGAGGTAAAAAGCTTTATACCCAATTATCAGTGTTTGACTCTGTGACATTGTCCATGTTTAGGGGACCACTTCTGATTGTTTTTCATATTAATATTTCATAATTGGAATAAGTCATATGAGATAGGCCATGTTTGGTGTCAATAGAAAGATTATGAGCTGCTAGGAATTATTATATGGTTTATATGTAGGCGTTATATCTGTATTAGAAGTTAGGAATAGTTTGTTTATATTTGTTTTTCAGTTTATGTGCTTCTCAAAAACACCCAAGACATCATGTCTGTAGTCATTGTCTCCTTAATGGCCCATTAAGGGAACCACAGGTATAATACGCCTAGAAAGAAACCTGCTCAGAGAGTCACCGGGTCTGACCATGTGACTCAACTTCATTTTGATTTGTAAAAACTTCACACAGCATGGGGAAGGTCAGAGGTGATAAAAGGCAACATCACCAACTCCATTTTGTCTTTAGTCTCCAATCCCACCTCTGCGACTGGACAAAGAACTGAGGCCCACCCAGGTGCTGACTGTCTATCAGAGGAACTGGACAAGCCTGAAAACCCCAAATTCTTCCAAGGTCTTGTGTTACATGGACTTTTAATCATTTGTAGGTATGTGATTCACTTTGACCCATTAACATCTCTCATATTTTGTTTCTATTCTTTTTACATTAAACTTTTAGTTTTAGTTACTAAAAGCTTGATTGGCAGCATGGTATTTTGGGTGAAATCCAGACCTACATTGTTCTGGTGATGTTGTTGGCCCTTTGGGGTCAGGAGAATCTATTTCTTTAAGAAATCCAGTGGCTAGTTGGGGACCACAGAAGATGATGTGCAATAAAGGGGGCTGTTTCTATTTTGCTATGCTCTGTGATAACTGGTGTGGGGAGTCAGAAGCATGGTGTTTAGCACTGCTGATTAAGAGTCTGGTTTAACTACCACCCATGGGTCTCATTTTTGCAGCTTGCCCTAATTTTTGCATATTCAAGAGGGTATCCCAGGAGGCCCAGGTCACACAATCCTCCAAGCTTCAGACTTGATTTTACTTTGTGAGGAGCACAACGCTGCCATCTAAACACATTATTATTATTAATATTAATTACTGTGATTCTTTGTTAAATGCCAACAGTATGCCTCCCAGTGTTCAAGAAACAAATGATGCTACAAAGGAGCTCAAAGCTATTAACCATGTGAGAACTGCAGAACATACAAGAATAATCTAGAAAGCCCAGAGGGTCAGAACAATGTTGTAGGTGTCTGCTGTTAATAAAAACTGAGATTGGTGATAATAGTCTATTGCTATGGATTAGCAGTGAATGTCTTACCAAAGAAGTGGATTTTTAGGAAGGGTTTTTAAAGAGAAGACGATGGAAACTTGACACACTGGGTTAACGAGTTCATTTCAGGCATGGGAAAAAAACAGATCAATGAATGTAGCTTTAAAAGTTATCATAAGTGGCTGGATGGAAGAAACGCCAAGATGGAAATTACGGAATTAGGTCAAGCGTTTAATGTCTAAAATTTGTGCTTTTCTTAGAGTCCACAGAGGGGGTTTTTTTGTTTTAGGAATGGAGTCACATTTATGCAATTCCTTCATTTCTTCACTTTTGGCAAATGATAAATTACATAGACCAATTTATCAGCGTAAATGTACAAAATCACTCAGAACCTGCCTATGTCAAATTCCAAAGCAATTAGTCTATTGCCAGTGACGAAAGAGAGCACTGGAAAAATATGTTTTTATTGTGACTTGTCAGTTAGCTCACTCATAGGGAGCACACGCCTATGCAGTCTGAGAGACAATCAGAAATATTTTAACTAGCTGGGATGGGCCCGCTGACACACAGAGTAGATAGAAACAAGAACCATAACTTAAAAGTGGCAGAAGCAGAAGCTGGTCTGAACTGCAGGCACTTTGGCATTCTGAAGACTTGGTTTGAATAAGCATTCAAAGTTTGGGACCCTTATCTGAATGATCCAAACTTTCTGAAGTCAACTCTATAAGAATTTCTGTAGGCCCCCTGATCTCCTTTGTAAGAGCATTGACTCCTGTTCCACCAGCTTTAGCTGAACTTTGAGGCTACATGCTCCATCCCAGGTCAGCATCTCTTTGTAGAAGGTTTGCTGAAGCCATCTTTCCCTCATTCCAGGTAGCCAGAATTATACTCAAATTAGACTCAAGGTGAAATTACATTAACAGTCCAAGTCTGTGTGTGCCAGCCCCTTCTCTCACCTGCACAGCTAACATATATGATCACCAGTCCAGGTAGTTTCTCTACACAGGGAAGAGTCTGGTGACCATCTCTTGTTTTAAAGACAGCACTAATGTACTTGTAGTGCTCAGTAGCACTGTGGCTGCATTATAGGATCTGCTCCAGCTCCCAGTGAAGTCAATGATAATGTTCATATTGGCTTGAGTGAGAACTGGATCAGGCCAATGTGCTGAAATAATGTTGTCTTTATCAGGGATCCTCACAGCTTCTGCAGAGAATCATGCCAGTGTGATATGCTCTGGGTCTATCGCACCAGTTCACAAGGGTCATGCCTGACTTTACCAGCATCTGTCAGCATCAAGTAGACTAAATTATTCTCCCCTCCCCCGTTCAACATCTCTAAAATCCATCCTGCCCTCTTACTTTGGTCAGCTATAAGCCTGATGTGTGGCTTGATCAGTGTAACGGCTGCTTTGGCCTGCACCAGTTGGCTTTGTTCACCAATGGCATTGCACTCCAGTCACCCCTTCTGTGAGCCCTCCTTGCTGAGACTGACTTGCCCTCCTGTGCTGGGGGACACAAGCAAAGATGAGTAGCAGCTGACTGTGTCCATCTGTCTGTATCCATCTGTTGTCTCTCTGGGGTAGTCACTGGCTGTTTGTACAGCACCTAGTGCAATGAGGTCCTTGTCATGACTGGGCTCCTAGGTGCTAATATAATATAATATAATATAATATAATATAATATAATATAATATGCCAGTTCCACACCTCCTGTAGACTTCCCATGCCAAGGGTAGTGCTTTCTAGGGATTTGAGATAAGTTCCTTG
This sequence comes from Podocnemis expansa, assembly GCA_007922195.1. NCBI lineage: Eukaryota > Metazoa > Chordata > Testudines > Podocnemididae > Podocnemis > Podocnemis expansa. Next base: position 11,681,599 of record ML682038.1, read on the forward strand.
TCCGCGTGTCTCCTAAACAGCACAGACAGTGGACAAGGGCCAGGAACTGGTCACTAACTATACGACAGAAGAAATGCCATGCATAGTCAGAGGACGTGTGTGTGTGTGTGTGTGTGTGTGTGTGTGTGTGTGTGTGTGTGTGTGTGTGTGTGTGCACGCGCGTGCGTATGCGTGTGTGGGCGCGTGCACACGTGTGCGTGTGCATGTGCTGGACCCCTTCTCCAACCAAATACTCACTGATACAGTTGAAGTATTTATACAGCAAGTCCCTCCGTCACTTTGCAAATGACCTCATATTTAATACAGAGCTGCTATCATTAGGCAACAGAGGCCTAGCCATGCAATATTCCATTTACTAATAATTGCCTGACTGGGGCCTTTAATCACTGCAGATTGCCCCTTGATGGGATCAACAAAGATGGGGCATTAGCTAAAGCAGCAGTTCCCAACGTGGGGGCACCAAAGATTCCAAGGGGCCCATGAGGCTTCAGTAATATTTAGGTCATTTAGCCATCCCACGAGTGCAGCAGTCTTGCGCAGAGCAGCAACTCTGAGCTGCGCTCAGGCTAAAGCAGAGGAGCAGTTCTTCCCTCCATCCCAGTCTGACGCTGGCTATGCACCAAGAGGGAGAGAAGCAGCCCCACTCCACTGGGGCCATGAAGCAGCCCCAACTAACCCACCAGAGCCTGCCTCCATTACCCTCGGTACATGAGGGATGGAAAGAGGTGGGCCACACAGGGTGTGCAGTAGTGGCTGCACCAAGGCAAGCTTAGCTTCTTGCTCAGGTAAAAACCATTCATTATTATTATTATTATTATTATTATTATTATTATTATTATGTGTTTATGGCCAGCGAGGGGGTGGGTTGGGGCAGGGTGAGGTGATGGGGTTGGGATTGTGTGTTTTACCTAGTGCAAACTAGGAGGGTGCTGTCACTCAAAAAATTTGGGACCAACTGAGCTAGAGGCTATGCTGAAGAACTCCAGGGGCATTACTTTGGATGCCCTCTCTGCTAAGCAAGGGATGATCAGCTCAACTATATTGCTCCTGGTTTGCATGCTGGTCACCAGAGTTTAATAGTTAAAGGGTCCTAGAAGGCATTCAGAGGCCATGATTGTGATGAGGAAGGCATTGTACCACAGTGCTTAAAACAGGCCTGCTGAAATAGTGGGACAGGTTTTGCCACAAGAGCTTCCAAACAACTACTCACTTTCAGAAAGATAAAAGCAGGGAAGATGTTAGCTCTGAAGGTGATGGTTCTCAGAGAAACAAAAAATGAGTCCTGTGGCACTTCTAAAGACTAAGAAATTTATTTATCACATGAGCATTCATGGGAGAAAAATCCCACTTTGACAGCTGCTTTGAAGCTTCATGAGATTTTCTCCTACAGAAGCTCATGCGATAAATAAATTAGTCTTTAAAAGTGCCACAGGACTCCTTGGCTGTGTTCACACAGCACTCTTATTTCGAAACAACAGAGGTTGTTTCGAAATAAGAAATAACCTGGTCACACGACGCACGGTTGTTTCGAAACAACGGCATTGTTTTGAAACAACTTGAACCCCATGTGGGGATGAAACAATGTTGTTTCGAAACAATTGTTTCAAAACAATGCCGTCCGAACATTTTGTTTCGAAACAACAGTGACTTGTTTTGAAATAACTGTTGCCTGAAACTGCTATTTCACTTTGAGCTTTTTTCCTTAATTCAAATTAACAAACTGTTAATTCGAATTAAGTTATTTCGAAATAAAGCATTATTTCGATACAAGTTGTTTCGACACAACTTGTATCGAAATAATGCTTGTGTGTGAACACAGCCCTTGTTTGTTTTGCTGAACTAAACTAACATAGCTACCCCCTTGGAACTTGTTCTCAGAGAGTTATTAAATGGGCAGGTTAGAGCAGAAACTGTTGTACCTTTATGGATGACAGTCAGGTTGGATTTTTGAAACCACCTAGAGGAGTTAGACCCTTCTCTCCCATACGTTGAGACTTAACTTCTTTCTGTGCTTTAGACGTCATCAACTGGTACCATCACCATAATGCAGCATAAATATATATCAGACCCACCATCTGACAAGAATTCTAGTCTTGCTTCTCACTGTGCTGAGGATATCTGACCACACTGCTGAAAGTGTGCTGCTCGCCCTGGTTATACAAGGCACTACACTGTTAGATTCTGACACGGCTAACCACCACACAGCGTTTCCTTCAGCAAAAATGAGAGTCTTTGCGATTACATCTTTAACACATCAATAACTTAGGCCCCGTTAGCAAGGCTCGCTGGAGCATGACTAATCAGCAGATGAAAGTGTCTTTGTGGGGATTAGCTTTAATGGAAAGAAAAAGGATAGTTACTTTGGTAGTTTGAAATCTTTCATAAATCAAAGCAAATACTGACAAAGCAGGTTCATACGGTAAGAATGAAGCTATTGTGGGTAAAATTAAGGGAACAGCTACTTTTGTATAAATCACAGGCCAGGCCAGCATTTGTAGGAGAGTCCATGGGAACGAGACCATTTAACTTCTTCAGGTGTAAAGTAAGTGATATCTGGCCAAAGTTAAAGCATTCCTAACAAAAAACAGATGGATTCGGGGGAAGGGACTTTATTAGGTTTCCTTTTCTTTTTTTTAAAGCTTTAAGAATACTCAGCCACATTCTCGTGGGCAGAGTGGCCACCTTGTGCTGTAATTTGGTTTAAAATCAGCAAACCCTACAGCAGGAATGTTTCTCCAGTACAGAATGATTTTTCAGGGATAGCCTCCTCTTCCAGCAGCACCCTCCGCCATCAAAAGGGTGTGGCCAGGGGAATCTTGCCCTGGCCTAGTCCCAGGTTGTGATTTCAGACCACTTAGGTTGTTTTTTGTTGTTGTTTGTTTTTGGTTTTGGTTTGGTTTGGTTTTTCTGCAGCTGACATAAACTGGAGCAATTCTCAGGCTGCTCTATCTTGGACAGAGGGTCTGGTGCTTTGTGCAGCAGTCCTAAGATGCGGGGAAAGATTTGTGCTCCTTGGCCATCACTAAGGAACTGACTTCTTGCCTTTTGTGGTTCATTTGCCTGATCCTTGTGGGTGTGAGTGAGCCCTAAACTCAGTGTCAGAACTACAGTGTGGGAGGTTCCAGTGGGGTATCCATGTTACAGTAGTCTGTATATAGCAAAAACAACGAGAGTGTGGCAGGCATTCTTTGCCTTCCCCCCACTTGCCTCCTAGCGCGTTTCCATAGGGCCTAAAATGCTTGGCGCCCCCTGTCAGATCCAGAAACACGCACCTCCAGCCCTGCTGTCTTCAAATCCTTCCTTGAGATGCACATTTTCCAAGAAGCTACTGAACACCAGCACACTGCCCCTCAACACACACATACACACTGCAGGAACCATTAACAAATGGATGCGTGCATATCTTAAATTCTCGCTTGGCATGGTTAAAAATATGAGCCCTAGGAAAAGCAACACACAGATCATTAAACTAACAAGCTATGGGCTGAGTGTCACCATTCACTAATGTCAAATATCATGGCTTCCATTCCCTGGCCTTGCTTTGTATGTTGATCAGATTTTTGGTACCCTTATGTTATATAGATCCACATATTCCAAGTGGCCGAATTAAAACCAATGGGACTACTTGTGGAGTAAGATCCCATTCAACATGAGTAAGGATATCAGAACCTCTTTAAAGGCCTTCAGGACAGGATCTTGGTTTCGGATCTGTCTTGGAGATTACCTGGCTTATAGCCAATGGTATACAACTGCTAAATAATAGTTACAGCCTCTAATGTCATTAGCATATGGGAACACATAAGTCATCATTACTATTGCCAATTTCTGTCTTCCCATACTCACACGTAATTTTCATTTGAAGCCAGTGGGAAGGCTGCGGATGTGTGTTTGAAAGTAATGTTTGGCCTATATCACATTTCTTTGGAAACTGATGTGTAATGGTAACAAATGGTATTTTTTGTGATGTGGTTCTGCTCATTACAACCCCAGATTGTATTGCTTTTCCCTAAATTAACTACACTTCCCTTGCATAGTGTTTCGAGAGAAATGTAAAATACCGCAACTGTCCCCCCCCTTTAGTGTGGATGCTTATTTCTCTTTGCATTTCTGAAGTTGCATGAGTCATAGCTTATCATGGGGGAAAAAGGAGCATTGGACAAAAGATGCTATGGACATTTTGCACAATAGTTACTGGTAAGTGAATCACTTTTCCCATCAGTTACCTCTAAGTTAATAATCCACATGATGTATGCGTGGCACCCATGTCCATGTAAGGTGTTGGGTTTTTTTCTGACAAAAAGAGTTTTGCACAGATGGCAAACAAGCTTTTCACACTACTTTAGTTTGAAAATAGTAATAGCATGGCTAAATTACACTGCATGTTAGTCTCCCCTTACACTCACTCCATGTATTTAATGTCATCATTCCAAACACCTCAATGGAATTGCTATATAACGACAGCATCCCTCTCTTACTTGGAGTTTGAGCCCCCATTTCCATGAGTTTCTGATGATCACTCAGCTCATTTGAGCACATGACTTTCTCTAGCCACAGCCAGCCTGGCAGTGATGTTCAGAGAAGATGGCATGGATCTGTCTCTGTAATAGGCCATATCTTGCTAGTCTTATTATATCCACACATATCTTTTAAGTTGAAATAACATTGGTTATTTCGATTTAGAAAAGATTAGGTCCACATGACATTTTCTTGTTTCAAAATGATGAGCTCCATCATTTCGAAACAAGAGATGTTATTTCAAAATAGCTTAAACCTACTTTAATTTGAATCATCTGTTAAAGCGAAACAGTTATTTTGAAATAACGCCATTCAGATGTGTTATTTTGAAATAACCCTTATTTTGAATTAACACTTTTGCTCTTTTCCTTCCCAGGGTGCCTTCCTTTTTCTATATATTGGGTGGGGGCATGGCCCAGGTAGGGGGCCATGTTGCCACACCTCCCACGGTTCACCTCTCCTGATTCGAAATATCAAGTCCTGTGTCTGGACTTGCTATTTTGATTTGAAGTTTTTGCTTATTTCAATTTAAGTTAATTCGAAATAACAATTTTATTTCAAATTATCTTATTTCAAATTAATTTATTTCAAAATAAGCCTCTATGTGTGGCTATCGCCTTAGTGACAGGCCATGTTGCTGTATGGACGAGAATTCACAACGGTAGTTAATAAAACTATGAAGAATGGGCTGGGTTTGTATTCTAATACTTTCAGGTCCTCCTACGGGAAAAAAAAATGAGAGCCAGTAACAAATTAATCCTCCAAACCAGATGAGATGACCCATCAGAAAGCCAATGCTATATGGGTAAACAGATAACCTGCCCAAGGTGCCCAGCAAAGGAGAACTATTACTGTTGCAGAGTCAAAGGGTGAACATCAGAATGATTCAGCACAGTGTGTTGAAATCGACTATTGTTCCTCCCCCAGGAGCAAGACCTTCTTAGCTAATGGAGCAGCTTGGCACTTATTGCAGATTGCACTGTATATGGGGCAGCCAGCTACTTCCTCTTCAAACCTATTTAATCAATTTTCATTCTGTTAAATCATCTAGACCTGTGGTTCTCAGGCTGCGGCCTGTGGGCGAGTTGAGTCCCAATGAGCACATGGCTTTAGCTCATGTGACATCCTCAGGGCTATACTGGTGGTGTGTGTGTATCTATATATATGAAGTGTGTGTGTGTATGTGTAGCTTGCAGTCCATGATGTAGTCCACATAACACAGAGCGGTGCATACATAGACTAGATGATAAATAGGTTGAGAACCATTAAATTAGACATTTATAACCTGCACCTCAGTAATGATAGTTAAGCGTCATACTGCTTATTGCCATGGGCTATGTCTGCACTACCAAATTAGTCCGGACTAATTTAGCCCTTGGTCACACTAGGCAAAGCTTAGTCCGAACTAGTAAGACCTGGTGGTTAGTTTGGACTTCCGCGCTTAGTTCAAACTAAGCGTGGGCAAGACCCGAAAAAAAGTTTGACCTAAGCCATTAGTTCGAACTAGCCGTGCATTCTAGTTTAAACTAAAATGTATTGGTTCACACACTAGTGTGTGCCATGGTAGGAACTCCAGCAGCACATCCACCTATTGCACACTTCTGTTTACATTATGACTTTGCATTTTTCGCCTTCCTCTTTCTTCTCCTCAGTCACCACAGGGAGATTTTTAGATGGAAAATGGCAGCTAGGTATCTAACTCCTATTAACTGTCCCCAGGGGCCTTACTGCCATTTGTTGCCCCTCGGCTATACCCCTGTGAAAATCTCCCCTTTGGCTATAAGCAGGAGAAAGAGCAAGTGCTTTTTTGTTGGCAGTTTTCATTTTAGTTTACATACGTTACAGCTCAAGAATGCATGACATCATTTGCTCAGACACTGGTTCCGGAAACCTGCTTTCTAAGAAGGGAGGAGTATAGTAATTATCCGGGAGGACAATGGCCTGGCTGCTGGTATAACTGACATGCAGGAGAATCCTGTATCGACAGAAATTCAGTCTCATGTGACAGATGCACCAGATCAGTATATACAGGGTTACTATGACAACAGCTATGCGCACAGTAAGGGAAACCTGTTCAAAATTGACCTTAGTTTTGTTAATTTTAAAATTGTCATATGTAAATGATTTACTGGAGAGGAAACGGGCTGTTTACATGACCAGTTCTTTTCATGTGGAATTCAAACCATGTTCTTAATAAAACACACAGGAATTTAGGTTTAAAAAATGTGAAACTTGTAAAAGAAAGCAAAATATTCTCTAGAGGACTTACTAATTTAATTTTCTTTGCTCTTTTGGTGTTTTTGTAACTCGGCAGGTTTAACCTCTTTGTGAGCGTGTATTTTACTGGTGTATGTGATATTACATTGGAATTGTTAAAAAGATTCTTTTTAGTCTTAGGAGAGAAGACGAGAGAGAATAAGTTGTATATGGATTATGAACAGGAAATTCTGATGAGTTTTGAGTTCATTATGGGTTCATTGTTCCACACTGATTCTACTCTTTGGGTGTAACAGATAGAAATTTCTCAGCCCAGTTTCCTAGCTAACCATTATAGCACAAATTCTTTTCTCACAATGCCTAAATCCAGACACATGCCATTGATTTCAATGGCATTATTTCAAATGCATGCCAGCATCACAGAAAGCAGAATAGAGCCCAGCAGAAAGCCAGAGGATCCAGTTGGATTTCCAGGGTTCTTACTTTCATTTTGATACTGCGTTCAGTTTTGGGCTGCCCACTACAAAAAGGACAGGGACATGCTGGAGAGAATCCAGCGGAGGGCAACCAAAATGATTAAAGGGCTGGAGCACAAGCCCTGTGAGGAAAGACTGAAAGCATTAGGCTTATTTAGCCTGCAGAAGAGAAGACTGAGGAGGGATTTAATAGCAACCTTCAACTACTTGAAGGGATGCTCCAAGGAAGATGGAGCTCGACTGTTCTCGGTAGTAACAGAGGACAGAACAAGGAGCAATGGTCTCAAGTTGTGGTTAGGGAGGTTGAGGCTGGATATTAGAAAAAACTTTATTACTAGGCGAGTGGTGAAGCATTGGAATGAGCTGCCGAGGGAGGTGGTGGAGTCTCCATCTTTGGAGGTGTTTAAGGCCCGGCTGAACAAAACCCTGACTGGGATGGTTTAGTGGGAGTGGTCCTGCCTCTGGCAGGGGGTTGGACTAGATGACCTGTGAGGTCCCTTCCAACCCTATGATTCTATGATTCTATAATTTTCTTTCATAGCTAAAACCCTGGATTTTAATTCTTGGCACTGAGGTCAAAGAAGTTGCTGTGGCGAAGTTAAGAGAAGAATATTCTTCCTTAGTACCTTATCCTTCCTTCCCTCATCCTGGGATGCAATCTGCCTGCCCTTAACAGCTGATCCCTCCTCTCCTAGAACTAGCATGACACCCTTCCAGCTGCCTGGCCTCTTGTAATGCCCTGGAAATATTCTAGCCCAACTTCCAACTTGTCAGCTCCCTTCCCATGCCCTGACATTCACGCTCAGCTCCTTACCCTCCTGGTATCTCAGACTCCTGCTTCCATCTGTCTTCTTCATCCTTCCCTACACCTAGAATCCTCTCCCATACCTAGTCAGCTGTGCCTTATCTTCACTGACCTGAGTGTCTCCTTAACACACCTGCCACTTTCCAACCTTTCTGGTGGAAAGTGGTGAGTGGTGGGGAGAAGTAGGTGTCATGGGCAATTCATGACAAGAGCACTGTAGATTTCTCACTGTAGAGATCAGAGACTCACTCCGCATAAACATTCCCACCTGCACTGTCACAGGGTGACACCAGCCCTTTAAAGGGGAGCCTGGTCAGCACACCAGTGCTGTGGCAGCTGACCAGATTAGATTTTAAAAGAGGGCAGCTGGGGCTGGGGCAGGAGGCAGAGATGCAGCAACTCAGAGCTGGGGAGCTGATCTTTCAAGGGTCCCGGACAGGATATCAGTGAGAACCAGAGCAGAACTGTCCTCTACAGGGGGACAAGCCAGGAAGGGTGGTGTTCAGGGAACAAGGTGACAAAGCAGCAGGCCTGTCAGGACCCCATAGAAGGGGTGGTGTTGAGCCCTTGAGAGAGAAAGGGAAACATTTCCTTGGGGACTGCAACCAATCAGGGTGAGCTGAGGAACCTTTTCTGTTCATTTTGTTTTAGCTTGGACAATAAAAGTGCCTAAAAGAGAGTGGGGGAGTGGAGGGGGGGCAGTGCATCACTTGCAAGCTGGGAAGAAGTGCTGCTTCATTACAGGCATCTCTGCCTGAAAATCCCTTGGCTAGCCCCTTGGCTTCATACAAGCAAGGTCTGGGTGAGTTCTCTCCTGCTGGCTAGTGACATGCTGGGGAGAAATGGCTTCAGGCCAAGATTGTATTTATATGAACACACCCACCCCAGGCTAGCTATCCAGCTGACAGAACTGGGTCACCCAAGTAGTCAGTTTTGGCAGCTGCTGGGCTACTAATGCAAGGAGTAATGAAATGTCCTGCCTGTATGAGTGAAGGGCAACAGAACTGTGCTTAGCCAGTCCTGATTGATGGCGTCACCCCCAACTCAACTGAACGCACTAAGCAGGGGGCTAGATGCCAAGCCTCCAAGGGGACAGAGAAAGAGAGTGTGGGACTGGTATTTCTGCCTGGTCATTTGGCTTCTGCCTCAGAGTTATGGCACTATTTTACCGGCTCGTCTCCAATTTTTTGAGCTGATTGGGCTCAGTTGAGAGCCTTTCATTTTGTAACGTGACTGCTACAGCTGAATTCTAAAGGGGTAGCCATGTTAGTCTAGTTCTGTAAAATAACCAAGGAGTCCGGTGGAACTTAAAGACTAACACAGGGGGTCAGCAGCCCTTTGCTGACCCCTGTGCCACCTCTGCCCCCAACACCCTCAGTGAGTGCCAGGAATGGAGCCAAAGGAGGAGGGGCCAGACCTCTGGTTTGGGGGCGGGACTGGCTCCCACCCTCACTGGTGGGCAGCCTCCGGGTCCCAGCTGGGGCTGCTTATCCCCCTCACAGCTTCCAAGTCCAGCCAGAGGCGCCTGTTGCCCCTGCTGGCTGGTGGCTTCTGGCTGCACGTTTAGAGCTGGAAGGGGGGGTGCAGAGCTGCCATGCTCCTCTCCAGCCCTGCCTAGCAGAGAGTAGGGCCAGCAGGGGGCTGGGAGCTGCGCACTGCGGCTTCTGCTGGCCTGGAACCACAGCATGCGGCTCATGCTGCCCCATTGCAGAGCACTGGGGAAGGGGGGGCCAGCAGAGAAGCCTGAGCGGTGCCACGTGCCTCTCAGGCTTGGCTCCTGTGCCATTTTTGGCATGGATGCTGGGGGCTGCCAACCCCTGGACTAACAGTTAGTCTTTAAGGCTATGTCTACACTAGAGGCCTCACGTAAGGTGACTTAATGAGGTCAACTTAAAGTCAACTTTATTAAGTCGAAATAGAGGGTTCCCATTTGTTTAAGTTGACTTCATAAAGTCGACTTAAGCCAGGGGACCCATTTAAAGTTGACTTAATAAAGTCAACTTTAAATGGGTCCCCTGGCTTAAGTCAGCTTTATAAATTCAGCTTAAATAGCTCTCCTGCCTTAAGTCGACTTTATTAAGTTGACTTCAATGGCCACATTTTGTTATGTAGACTTAACCCTTAAAGTCGACTTTAAGGGCAAGAGTTATTAAGTCAACTTAAGCAAGTGCTCAGGTCACCTTAAAGAACTTCAAATGTGGCCCTGGAGTTGCTTAAGAAGACGTAAGCCTCCAGTGTAGACATAGCCTAACTGCAACAGACCTTCCTTGTTTCGCTAGAGTCGAAATCTTTGAGAATCAGAGCTAAGTGCTCAGCCTTAAAGGAATGGCTACGCTGAACAGTTTTGTGACATAAGGCAGCTTACATCAACTATGCAATGCAGGGATATGTATATACTGAAGGCTCTGTTAAGTTGATCTAACAAGGTCAACTTTAAGAGTCAACCTTATTAAGGCAACTTAGAGAGTCCACACTGAAAACTCCTGTCAACTGCCAGTGTCCACACTGGCAGGTTCTATGTCAATGGAGGAGTGGTGCCAGGAAGGGACTGGAGGCCAATTAGGTTGACCTGAGGGCTTTCCCTGTCTACACTGGCTTAAGTAGACTTAATAAGGTTGACTTAAGCATTGTTAACCTTAAGCGGCGGTGGTATTAAGTCAACTTAAGGAAACACTTAAGCCAACTTAATAAAAGCCCAGTGTGGCTGCACCAGTCTGTAGGTCGTCAACCTTCCTTAAGGCCCCACTGTAGCAGTACCCAAGGTGTGCTCACTGATATGTGCCTCCTGCCCCTGTAAGTCCTCTGTTATGCCAGCTAGATGAGAGGCACTGCTTTTTGTGACACAATATCCATGTAGCCACTGCATACCCAGTAAGTCCACTCTGGTCATCAGTTTGAACTGCACTGCCCTGCAGCCAGGTATGCACACCTGTCCAGGAGCCCTGGGAAGTTTTGAAATTCCTCTTCCTGTTTGCTCATTGTAAAAGTCCACATAGCAGCTTTCCAGCTGAACTTATCTGCTTTCCACAGCAGCTGCTCTCCTGCCTGCAGCACATCTGTGATGTCTGCAGGGAGCAGAGGTTGTGTACATACATGTCTGCACCAGTTGCAGGCACTTTGATGCCTATATAGCAATGAGGAGAAGGCATGCAAAATGCACCCATGGCTGTGCCATGATAAGATTTAAGCACTGAGGCAGGCATGCCAGAAAGCAGAGGAGGACATTCATCAGTCCAGGGCATTGCGAAAGAGACACTGTTTCTACAAGGAGTTGCGCATCATGTCATTCTTGTCATGGCCAGTGGAGTGGACCCTGAGGATGAGATGGTGGCTACAGAAGTGTATTTGGAATAGGGTGGGGATGAGCAACAGGAATGGTAAGTGGTGTGGTGAGCCAGGATCTCTTTACCAGTGGGGTCTAGCCAGTCCCTCTACACTGATGCTCACATGCTTGATGCAGGAACAGCGAGTTCTCAACTGTACTTTGACTTGCTTTCTCCATCAATGCAAAAGAACCAACTGTGGACATGCTCCATTGTCACAAGGACTGGTCTGTGGGTGTGCAAAAGTGGTGGATGGTCATAGACATGAGTCAACTTAATTTTGTATGTGAACATAGCCTTAGACCTGTAGAGGGACAACATTTCTGTGGCAGAGACAGCCCAGTCTGCACTAGCAGTGTGGTTCCCCCACTACCTGCTGAAATCACTGGATATATTTACCCTATGGGCTTAAATCAACTTAAGGAGGCTTAAGTTGACTTAAGCAAAGCCCTGGCCACATTTGGAGTTTGTTAAGGCAACTTAAGGGCTTCCTTAAGTCAATTTAATAACGCTCACTCTTTACCAAGGCCGGCTCAAGGCGTTGTGGTGCCCCCCCCCCCAGCCAAATTTTGATCCTCCCTCATCACATTCATGGAGGTTGAAAAGAGTTTTCCAAAGTGCATAAACCTCCAGCATCTGCCTGCAGAGGGACTTAAAGTGTACTCTGCCTACATGACTTAAGCTGCCTGTTGTCTAACAGTGCCTGAGCTGCTAGGAAAGAGTTGAAGAGGCAGGAGCCAGCCTGAGCTTTGGGGGGGGGGGGCTAGGCGCCCCTAAGAACTGTCACCTGAAGCCATGTCTGTCTTTTGCCTCACACTAGAGCTGGCCCCGCTCTTTACATCAACTTAGGCATTAAGTTGACTTTATTAAGTTGACTTAGGCTATGTTCACACACACACACAGTGCTTGTTTCGAAACAAGTTATTTCGAAATAACTTGTTTCGAAATAACAAAACTGTGTCCTTGAAATAGGCAAAAAACCGGGAATCGAAATAGCGTTTCCACAGTGTGGACTTGCTATTTCGATCCGGGGCAGTGCAGCATGGGAGGTGTGGTAACATGGCTGTCTCCCGTGGCCATGTTGCTAGCCAATCACATAAAAGCCAGCCCTGACCGCACTTCCCTGTCCACTCACGCTAGCAGCACGCTGCAAGCCATGGACAGTGCTTGGCTGCCTAGACAGTGCCGTGCAGCACCCAGGCCCTCAGCGCGCATGCAGGGTCTCCGGCACTTGTGGGAGACTCTGTTTGCAGACCCCAAGGATGACTGGCCTCTACCTGAGGAATACATCCAGCTCATCTGCAGGGCTGAGCTACTGCCCCTGCCCCTCCCCGTGCCTCCCGCATCTGGGCATGGGAGACCAGCCCCAACTGGTGGGAGAGGGTCGTTCTGCGCACCTGGGGCGATGACCTCTGGCGCCAGAACGTCCGCATGAGCAGGACCAGCTTCACCCACCTGGTGGGCGAACTCGCCCCGCACCTGCACCACAGGGACACCCCCATGAGGCCCGCCATCCCAGTGGACAAATGAGTGGCCATTGCCCTGTGGAAGCTGGCTACCCCGGAGTCCCACAGGGCAATGGTGCATCTGTTTGGTGTCAGGAGGTCCACCACCGGCACCATCCGCCTCGCGGTCACGAGGGCCATCAATCGCGTCCTCCTACAGAACCTGGTGAGATGTGGGGACCTGCAGGACACCATGCTCGGGATGGCCACCCTTGGTGTTCCAAACTGTGCTGGGATTATGCACAGCACACACATCCCTGTGTGCGCCCCGGAGCACAGGGCTGCGGTGTACCACAACCGAAAGGGCTATCATTCGGTGATTATGCAGGCCCTTGTGGACCACCGGGGGCCTGTTCCAAGACTGCTATGGCCAGGGAGGGCCCATGACTCCAGGGTCCTTTGCAACTCCGCCCTGTACCGGGGCATGGAGGCGGGCACCCACTCCCCCCCCCCACACCATCCACCTTGGGGGGAGTAGAGGCGCTAGTCCTAATAGTGGTGGATGCTGCCTACCCCCTGCGGCCCTGGCTAATGTGCCCGTATGCTGGGCCACTCAACCCCAGCCGGCAGCTGTTCAATTGCTGCCTGGCCCGCTGTTGACAGGTGGTCAAGCAGGCATTCGGACAACTCAAGGCCCGGTGGAGGTGCCTGCTAACTCGCCTTCACCTCGCTGAGTGCAGCCTGCCGCAAGTCATCGCGGCATGTGCAGTGCTACACAATTTTTGTGAGCAGCAGGGGGAACCCATCCCACTTGCATGGGAGGCTGAGGTCCAAGTATTTGCCAGGGACTATGAACAGCCAAGATCCCGGCCGACTCGGAAGCAGCCATCTGCGCGAGCCCTTGCCGTCCGCGACGCTCGCCTTCGCCACAGAGGAACACTGAGGACCAGGCCTGCCCTGCACCAAAACACTATCTCCCCCGTCCACCCACAGCCAGCCCGCACCCATCTGCCCACACTGCCAACGCCCCCCCCAATAAAAACACAGACAACCACGAATAATGTTCAAGGGGTTTATTAACAATCAGGGAAGAGATGGGGGCGATATGGGATGGGGCAATCTGGGGGGGGGGGGTCCGGGGGAGGGAGCATCAACTTGGAAGGGGACTTGGGGGAGGGAGCATCAATGTGGGAGGGGACTTGGGGGACTTGGGGAAGGGAGCATCAACATGGGAGGGGACTTGGGGGGAGGGAGCAGCAACTTGGAAGGGGACTTGGGGGAGGCAGCATCAACGTGGGAGGGGACAGGGGTGAAGAGGTCCAGGGGTGGGGGGTGGGTTAGGCAAGGCCTGTGGGAGGGTCTGGGGGGGTGACATGCCCCGCCTGCACCCACGGCCGCCCTCCGCCCGCTGTCCTCGCTGGGGCGGTCCCGGCGGCGATGCCTCCTGGCGGCGTTGGGGTGCCAGGCTCTCAGCCAGCTGCTGGATGGCTGTGGCCTGCTCCACAATGGCAGCTGGCAGCTCTGCTGCCAGGAGCTCCAGCGCCCTCACCGCCCTGTCCTCGGCACCCATGAGGCACTGCAGGGCACGGAGCCCAGCCGCCTGCTGCTGTGCCTGCTCCCGTCTCCAGGCCTGGGTGGCGGCATGCATCTCCTGGCCCAGCTCCTCCAGGCTCTCCAGGAGCTCGCTGCGAGTCCTGGGGGTCCTCCGCCGTCGCCGTGGTGTCCTGGGGCTTGGGCGGTGGCGTCTGGGTGTGGGTGCTGGCCCTCGGGGAGGAGCTCTGCGATGTGCTGCAGGGAAGCAAAAAACACAGTTGGCCCCTGCCGCCTGCTGGTCCTGTCTGTGTGCACCTGTCTGCAGCACACACCTCTGCCCTGACTGTCAGCAGATCCCGTGAGACATTGCCCTGGGGTAGGGCTCCTGGCCCCCAAAGCCTCGGAAGGAGGCCGGGACAGTACCCAATGGAGGACATTGGAGGACCCTGGGCAAGACGGTTGTCTGGCCGGGGTAGTCATCAGGGTTTAAGGCGCCCTGGGACAATTTCCCATATAAATCAGTATTCTTTGGCAGTCCAGGATCCTTCAATCCCGCTGGGAAAAAGCCTGACAAACCCCTGTATTTTGACCTGCCTGCCAGGCAGAGAATGTGAGGATAAAAAGAACAGAGCAGAGAAAAGGAGACCATGGTCTCCTTTTGCCAGCCATCTGGGAACCTGCTCGTGGTGCCCCACAAGGGTGAACTGGACCCAGCCACGCCTTGTACTTGGAGGCCACTTGCCAGTGTTGTGCCCTGCATGCGCTCCATCCCACCCAAGATGCTGCTGCATCTTTCCCAGCCAGTCCCTGGTCACCACCCCCCGGCACACAAGGGCCTTTGACCCCAGTGCCACCTGTGTCTGTGGGACCCCTGGCCAGGGGGCCCCTCTGCGCCCACGAACCCTGGGCCCTCCCTGCCCCGGCGCCCATCCCTGGCCGCCACCTGTCTTGGGACCTGCTGGACAGGCCCAGCCCTGTGTGCCTCTGGGGGGGGGGGGGGCATACTTACCCATGGGGGCTCCGGAGGTCCGCCGAGACGTCCCGGGGTCCGAGTCAGAGCCTGGGGCAGTGGTGGGCCCCCTGCTCCTCGGTGCTGCTCCCCGCCTCCATGGCCATGAACAGCTCCGGGGTCGTGGGGCTGGCCTCCGCCGCTGGTGGTGGTGCAGCTGGAGGTCCCCCAACGGAGACATCGGAGGTGGCTGCCTCCGGGCCTGACGAGGGGCTCTGATGCCCCCCAGAGTTGTCCACAGCCGCAGCAGGGAGACCGCTGGGCTGTGTGCCCAGGAAGGCATCCAGGGCCTCAAAATATGGGCATGTGGCCTGGCTGCCAGGCCCCTGCAGCACCCGGGCATCCCGGGTGCGGGCGTACTCCTGGCGGAGTGTTTTTACTTTACTCTGCACCCACTTTGTGGTGCGGGGGGGGGGTGCCCTTTTTGCGACATCGCATCCGCGCTGTCGCTATAGATATCACGGTTCCGGTGGCTGGCCTGGAACCGCTGGAGGATCTCTGGCTGCTACCAGATGCCCAGGAGGCAATTAATGGCCTCCTGGGTCCAGACAGGAGCCATCTGGCGTCCGGCAGCTGAGGGGCCTGGCTGCTGGGCCATGCTGCCTGTAACAGCCCTGTCTGGCACACAGCCTCACAGGCACACCCAGGCAGGGACCTCCCCCAGGGCGCTGTGCACCCTGGGAGGAAGGTCAGCCGGTTATTTCGAAACAACTGTTGTTTCAAAATAACACGGCCATTAAAATGGTTGTTTCGAAACAACTAGTTTCAAAACAACGCTGTTTCGAAACGAAACCAGGTTTAAGCAGTTTCAAAACAACCCCAGCCATTTCGAAACAAGCGGTTTGCTTGTTTCGAAATGGCCATGCGTCGTGTGGCCATGGCACTTATTTCGAAACAACCTCTGTTGTTTTGAAATAAGAAGTGTGTGTGGGGCCATACCCTTAGTGCAATGTGGCCATTTAAGTTGACTTAAGAAACCCTATGTAATAACATGTGTCTGTTTAAGTTGACTTAGTAAAGTCGAGTTAAGCAAACACATTTTTTTTTTAATTAAGACTTTTTGTTAAATCAGCATAACCAACTTTGTTAAGTCTACTTACGAGAGGTGTAGCCTCACTAAGTTGACTTAATAAAGGCTACTTAGCTTTTGTAGTGTAGAGGTAGCCACTGAGAAATAAGTGGACCCCTGAGTGACAGAATCACAGAGGTCACAGTGAATCATCAGGTGGCAGCAGAAGACGCTGGTGCAGGGCTAGCGGCCATGGAGCAGGTGATGGCGCTGTGGTGTCACTGCCGGCAGCAATGCATAGCTAATGGTGATACCTGTGAACCAGCTCTGGTGGCAGCAATTGCTGAAGGCATTGCTCAAGGGTTCGGTCCCCACCCTGGTGGAAAGTGAACCTAAACGAATGCCCCTCAGACCTGCTGTTCTTTGCTGACCAAGAACAGCAAGTGAGGTGGTGTAGGGGGGGGAGCGGGCAGTGGTGGATTTAAAGGGCAGTTGTTCTTTTGACTGTCACACCATAAAATAAGACATAAAGCAAAGGATGCTGCCCAATATGCACCAGAGGTGCTCATGGTCACATGTGTTCGAATCATGATTATTTTCCCAAATTAATACCAGGTTCTTTTCCCTTTTCATTTAAAGCTTTCCCTGCTATAGAGAGCCGCAGTGCTTGCAAGTGTGGAGGTGGGGTGGGGAAGTGTTGCCTCTTTCAGGCTCCCAGGGACAGTGTTTAACTGTCCCAACTTATTGGCTTGGGCCTTGAGCTGATGCTGTGTTGTATTGTTCAGCGGGACCACTGGCTACCAAACCCAACCCTTTTAGCTGCTGACTCCAGTTGAGTGAAGGGTTCCCGTTCCTCAAAGCCTTGGAACCCCAACTTGCCAAGTATTATGAATCTGAGCTGGGTCACTGAAGGGAGAGCTGGGTGACAAAAGTGAGCTGCAGCAATGAACTCAGGTGGCTGGTGCCTCTGGTGTCTTACAGACTGTGGGGCGTGCTGGTTCTGATCTCAGGGGCATCTGCTAAGGTCACCAGATACCAGCCTATGTTTTTTGCTGCTTACCTAAACTAGCCATGCTGGGTAGGATTGTCTTTCATTATCGAATACACGATGACCAGACCTTCCTGTGTGCAGATGCTGCCATTAAGACAGTATAGAAGCAGTGGCGGCTTAGGAGCCTCTGGGGCCTGGGCCTCCTGCACTGCAGTTGGGGCCCCATCCACCCTCACCAGGGGCTGCAGTCCCCCCTCCAGGCTACCCTCTGTGGGTGGGCTGGCATTTGGGGGGGGGGGGGGGGGCTGGGGCCAGGCTGGCCACAACAGGGCTGATCGGCCTCCCCCTCCCCAGAGCATAAGGGTCAACTACATGTGAGGTGACTTCTTGTAAGGTCTGGCCACACCAGAGGCCGTGCTGTACTGCACAGCAGCCAGTCCTGCCCCTGAGGACAGGCTAGGCTGGGCAGGAAAGCAAAGTTGGGCTCTGGGCTGGCCTAGCCCAGCCCTGGCGGCAGACCAGCTGGCCCAGGGGTGGGGCTGGGTGGGAGAGCAATGCAGAGGCCAGCCTCCAGCCCAGGGTGGCTCTGGTCCTGCCCCCCTGCCAGTGCGATGCAGTGACGGTCCCCCCCCCTCCCCATCATGTAGGCTCCTGGGCACGGGTCCCATAGGCCCATGCATTAATCTGCCCATGGATAGAAGCTGTTCTGGTTTGCTTGGCATTCACATTCAGTCATTGATTTGGTCCTGCAACCAACCTACTCAATTCTTGCTGTACTCTTCTGCAAAATCCTTGGCTGAATGATACGGAAATTTTCACAGAAGCGGAATCAGATTTTTACGGAAGGGGTTGAGGAATCAGGACTCTTACATTTGAGTCCTGGGCTTGCTGTCACAGACTTGTTGTGAGACTTAATGTAAATCCTGTATCCAATTTGTGCCTCAGATTACTTATTTGTAAAATGGGGGTCCCTCCTTCACAGGGGTGTTGGCAATTTAGTTCGTCAAAATGCTTTGAGCTCCTGACAATAAAGCCTGGAGCATTATATTGTTGTTATAATAGGTAGGCTGCCTTTTCAAAAAGTACGTACCATGGCATTGGCTGTCTGCTTTACTGGGCAGAGAGCCTGTTGTCTGTCACGCTTGATAGCTTTCATACTACCCGTCTCAACTGATGGCTTGCTTGGTATTTAAAAGCTCTGTTGTAGTGCATGCTTTCAGTTGGGGTGAGGGAAGGAAAGAGGAATCTGTCTGTATCACAAGAGTGAAACTGGCAGTTGTTGATGCTTTTTGTAGCATAAGTTGTTGCACAAGACTTGACTGGCAACCTTCCCTTTACTAAGGAGCCGAACAGCTAAATGTCATACATGTGTTTGCTCTGGGCCTGCCAAAAGCTGGAAATGTACAAGGACATTTTTCAAACCGCCCTCAGTGAAACCCAGAAGAACCCAGTGCTGATGTCCTTAAGCAGGGAACAGAGATGCCCATACTATGTACACCCTTCCCTATGCGTGGCATGCCTTTCCTAGCCTAGTCAGCCATGCTTGCTTTGCTCATGTTCAAGTCTCTCCAGCAACTGCACTTTCTCCATGTGGCCTGTAAAGCCTAGCTTTCGCCTCTAAGTAACAGTATCATAAATACCATAAAATACACAAGCTCCTCTCAACACCTTTATTATAACCAAAGCAACTGCATGATCTTAGTGCTCTAACCTTTGCCCTCCTTCCCCATCATCAACCATTTCTTTCCCTGCTCACATAATGCTTTAAATCACAGGCTAATCCTGCAACCAGACTCTCAGATAGAGTACATATGACTAGCAGTCGCCCCCTGGCATCAACGTTTGATGTGTTTTGGGGACTGGGACCCTTTGGTTACAAGCTCTTTGGGGCTATCATTTTTTGTCTATAAAGCACCACATACACTCATGGGGCTGTGTAAATAATTAATACCAGAGCTCACATCCAATAAGCAGTCATGGGAATTCATGAGATTGGCTGACTTGGCTGCTAAAAGGGATATCACAGCATTATGGAAATCAGAGAAATCCTTCTAAAAGCAAAATCTAGATTAAGAGCCTTTGGGGCAACCTTTACCCTATTCTTGAAAAGGCTTTTTATTGCACCAAAGGCAGGAGAGCGGAACTGTCACCTAGTAAGAAACACACACACAAAAAGCATATTTTAAGTTAACCCAAATGCCGATTAATTTCGTTTAACAGTATCACTAAACTAAAGCCGTGGTCACCCAGGCTACCCTTTAGTTCCACAACAGGGTGACACAGGTGATACCCAAAGTTTTGACTGTTCTTGGTGTGAACATTTGTTTGACTTTCAGCGATGCATTGTTGCGTGTGATACATCAGGTATTTCTTGGCGCAGGTCTTGAGGTAATAAAATACTAAAGCTCATCTTATTTCTAAAGCACTCCCCCTTCTGATGGAGAACTGTGAGAGCTGTACAAGACAATGGAAGCATAAATCTCAAATACATTGGCCTAAAAGCCCACTTGCCTAAGAGCCAAACCACCAAACCCAATCCAAGAGTTCACATCAAAATAAATGACTAAACTGGACAAAAGAAGTGAGTGTATAGTAAGGGTAAGTGTATATGAGTGGGTCTGGCCTAACTAACTCAAAAATGTGCCTTTTGGGTGGAAATACTGTTTGTAGCAGGGTATGTGCCTTTTATTTTTTAAACATGTAGGATTGATGACCTGAGGTAGCAGTTAGGTGGGGGCCATAATTTAAAAATGCACCAGAGTGAGCCCTAGAAGAGTAAAGTCTGAATCCAGTGATCTGTCAGGATAAGGCCTAACAAGGTGAGATGAAGTATGGCCTGGCACAACATGGCTCAAGGCTTTAAAAATCAATGAGGCCAACTCAAAGTCAAACTGTTAGTTCCTAGGCAGCCAGCGCAGAGAGCAGAGGGTGGTTAATGTGACCATGGGTGCTCAAACGAATGAGCAGCCAAGCTGCTGAATTCTTAGTTGATCCTGAACATCGTGGAGTTTTAGACCTAAAGGAACAGCTTGGAAGTAGCACAAAGGTGAGAGTACAACTAGCACGATGAGACAGGAGCCTTGGGCAGAACAAAGGGAGACAGAAAAAGACCTAATGCGTGTTTCCATCCCATAGCCATGAGTCATTTAAAACGCTGTCTCCAAGACTGAAAACCTAATATCGGCCTTACTAATTGCAGTTGGGGCTATTATAGTGCTAATAAAAGTGGTTTCAAATAATCTGTAACTTCAAGACCATCCAACACACAGCTATGTACACACAGCTCCAAGGGGTTGATGTGGATTGCATTACTTGCTGTTAAAATGTAATTACAATAATTGAGCCTAGTAATGAGGCAGCTAAGTGCTGCAAGCTACCCAGCAGCAAGACTTCTGCTTTCCTAGAATGGAAGATGATGTATGTAGTCACACCCAGATGGCTATACTTTCCAAGCATTTCTACAGGGTGGAGCCCCAACTTGCAAGTCCATGGGGCAAAAGAGACACAGCTGTGAATTATCAACATACGGATGATACTCTTAAATTGTGTGTGGAAAATATTTTGCCAAGAAGCTCTCATATATTCTGAACAACATGATAAATTGGTCTTGGAAGGATGCTGCATAGGAAATCCCTTGGTGTCAATAAACAGCTGCCAATCAGTGAATTAATTCTATTGTCTAGGAATAACTTGAAATGCTGAAGACCAGTTACCTGTATGCCTTAGTTATTCAAAGATTAGCTCCTAGTCAGCTAGATTAAAAACTGGATTATTTGGGGATGGGGGCGGGGAGAAAGCACTATGGTGAAGAAGCATCATATCACTTCTGCCAGTACTACTTCTGTCTCCTCCCCCTTCACCTGTATCCAGATAGACATTCTAACCATCGATGTCTCCACCCAGCTCCTGGTGTGGACTTGTAGTGACTGTGGCCTGCATTTCCCACTCACAGCTGATCATGCAGGGAAGATCATTCGGTGTAAAAGGTGCCTCATGGTAGAATCTCTCAGGAAGCAGGTGAGAGAGTTACAGGAGGAAGTGGCTAGGCTCAGGAGTAGCCATGCCCTAGCGAAATTCCTTGATAGTATCCATGAGGAGACATCCAAGGCTGAGGAAATTATCCAGGGACAGAGGACTGCTGCTACCTCATAAGAGAAGAATGAGATGGCTCTAGCAGAGGGAGGACACTGGCAGCTGGTTACTTCTGGCAGCAGACAGTGCCCCACCCCTGCTCCCATCCGACCATTCATGGTGTTTAAGAACTATTATGCAGCCCTCGCAAAGAAGCATGATGCGGAACAGAACCCATGCATCCCCGAGGCTAGGAGGACCTCAACCACCAAACCCAGGAAGAAATGCAGTAGTGGTGGTTGGGGAATCTCTTCTGAGGGTGATGGACACAAAAGTCTGTCATCCTGACAGGGCATCCCAGGTGTGCTGCCTGCCTGGGGCCCGTATCTGAGACGTTAGAGACGGATTGTTGAGAATCATCTGGCCCTCTGACTACTACCCCATGCTACTCATCCATGTGGGCACTAATGATACTGTGAGATGTGACCCTCAGCAGATCAAAAGTGACTACAGGGCTCTGGGAGCACAGGTGAAGGAGTTTGGTGTGCAGATGGTGTTCTCTTTGATCCTTCCGGGCAAGGGTAGGGGCTGGAGCAGAGACAGGTGTATCCTGGAGGTGAACACCTGGCTGCAAAGATGGTGTTACCAGGAGGGCTTTGGCTCCTTGACCATGGCATGCTGTTCCAGGAAAAAGGACTGCTAGGCAAAGATGGACTCCACCTATTGAGGAAGGGGAAGAGCATAGTTGGACATAGACTGGCTAAACTACTGAGGAGGGCTTTAAATTGTTTGAAGGGGGAAGATGACCAAAGCCCACAGGTAAGTCACAATGAGGGGACCAGGGGGAAGGGATGGAACTTGGGGGGCGCCAGGGCTGTAACAGCAGGGATAAAAGTGAGTCTAGTCAGAACTGGGGGAGTGCGGGAAAGCAAATCAGTGTCTTAAGTGTCCTAATGATGCCCTAATACCCGAGCTGAGTCAGGAAGGAGGACACTGGGAGAAAAATCCAAGGAGGAATACGCAACAGGAGAGGCAACTGGCAGCAGAAAGGAGGGCAATCAGCCTGATATCTAGGGGCCAGCACTCAAATGCAAGGAGCTTGGGAAACAAGCAGGAAGAATTGGTTGTAGTGGCACAGACAAGGAACTATGAAGTAATTGTAATAACAGAGACATAGTGAGATAGCTTGCGTGACTGGAGTACTGCAATGGATGGGTATAAATTGTTCAGGAAGGACTGGCAGGGAAAAAGAGGTGGATGAGTAGCATTATATGTAAAAGAGCTTTATGGCTGCTCGGAGTTCTGCGATGAAAGTGGAGACACGCCTGTTGAAAGACTTTGGGTTACACTTAGAGGCGAGTGCAACAAGGGTGAAGTCATGGTGGGTGTCTGCTGTAAACCACCAGACCAGAATGAGGAGGTGGATGAGGCTCTCTATAGACAACTAGCAGAAGTTTCCTGGATGGTGAGAAGGAGAGCTGCCCTCTGTGATAGGTCAGGTTATGGACTACTTAGAAAAGTTGGATGTGCACAAGTCTATGGGGCTGGATGAACTGCGTCTGAGGGAGTTGGCTGATGTGATTGCAGGGCAGATAGCCATTATCATTGAAAACTCGTGACGAATGGGGGAGGTCCCAGATGATTGGAAAAAGGCAAATATAGTGCTTATCTTCAAGAAAGGGGAAAAGGAGGAACCAGGGAACTACAGACCAATCAGCCTCACCTTGATTCCTGGAAAAATCATGGAGTAGGTCCTCAATGAATCCATTCTAAAACACTTGAAGGAAAATAGAGGGATCAGGGGCAGGCAGCATGGATTCACCAAGGGTAAATCATGCCTGACCAACCTGATTGCCTTCTATGATGAGATGACTGGATATGTGGATGTAGGAATAGCTGTCAATGTGATATACCTTGACTTTAGCAAAATTTTTTATACCATTTCCCACAGCATTCTTATCAGACAGTATGGTTTGGATGAATGGACTGTAAGTTGGACAGAAAGCCAGCTAGATCATCGGGCTCAGTGGGTAGGGATCAATGACTCAGTGTCTAGTTGGCAACCAGTAACCAGGGATCAGTTCTTGGGCTGGGTCTGTTCAACATCTTCATTAATGGGCTGGATAACGGGGTAGATTGCACACTCAGTAAATTTGCAGATGACACCAAGCTGGGGGGAATGGTAAACACTCTAGAGGTCAGGGATAGGATTAAGGAAGACCTAGACAAATTGGAACTTTGGGCCAAATGAACGCTCATGAGGTTCAACAAGGACAAGTGCAAAGTCCTGCACTTAGGCCAGAAAAATCCCATATACTATTACAGGCTGGGGACCAATCAGCTAAGTAGCAGCACTGTAGAAAAGGACCTGGGGGTTATGGTCGATGGGAAGCTGGATATGAGTCAACAATGTGCTCTTGTTGCCAAAAAGGCCAATGGCATATTGGACTGCATTGGTAGGAGTGTTACCAGCAGATCAAGGGCTGTGATTATTCCCCTCTATTTGGCTTTGGTGAGGCCACAGCTGGAAAAATCATGTCCAGTTTTGGGCTCCACACTACAGAAAGGACATGGACAAATTAGAAAGAGTCCAGCGGAGGGCAACAAAAATGATTAGGGGGTTGGGGCAGATAACTTACAAAGTGAGACTGAAGGAACTAGGCATATTTAGTCTGCAGAAGAAAAGACTAAGGGGGATTTTCTAGCACCCTTCAATTACTTGAAGGGGGTGCTCCGAAGATGAGGGAGCTAGGCTGTCTCACTAGTAACAGAGGTCAGAATAAGGAACGATGGTTTCAAGTTGCAGCGGGGGGGCAGTTGAGGTTGGATATTAGGAAAAACTTTTTCATTAGGAGGGTGGTGAAGCATTAGAATGTGTTACCTAGGGAGGTGGTGGAATCTCCATCTTTGGAAACATTTAAGGCCTGGTGAGACAAAACCCTGGCTGAGATGATTTAGTGGGAGTAGTCTTGCTTTTAGGAAAGGATTGGACTAGATGACCTCATGAGGGCCCATCCAACCCTGTTATTCTAAGACTCCAAAGTGAGCAGAAGGCCAACTTACTGTGAGCTAAACCTGATGGGAGATAAGGCCTGATCATGGCAAGTGCCGTGTCAACTCCAGAGAAACACTGAACGGTGGCTGGAATCTTCCCAAAGTGTCACTTAGATGCAGGCACAAGCAAGATTAAAAAGACTTTCTGTTTGTCTATGCCTGTAAAGAACACTGTGCTGTCTGGAGATGATCTGAATCAGGGATTGACTGCTGGATGGCTAAAGATAGTCTAAGATTGTGCAAGAGGGCTGCAAGTCTGGGCAGCTTTTGGCTTTCTCCTGGGTTTCCATGTGGGCTGAGAGACCAAAATCCCCATTTTTCATCCATGTTTGGGAAGGTAGTTGCAACTTGTGACTCTAGCCAAGCCTATTAAATTTCTCAGCTGCAAAGATATTGAATGCAGAGGGGGATGGTTAATCATAGCGGGTGATTATTTTTACATGATGCAGGCTACGACCTTCCTAGAAGTGTTTGTAATTCCTTTGTAGTGTTTAGCTGTGGAAGCTGATGTAGAGCTGTAAGCTGCACATACCCCTTTTTTCAAACAGGTGATCCATAGCTTTAGGAGCCTGTGAAATTCAAACCATGCAATACTGTAAACAAATTCTGTTTACAAAATAATTCTTATTTTGTGTCTTGCCATTTAGAAATTAGCAGGTGGATTCTCATTCAGATTAGGAGCCAGAGTTCTATACCACACTGGTACAGTAATGGGTATCTAGTGTATTAGGCCTGGTCTACACTGAGAGCATGGGTCGATGTAATGCCACTTACATCAATCCATTACAGCCTGCATCTACTCTGATGCAGTTATAAAGGTGAACTAAGTGATGCCACAGATGCATCATAACTCCCCCTCTGCAGAAGGCATAGCATTTTGGTTGCCTTTGATAATTCAAATTAACATCACTATATAGACAGAAAATAGTAACATGCTGTTACTGGCCTCCAGGATCTAACCCAGAATTTCTTGTTATTGCAACGCTGTCTTTCCTGGTCTGCTGCACCATGGCCATGTCATCAGCAAATAGCTCATCCCCGCCTGCAGCCCCAGGAAGGTTTGAATTTCTATTTCTTGCTTGGGCAGCATTTTCACCTGAGGAGGTAATAGCATCTGAGCTTTTTCTACCTGTTTGTTTGTGAGAAGAAGGGAGAAGGCAGGGGTCAGCGTACACCTGAACAGCCCAGAATGCCATTTTGGGGCCCACTATTTTTTAGGGGAATCAGCATTCTGGACCCCCTAAAAATAGAAAATGGTGCTGGAACGCTGTGTTCTGGGGCCCACCATTAAAAAATAGCAGGCCCCGGAATGCAGTGTTCTGACACCATTTTCTATTTTTAGGGGCTCGAACACTGGGGCCCTAAAAATGGTGAGTCCTGGAATGGCGTTGTACCACATTCTAGCAGGCAGGGGAGAGGAGTGGGCTCCTTTGTGCATGTGAAGGCTGCAGTTTCCCAGCCCAGCACACTGCCAGTGGGTACTGGAGCGGCCTGGCTTGTGCTGGGGGGGGGGGAGTATTGGGGGTGCCTGAGCTGGGGGGGTGGGTATTGGGGGCTGGGGTGGATTTGGGGGACAGGGGAATGGATATTGAGGGCAGTAGCTGGGGTGCGTGGGGCAGACATGTGAGGGGGGACCACGGCTATGCGGGAAGGGGGCCCACCTAACTAGGAGGGTTCCAGGGCTCGCCAAATTATACTTTAACCCCTGGGAGAGGCAGAGGGCACATTGTGTCACGGGAGGACAGCTGACTTCCCACAAGACACAGCGCTTCAGTGCACAGTGGGTAGCTATCCCACAGAGCAACACGTACTTTGAAATTTGACCTAACAGCAAAAAATGGGGACATAAGAACCCAGCGCAAGGAGTGTGGTGTGACCATGTGCCTCCTATTTTGTTAATTCAGCAGCTCAAGGTTGGCTTTAAATCTCATCCCAATATAGACATGCCCTTAGCTTAGCTCTTAAAAGATGCTTTTGTATGAATAAGAATATGGCTCTGACATATTAAATAATGGTTAAACAATGTATTTTTTTTCCCTATTCATGGCTTTTCCACTGAAGGGATTAAACTTTTTTCATTTAACAGTGACACATCAAGAACTATAGCAGTATATGCCTCACCTATACTACCTGGGCAGCCAAAGACATGCTGGGCTAGAGTCACAAAGGCCGCCTGCGCCTAACCACTACTTTAAGCACCTAAATTTAAAAGTTAGAGCCATAAAACCACCTACTCATTTGCCACTTAATCCTGTAGGTGCCTACATTTTTGCACAAGTGCATGCAGAAAGCTGCCTAAGTCTTGATACCACTGAGTGCGCAGTATCTATGCACAGCACAAATCACAAATTAGGATCCTGAGTTGGCAGCTTTTTCTCAGGGGAAGCCTAGCCCACAGAAAAGACAGTGGTTTCTGAAATACTTAATACTTGGGCAAGAAAGTGTGTGAGAATGACTCCATAGCCTAGTGGTTAGGGCACACACCTTAGCAATCCACAACCCAGCCCTTGCACCAATTAATATTTAAGCACATCCCAGAAAGTGGGCCAGCTTGCACAGCTGAGCTCGTGCAAGTTCATCATTGGATAGCTTCTAGCCTAGTAGCTAGGACATACGATGGGGAGGTAAGAGAACTATGTTCAAGCCCGTGCTCTAAATGCAGGCAGATAGCTCTCCATCTTTTAAATCTAGGACATAGGTTCCTGTGTAGCGCTCTTTAAATCTAAATTGTGGGAACAACAATGGATCTAGGCTACAGCCTTGTTTGCCCATTACAGCCCACCAGAGCCAGGCCCAGGGTGCACCAGAGTGACTCTATTAAAAGGCACGTTTCGCAGTGCCAGCTGCAAGTGCTGCTAACTGTAAGGGGCGCGTTCTGATTGGAACATGCCCCAG
Organism: Podocnemis expansa; assembly: GCA_007922195.1. Taxonomy (NCBI): domain Eukaryota; kingdom Metazoa; phylum Chordata; order Testudines; family Podocnemididae; genus Podocnemis; species Podocnemis expansa. The sequence continues at coordinate 11,708,942 of ML682038.1, forward strand.
GCGCTGAAACAGAGCATTATGGCTCTGCAGCCCACAGTGAATTTTGGTGGCCATGTTAGCATGTCCCCATGTTGTTAAAGCTGTACCTGAGTTGTGCATGTGAGAAATGCGACTGCATGCCCAACTGTATGAAATGCCCAACTGTATGAAATGCTCATGCTGAATCTCTGTTACACTGCTGCTGTGTGGTGTGACAGGAAAGCAGCATAACTGAGAATCAGGCTCTGTTATGTTTTACCATTTATTTTGATTCTTACTGCTGCACTTGAGTTATTTCAACAGGTGACACCATGGTAAAACTATTACTGTGCATGTAAACAATAGGCAAAAAATTAACAAGCAGGCTTAGGCCATCTGTTTCAGTGCTCAAGTATATCTTCAAGATGTTGGAGGGAAGGGCCTGAATAGCATTCTCCAGGCTAATTTTTCTCTAATTTATACCAGTGCAGCCCCCATGATTTCAAGGCACTGGAGTAAGTGGCGGTAACACCATTTACCCCACTGGAATTGTGCCTGGTTGTACCAAGACTGAGTGTCTCCTAGTGATTGTCACTGGATGGAGACTGTTATCCTTAAATATAAGTGGAGGTCTCAGGCTGGAAATCACTCTTCATAACTGCTTTACTCTCTGCTTCCTAGAAAGCAATTATTGAGGGCCAGTTAATTAGGAGCACATTAGAAACATGTTTTCATTGTCATGCCTGAAACTGCCTTTGTAGGAAAAATGTTACTGAGTACATCAAGTACAAAAGCACCCGCCTACCTGCATAGAGCAAACAGCAAGCAGTGCAAGCAAAAATTAAACCAGCACAGGGCCTGTTGTGTAATAGAAATCATATTACAGAAACACACCATACGCATCTGATCCACTAGCTGCACACTTTAAGCTCAACTCACCCTACAAGGGGGAAGGAACCTTGGGTATGAGGGGAATACATATATAGACAAATACCATTTTACTGCTGGCAGAGCGGGAAGTAAGTTGTTCATGACATCCTTCTCTTCTTCTAGTGCCCACAGAGATGTCCTGTACGAGTTTTGCCATACATACAATTTGATTGATAACACTGTAGTACAGTAACATGTTATTCGAGATACTGATTTTCCTCTTGGTTACAAAGGACTTTTTTTTTTTTGAATGTAGAGCAAAAAGGAGACATGGAAAGCTGCTTACAAAATGCAAATAAGAATAAAAAGGCAGGGGCCCTGTATGTTTGTGGAGAAAGAGGCATAAATATTATCAGTAATACGCATTTATTTACATAGCAGTTAGGCTCAGAAACAATGGTGGCTTTTTACAAGACAAAAAAGTTACCGATTAATGATTAGATTTGACTCTTGATGAAGAGAATGGGAGTCTCTTGGTTTCATGGGAAGTTGGCATAGGCCCCATAGAACAGAAACATGAATAAACTTGGCAGCACCCTAGGAATAAAATTGGTGAGTTCAAAGATGGTCTGAGATATCAAGGGCTTTTACACCTACTTTAAAGAGGGCCTATTTCATGGTCACCCCCAGGTTGAACAGGAAAGGATTCCACAGTTTGAGAGCCATAGATACACAAATTTAAACAGTTCACCGGCTGACCTATAAATTCCATGTGGCTCAGCCCTACTTCCTCATGATTCAGAAGAATGGGATGATCAAGCAAAAGCAAGAAACTCGGAACATTTCCCTGGACTCAATCCATTAAGGGCCTTTGGCCAGAAATCTGTTTCGCCTAACTCATCCCCACAAGCATTATACTGCTGGTTTCTGCACTAGTCCAGGCATTGCCATCACTTGTTTCAGAACCCTGCAATCAATGTCCACATAAAAACCTGCTTCAGACTTGCTGACCACTGTTTGATAGGTGATATGTGCATTAGAAACAATTGCATGGTCAAAAATTGACCATGTGAATGCTTTTGTTCTGAAGTTCATTAAACTCTCAGATTTTCCCTCTGCAAAGACTTCCCTTGTGTGTGTGACTTTGTAGTTTGCTGCCCATACAAATAAATAAAAATTGGCTCCATTTTCCCTTGGTAGAATTCCCACTTACTACAGGATGCTGTAGGCCCATACCTGCGTAAAAATTTGGGTCCCTTAGCCCTTATATTGAGAATATTGACATGTTCTTAACTAGAGTGCCTCAGTTAAAGGTGGAAGCATGGTAGAAAAGGCCTATTCCCCGCACTATCATTATGTGGCTTGGGCAAATCACTTCACAATATATCCCAATTACCTCAGCTGTAAAATAGCAAAAAGCTACTTGCTCATCTTGGGTGAAAAATGTTGAATATGGGCTAAGTCATCTCATTGTATAGAGCATACAAGCACCTGCATTGTTCCAGCCATTTTGCAAACAAAATTTAAAACAGACCCTGCCCCTATAGAATGTACAATCTACAACACTAACTGCAAATGATTACTTGCTGTGATATTACCCACCTAAGCATTTCAGGTGTAGTAGATCTTGCTAGAACATGTTAGAGCATTTCAGATACCCAGCATGAATTTCTTCTGAATGAACTGTTAAACACAATGAATTAGTTTTCAATTTACCTGTTTGGTAGAGGGAATAATCACAGCTGTTGGAGGAAAACTGCTTTGACATCACTGTGAGGAACTATTTGCAAGCAGCATGTTGATCCTGCTTTCTCAGGGTCCAATAGGAACAGCTGTGCAGTACCAGGAGTGCTCACAGATAAAACCTGGGAACCAGTTCATGGATGGGGTAACTCCCAGCAGGGATGAACTGGTGTCAGGGTCTCTGGCAAGTTGTATAGCAATGGTGGCTTACTCTGTCTGCAACACACTGCTTTACTTGAATACTGAGTTACTATTTTTCTTAAGGAAGCTAATTTACTGTTTGTAAACACATTCCATGTAGCAAAGTCACAAAGGCAACAACAGCAGGTGCTACGTAGATTGGAACACCTTCATTGTGTTTCCAGCCTTAGCATGCTTCAAAAGTGGCCCTGTGAATTGGTATCATGGGGTTCATTGGTAATGTCTTCGTGTTTTCCATGTCAAGGACCCCATGTTGCTCTCCATTCCTGTGAGCAGGAGGGATCACAGCCTGAGCCTCCCGACCACCTGAGCTAGACTTTCCATACACCGCAATGTTGAATCTGAGGAAACATTGGTTCTGATCCTCCAACAGCCTTGCACTTTATGTGGGCACTTTGGCCTGTGAAAATGAAACACAAAACACTAGCTCCTGAAATGGGTGGCAGTTTATATGCTGTTTGCACAGGGGTGTGTGACTACCCCCAGTACACAGCTAGGTAGAAGCAGGCTTGCTGTTTTTAGTACAGGTTTCACAAATACTGAAATGATACTGCATTTGGAAGATTGAACTGCAAGTTAGTGCAGTAAAATTTCCAAAGGATGCAGTGACGAGGCACATGCATTGATACCATGAGTCTCATCATGAGAAACTAATGGAAAGTTCTAGCTGGACTACTCATGGCCCGGTTTTATTTTTAAAGTGGAAGGCATTTTCTGAAGTCTGCCAGAGTGGAAATGAGATTATCCACTCTCTTCTGTCTGGGGCAAAGGCTGGATATACTGCATAGAGTGTGGGGGAGAAACTTGGAATTCAGCAGCAAGAAGAGGGCAACGTGAGTTTGGAGGATGCCAGTGCTTCAGATGCGAGCTGATAAGTTATGTTTGTTTCTGAGTGTACCTCCAGGAGCATAACTGTAGTTTGTCACTGAGTTTTAGTGAAGGGACTATCTGCCACATGTATAACAAAGTGAAGAGTAGTGGCTTTTGCCCAAGAAATATTCTTGATTACACCCAGGCAAGGCCACAAAAGTCAATGGGGTTTCTTGCATATAAGTAACTTACCTCTGAATTTACTGCTGTAATTCAAACTTGTGCCATTCATGTTGCTGTACAACAGAAAGCATGAAAAAAAGCAGAACTTCAGCCTGGTAGTTTCCAAAGTCAGTAGTGGAAGTGGAATAAAGCTGATCTGGCACTGTTCCTCCGAGTGAACAGCCCTGAGCCTCCGAGTGAACAGCACAAAATACATTGAGAAAATCTCTGGAGAAAACGTTGGCCTAGAGATGGCAGAGCTGAGAGACATCTGGTGTAGGCAATACTATTACCTGGGACAGACTGCCTCCTCCTAGCACACTTCCCATTAGGAGGTGATGTTGCTCAGGGAGCTGACATATGGAAATGAATGAGCACTGCTGCAAGGGGGCAGGGTGAGAATCAGCGTGATGGTGCTAGTTCTGCTCTTGGATGTGCCCAGAGCTGTCAATATCCCTGGAGACCTCTAAGCATCTGTACAATCAAAGGGCTGAGCCACTTCACCTCTGCAAATGGCTGCAAGCCCCTCTCCAGCCTCCGCATGAGGGATATTGTGCTCAAAACCAAACAATTCATCATGCAAAGTGGCTTTTTAAACAGGTTTTTCTCTCTCTCTTGTGATCTTCTCCATGGCAGAGGATATTAGGACCCTAAATATGTACAGTATATCTGGAAACACTGCCAACGGTTGTCTTAGCCTCTCCTAGATCAGCAGGCAGCTAGGCTGAACGGTGCAGAAGAATGGCCCACCTCCATAGCCAATGAGACAATGTGCCGCTTGAGCAAGACACAAGTCAGAGTTCCAATATTTCTCTATAGTGTTACCATTTTAAGACCATGACCCTGCCAAATGCCTCCTGGAAGTTTCCAAACTCTCATATGAGTTGAGGAGTTCAGCAGAGAGCTGGCTGAGAAAACAGAATCCATCTCCAAAAAAACATTGGTTTTTGGGGGAAACATTTTTTTCACCCTAAGGGGGATGAAATGTCAAATGTGAAGCTTTTGGTTTGTTAATAGATCTCAAGGAAGGCCCTGTATGAAACTGACAAGAAATGGCCCAGCCACCAGGAAACTGGGCACTCAGCCTGTCCCCTCACCAGCCCACTAGCTCTTGAAGCTAGATAGGCATCAACTGTACCTAGAACTGGAAAAAGTGGGGAGGCAGGCAGAGCACCTAGAAGTTGAGAACTCTGAGCATGAAGGTCCTTAGTACCTTAATGCCGCCAGAATGCTCAGTCCTGAAGAGGATTAGATGTACAAGCCACTACATTGTGGATATAATTTTTCAGCAGTAACTAGCTTTGTTTGCATTGTGAAGCTTATTACTTTGTGGAGGAATCTTGGGGCCCAGTTTCATATGCACCATGCACTATTTCCATGTATTGCAGCATCTTTTCCAGTGAGTCAGCTAGGTTGCGATCTGTGGCTAATGATGTTGAAAAATCTTATGTAATTGTAATTCTATTGTGCAGTTGACAGCTGTGTCATGTTGGTGTTGCATAAGATTTAAAAATGGAAAGCTTTTAAAAACTTTTATCCTTAAGTCTAAAATGAGCTCGTTACATATAAGTAGAACCATAGTTTCACAGAAGGCAACTATGTGGCAGAAGATACAGGCTACTCCAGTTCTTGGCATAGGGACTGTACGTAGTAAGTTTTTGTGATGTTTCAAGTAGTTCTGTCAGGTGAATGTTTGTAAACAATAAAGAAGAGATGACACCATCACTTAACACACGAACTGATGTGGTTTTACTGCATTTGTCCACATATCTGAACATGCTGGTATGGAATGCAGCTGCCAATTTCATTTCTAACACAACTCTTCTCAAGCCAAATCTTTACATCTGTTTCAACTGTTCCTTCCTGTCTCTCTAACATTTCAATTCTACCTGCTGTTCCTGGTCAGAATGCAGTTATTAAAAACACTCAGTTGATGCAAACAGTGGGTTGATACAACACACAGAATGGGGTGTAGATGTGCTGCACACAACAGAGAGCAGAATTAAGGGGGAAATGTTCCTTGGAGGCAAGACGCCTCTCCAATTGATACTGGTGAAGGAAATCAAGTATCTTAACTGCTTTTCCTGGAGTATATTGCAACTGAGCATTACTAAAATCAGTTCATGGTTAAGCAAAGACTTTTCATGATTTAAAATTCTGTTTGCATACAACTCTGAGTAGTGCATCTTAAAGTCATACATATTCTTATAGACTGTAGAATGCATAATGTCTGCATAAAAAGATAAGCTGTATGACTATATATGAAGACAACATCTACAATTCTCACAGCACTGTCAGTGATAAATTTTAAAATATTCAAGCATTTATTTTAAAAAAGAGTAAAGCTGAACTGAAACTACACTATGAAAAAACTGTATAACTGAATCAATGCTGACTCTTATTAATCAATTTTAAACTTCACCTTTTTCCTTAACACTTTGTTAATTAATTGTTTTTTTAAGCTCGAGTAACATGATCAGATTTCTGCTGCCTCTGGGCAACTGAGTTATGATCTGATCTCAAGTTCTGAGGGAAACACTCAATTTTATATTCCCCCAGTTGAACAAACAGTACCATGTATACTATCTCTTGTGTTAGAATAGTGTTGTCTTCACATAAGACTCAAATAATGGTATTAGTCATTCATTTCCTTGTACACATACACCCTATTGCGTGTTGACAGGTTTATAAGGATGCAGTGGCGGCCGTGGGTGCTGGGAAGCTCCTAGACGACAGCCTTTGAATCCTTGCAGTGCTGAGCAATGGTGCCTGAGTTAGTCTGTTTATTGTCTGCTATCTCTCCCAGATGCTTGACTTGTCTGAAAGATTAATACATTAACAAGAGCGGTAAGGTCCAGGGTTGCACATCTTTAAGACATGTTTATTAGCAGATGGCACATGAGATTCAAAGGTCACCATGAAAGGTGACATTTTAAAGTGAAACAACAATATTTATGTTCAGATACTAGGCTGATGAGATCATGTGGAAAATGTTTCTGATTAAATCAGTTTTATAAATAGGCACAGTATATCTATTGAAAATTCCAAATGCCACTTATATTTATAGTCCATTTTTATCTTACGCTGCTATTAAGTAACTTAAGACTACTCAATTCCTTAAGTCACATTAAAAGTTGGAAAAATGTACTTTCTTGACTTTTACAAAGTCCTATTTTCTTTCAGAATAACTAATTTTAAAAATCTACTGTGAAACTTAAATCCAGGGTATATTACTCAGAGCTGAATTCCAGACCAGTGTTCTTATAAATTAAAAAAGAGTCTGCTTTAATTTGAAATGCTTTAGGAAAAAATTGACATTATATACATAAACACTGATTGGCAGAAAACTAGCTTACGTACATGCAACAGCATGCATTACAACTTGTTTGATTAAAAACAAGATGGATCATTAAAATAAAATTTCCAGCTACTCCTGTTAGGCTAATTACACAAAAGCCATACAATAAAAAGAAAAATTACGCATCAGAAGGCTGACTAGTTAGTAAACACTACAACTGGCACTAAAGCGGAAATGCTTTTTATGTACGCAATCATCACATTTTGTGTGAATGCTAAAGGAAATAAACCGGAGTTTTTCTAGGGCCTAAAAGGGCGTAATTTTGCTTTAAATTAACCCTCTTTATTTGGCACAGCACACAGACATGAAAACACAAAAGACTAAATGACACTTACTTTTCAAGTGATCCATTTTCAACCTTCATAGCACCTTCCACTGGATCCAGTCCTTGTTCTGAAAACTGTTTCAAGGCACTTAAAGCTGCCTGAATAAAAAATGAGTTGTCAGATACTAGTATTGTAATGAGGTAATTAAGACAATCTATCACTAATGGCAGTTCTTTTTAAATGCATCACTTGTGTATTGAGGCAAATTATGTTAGGATGGTAGTAAAGAGTCCATAATACAAAGCCATGATAAAGAAGATCTGCTTTGGGCGAACATAAGGATATATTCATCTCTTTGCGCATATGGCTAACTCCCATTAATGTTACTACTATTACATTATGTTACTACCATTAAGGAGAGAATACGCCAATTAGAATTCTCACTTCTCTAATCACATAAGTCTTCTCCGCCTCCCTTAGGGTGCTTATGGGCCTCACACATTCCTGCGTTCTTGAGGAGGGAACCTTACATCAGTGATTGCCAGGGATGTGAGTAATGTAATGTAATAAAATGGAAGAACAGAAAACTGAAGGGATGATTGTGGAGGAACATGCTGACACTCCAATGGTTAGCTCTAGAACAGCACTGTGGCTCTGACATATCTTATACATGACTATTGAGAAGGCAAATGAACTTGTGCTGGATGAGGAGGCAACTGCAATGGAATAATATTACAATTTATAAGACTTGAATTTATTTATGTAAGTGCATTCTTTTTTCCTTTGCTTCTGTCTCCTCCCCTATATGTACTTCTGTTTTGCTAGGTAAATCACTCTTCTCTCTGCTGACTGCTTTGTCAACTGAGACAAATACTTTCCTGTGATTAATTAGCAAGTACTGATTATGAAACTTTCAGATTTACATCTCACCTTCAGAACACATCCATAGTATCAAACAACCAGCCACCTCTTTTGTCTTAAATTTGAAATGCAACTTAACACTGAAAAACAGATTTCATTACCTAAATGCCCATTATAACTAGGCTGCACCATGAACTGAACATGGAAAAAGTTTTAACTAACTTTTAAAAATTCTGTTTTTCTTCTCTGAGAACTTCCTGGTTCACTGTATGTATCCAAGACTGTGACATCATAAATATCAGGAATCTCTTTTCAATCTACTTATGATCTCACATTCTGGGAAGCATTCAGAGACACAAGAAGTGCCAAGAGGATTTCAGAAAAGAAGAAAATTAATTAACACATACTATAGTGTCAAAAGCTTCTCATATTAGTGGGGACACTGAGCAAAAAAGATCTGGGCTGAATTTAATATTTGCTCTGTAATCTGCCTTTAACTTGGCAGTTAGTAGTTGGCATCAACAAGCAAGAGAATTTGCACATTTTTATCTTACCAAATGTAATTATGGACCGTTTTAATTATTTATATAATTATATGAACCTTTAAAAATATCTTAGTAAACTTACTAGCATTACCCACATGCTTCCCTGCTCTGCCCCCCCCCCAAGTCCTTCTTGACTTCCAAAATATGAACAATGAAAACGTCTTGTCTGTTCTCTTCCCTCCTCCACTAACATGGTTGCTGATTCCCTCCATTTTACTATCTCTTGTTCTTCAACTCTTTTGTTGCTCTTTCCCATCTCATAGTTTGCATTACCAATGCCCAGCCCTGACTCAACTCTAAGTATCTGCTTCCTCTGTTCCATCTCTAGCAACTCTAGGGAATCCCTACACTACAAATTTGTTCTCCTCTTCCTTCAGTTCTACCATTTTCCTAGCCAAGCTGCTTTATTTTTCCACCCTGACTTACATGCCCTGTCCCCTCCCCGTCCCTTCTCCTCTGTCACTGACAACAATATTTCTCATCTATCTTCCACTTGCTCCAATGGATACCCCTCCTCATCCCATTCTGTTTTGTCTCTGTTGTGGCCACTCTCCTTTACATTTCTTCTTGGGCTTCTTCCCCTCCCAATATAAGCATGATTTAGTCTCCTCCATTATAAAAATTTAAATAAAATGCTATCCTTGACTCACACCTGCCTCTCCAAATACCATTCCTTTATCCTCCAACTTACTGAGCAGAGCATGTACAACTGCTGCCTTGAGCTTTTCTCCTCCATCTTCATTTTTAACCTTCTTTTATCCATCATCTCTCCTGATCTTGAAACTGCACTGTTAAAGTCTCAAATGATCTCTGCCCGGCTATGTATCTCTAGTCCGTCTTTGTTCTGTTGATCTTTCAGGTGCCTTTGACTCACTCTACTTCTTAAAATTCTGTTTTCTATTGGCTTTTGTGACTCTGTTCTCTTCTGTCGCTCTTTCTAGGCACTGTCGAGTGGGTCATCTTCGCCTCTTTCTAGTTGACATTCCTCAAGGCCCATTGCTTGGCTTCCTGCTCTAGTCTTGATATCTTTTCTTTAGGAGCTCTTATTCACAAGTACGGCTTCAAATACCATCCTTACACTGACTACTCACAAATTCACTTCTCCATTAAAGGTTTGCATCCTTTCATCTAATTTCAGGTTCTCATCTATCTTTCTGACTTCTCCAGATTGACATCCAGCCAGCAACAAGAGGCCCAATATCACCAAAACTGAGCTTTTGAATGCCAACCTAAAGCCTTCCTCTGTTTCCTTTAATTTGAGTAACTAATTCCACTATTCAGTCACCCAAATCAGATATTTTTCTTGCATATGTCTCTGTACGTGCAGGTCACATCTAAGTCTTACTGCTTCTACCTACATAACATTTCTCAGATTCATCCTTTTCCATCTCCCCAGACTGCGACTAAGGCCCTCCTCTTCTTGCTTCTCAATATATGTGACTTTTTCTCTAGCACTGAAAGCAATCACTTTGCCTTCCTCAGGTCAATTCAAAACACTGATGCCAAGATAATCTTCCTAGCTCTGGCTTTCAAACTACTGTACATCCATCCTCTTTTCTGTTTCATTCTGCTGGCTTCCCTGCCTTTCACTGCATGAAACACAATTTCTTTGTCTTTGTCTTCAAGGACCATCATCCGTTAGCCCCACCCTATCAAATCTCTGAACTCTCGACCATTATCTTTTCTGTACTAATAATGCCCGCCTTGACTGCCTGATTATCTACTTCTCCCTCAATCACCTCTACACTTTCTCCTGTGCTCTCTCCTATGCACTGGGGAAAGCTCCCTGCTAAAATTTTTAAAGCCATCCCTTTATCCTGATTAAAACATCTGCTGTGGTGCCTACAAAAGCAATGTTGTCTGGCATTGGTTAGGAAAGTGGCAAGCTGAGACTTCTGCTTCTCTGTTAACTCATCCCCATTTGTCTGTTTTATCCATCTGTTGCTTCCTGCCTTATGCCAAGATTGTAAATTCTCCAGGGGAGGAACTGTTGTCTTTTTTTAACTTGCCTGTGTAGTGCAGGGTGGATTGGTTTAAATCAGCAGACAAGAAATCTTGATTTAAATAATGAATTTTCAACTTGTTTTCAATTCGTATGTTTAGTTATTTTCATAAAGGAAGTTTGGTTCTTATTGGTTGGCAACCATTTAAAAATGTTGATTTGCAACTAAATGTAGTCTTTCTACTAAACTCGTTACTAGTTTTTGCAAAACATACATATTTAAGCAATTATGTAGCTTAATTTCTTATTTACTGTAGGATTAATTTTTTTTTACTTGTGATTTGCCTCCAGCCCTATTTGGTTGGAAATTGGAATTAAATTAAAAATGCATAAAACCACTTTGAAGTGGTATTCTATATATAAAAACCTTAACTGTTCTGGATGCTCTTTTATATAAATGTTCCTTAACTGTTCTGGATAATCTATTATACATGTTTATCAGAAGATGTTCTACATTTAAAACAAACTGTTTTATTAAACCAAGAAGCATTATATATAGTTACTAAATTTAATTGTTTTGTTTCTGCTCATCATGGTCCTCTAGACTTTTGAATCAGTAAATTTCATCCTCATACCTCACTTTTATTTGTAGACTGAAAGAGGAAAACAAGCTTTCCTGCTGTTTCAACTCCTTTAATTTTGAATGAGTTAGCCATTGCACTCTACTAGTTGAATAAACCAGAACGAAGAAAATGTTCTCTCTCTACCTGCAAAAAGCTGCCAAATGCCGATTCTGCATGTCACCAAACTGGTCCCAGGTGCTTAGTCAGTGATTTCCATCAGTTCAGTGGTTTGACTTTCTTTATAGCTTTGGCACCAAACATATACTGCTTAATATTTTCTAAATTTATTTTAATCTATATTAAATAAATTTAACAATTTTAGTATTACAGTAAATTTAGGATTTAATGCAAGTTATAATTTCACATTCAATTTTAAATAGATTTATGTTTGAAAAGCAAAAATATTAACTGAAATAGAAATACTGATTTAAATAAAATTAATATTTTAATTTTTTTAAAAAAGCTTTCTTTTTTTATCCATATTGCTGTAATGCCTAGTATGGCAGAGCCCTGATCCTTGACTGGGGCTCAGGAGTGAACTTATATAAATCAAGAAGTGTCTGGCCTCCATCTTGTTGATGTGAGTTAGAACAGAACAGAATCATAGAGTTGGGAGGGACCTCACAAGATCATCAAGTCCAACCCCCTGGGACTTAGAACCCATGATCCACTGCATACTAAGCAGAGGTGCTAGCCACTACACTATTTGCAGAGCTCACATACTATGGTCTCTAAAAAGCAGAATAAAGAGTACTTGGGTAATTACAGACCAGTCAGCAAACTTTGTTTCCTGGAAAGATACTGGAAGCAATAATTAGTTTGTAAATAACAAATAAAATAGTTATTAGTAAAAATTAAATTAGTTTGTAAATACCTGAAAGATAATAGGCTTATATCCAGCATGGATTTATCAGGAACAAATCATGCTAAGTCAACTTGGGAGGGATTGCAAGCACTTCTGAGGACAAGATTAGAATTCAAAATGATGTTGGCACATTAAAGAATTGGTCTGAGATCAGGAAGATGAAATTCAGTTAAGACAACTGCAAAGTACTTCATGTAGGAGGGAATAATTCTGGGGCATTATATGTAAGGGTGTTCTGTGTTAGACACAGGTGGTAACTAGTCTGTAGTATTGCTCACTGGTGAGGCCTCAGCTGGAATTTTGTGTCCAGTTGTGGGAACCACACTTCAGGAAAGGTGTAGACAAATTGGAGAGAGCAACAAAATGATACAAGCTTCAGAAAACCTGGCCCAGGAGGAAAGGTTAAAAAAATCTGGGCATGTTTAGTGTTAAGAAGATAAGGGAGAAGGGACCTGATAGTCTTCTCTGGTATTTTAACAGCTGTTATAAAGAGAACTGTGATCAATCATTCTCCATGTCCACTGAAGGTAAGACAAGAAGTAATGGACTTAATCTGGAGCAAGGAAAATTTAAATTCAATATTAAGAAAAACTTTTTTGTTTGTTTGTTTTTACTCTAAAGGTCACTGAATTCTGGAACAGGCTTCTAAGGAAGGTTCTAGAATCCCCATAACTGGAGATTTTTAAAAACAAGTTGGACAAATAGTTGTCAGGGATGGTCTATGTTTACTTGGACCTGCATCATTGCAGAGGAGTGGACCTGATGACCTCCTGAGATCCCTTCAGCCCTACATTTCTATGATTCCATGAACCACGGGTCACCATAATCAATAGCTATCAAGAGTTTAAATAGGTTTGTACAGATTTCTTTTAATTGATTGCTAAACTTGTCTGGATCAGAATAACTTCCCTTGTTACACATTTACTATCATCTTACTTGTTTAACTGACCACTGTGGAGACATGCTAAATAAGATTACAAGGTGTAGAGTATCTTTAACAAGTATATCTTTAACCTTTGTGGAAACATTATTTTGGAACTTCTTGGAGCAATACTACTTTGGAACTCACAATAGAAACAGCTTGTAAGAATATCTATTTTCCTCTTTCTCTGGCAGTGGAAGAATATCACTTCAAAAATAAGCTGGGTTGAATTAAAGCATTGGTTTTTACAAGCCTGATATCAAGGATGGAAACATGGTACATTTTTATCTGACTTATATAGTAGGGAAAATACATACTAAGACGCCATTCAACATTATACTATTTATGATACACATTAAAAGACTTTAAAAAGAAATCTTTAGACTTGTTTTGTGAAAGCATCCCAGCTAGTCTCACCTTCCTTGAAACGTTGAGAACAGAGGTATTTGCAAACATACTTCTCACAAAAATCCAAACATAATGGACACAAAAAGTAAACTAACAAATTTTTAAACTACATCTCCTTGGCATAAGTGACACTATGACTGTTTTATGGTTCAATATTTGTGATGTTGTATAGGAATGAAGCAAACTGGGGCCTAAAGGAAAGGACCATCTTAACTTCTGAAGTCAGTTCATATATACACTTGAGTCACCTTGTGGACATTATTACATATAGTAGAAATAACCAGCAAGAAACTTTGATAGAATGAAGTTAAGCTTCCAAGGTTATGTCCAAATGTACAAGGTTAAATCAATTTTACTTATATCAATTTAATAAAATCAATATAAAATCATTAAATTGATACAAGTTAAATTGATTTAACAGGTCCACACCAAAAAACCCAAATCAAAATAGCATGCCCAGACACAGGACTTGCTATTTCAATTCAGGAGAGGGGCATCATGGGAGGTGTGGCAACATGGCCCCCTCACTAGGCCATGCCCCCACCCAGTATATAGAAAAAGGAAATTACCTGGGAAGGAGAAGGGCAAAAAGTGTTAAATCAATTTAACAGTTAAATCAAAATAACATGTCCGAACTGTGTAATTTTGAAATAACAATTTCGATTTAACCGTCATATCAATGTAATACTTTGTTTTATTATATTGATATAACTTTCCTTACATTGAAATGAGGTAGCTCCTCATTTCAAAATAAGGGAACGTCGTGTGGACCTACCATCTTTAAAATCAAAATAACCAGCATTTTTTCGATTTAAACAATGTGTGTGGACATACCCCAGGTGTTCAACAACGTCCTGTGCTTCTCCTTCCCTTCTGGAAAGTGTCACCTTAATTCTGCATTTTCCAATTTATCTAGAGCATGTGTCTTGGAAAGCAAGGAGACCATATCTCTTCAGTTCATGGTTTTAAAACATTTCCTTTTTGGGAATTAGACTTTTTTTTCTTCTTTCCTGGAAAGGTGCAAGAAGCAAAGGGCATCCCTGAACACTTGTAACCTTAACTCCACAATAACAAAGAATGTTTTTGGGAAGTCAGGGGAGATCCTTTATTTATTTATTTATTTATTTTAAGAAAAAGGAAACATGGAAGACTATGGTAGGAGGCAAAATTGAGGGGCACTGTATGCATAACTGGGATGTGTAGGGATTCCCGGGGCATACCTCATAGCCCTTTAGTTATGAATTGTGTCTCTTTTTCCTTCTCCATGGTTCTGTTAGGATTGTAAGGGCTAGGGTGAAGGTAACTGATAGCTGATGGGCTGCAAGCAGCTCGGCTCCTCCTATTGCAACAGGAACGTTCTTGGTAGCTCTGCTCCTCACAGCTCTGCCATTTACCAGCTACCCCACCCTGTACCCATGATAAACTTGGAACAGCTGGGGCAGAAAGGAAGCTAGGAGCTATGCGGAGCAGTTAACTAAGCAGAAGGGAATTTTAAGTTTTGTGCAAGAAAGAAGGCCTACAAAAAAAGACAATGAGCCATTTTTCATTCATGATGCAATGGTGTTGCTGCCCCTGGACTGTGACACCATGGATGGATTTGGCTTGATAAACGTAACTTCTGAACTACTTTAGCTAAATGTAAAAGAAAAAATGGAACATTTGACAATGAATTCTGTGAACCATTTTTGTGTTTAAAGACTTGACACTTCCTTCCACTGAAACAGTTTCTTACATTAGAGCATCTGCACAGATTTTATATATGTAAGTGAGAGAGAGAGAAATATTTCTCTCCCCCAGAAGATTTTACAACTGTTTTGTGAATAAAGACCCATAGGTTATACAACAGATGTTTTTGGCACTGTTGTAACTACACAGAAAATAAGTGATACATGAAATGTGTAAAGATATGATGCCAACAGGATGCACTATATTGCTCTTTGTTTGTCTTGGCTATCATTTCCATGATAAAAATGTGTGTAGATCAGGATGGAGGTGGAGGTTTCCAGTTATTTTGGCTATTTGCAGCCTTCCTTGAGTCAATTTGCAATTAGTAAATGGTATTGAAATTCGTGACTATTCTTCCTGTTTCCCTCTACAGGGATTAAATGTTTTGTAATGACAATCTAGTAGCATTAAGTCATCCTTTCATACAGACCAGCAGGCAGGGACTGTGCTAGAAGAGGTATATTTCAGCTCACGTTCTCATGATAAAGATTTCATGTAGTCTTTTTAGCACAGTGTACAGATGTTTTCCTCTCTTTAAATGTGTTGTATTTCAGAATCTTCTATGGAACTCAGATAGCCACATTTTGTCATCTTCTGTGTGTTTTTCCAGCTGATTTTTTTTGCTTGCATCTCAGACTAAATTATGGCACTAATTGTTCCTATAAGTATTCAGTGACCACAAACTTCATCACAGGAATGCCATCCTCCTGATTAATATACTATTCATCAGTGCCAACTCATGTTGAGATGTCTTCTGTTTACAGGTTACTAGAAATGCAAAAAGCTATTTTCTAATTCTTAAAGTGAAATTTTTAACTTGGCTGTATCGGTGTATCCTTTTTCAGGAATAACATTAAGGTTTATAAATAGCTGAACACCATCTTGCACCATAGTTATTTGAGCAGAGTTTAGGTCACTAAGAGCTGGAAGTGTTAGTGTAACCCATGTGCCTAAAAAGGCGTAATCTCTTTCAGGGATCCCTTATGGCTGGCTTACATTGCTGGGCAGATTTTGCAGCCCAGAAACCACAACTTTCTGGTAAGAGGGTGTGGTAGCACATTGAGCTGTGCTCCACAAGTTTTATTGTTGTGCTGGAGTTACATACCTGGGAGAAGCCTGAGAGGAGCAGCCTGCAGAGAAGCAAACAGAGAGAGCTGCAGAGTCCATGTGCTCAGGGACTGAGTGAAAGGAGCTGCGTGAAAGTGGACTGCAGGATGTTTTCTCCCTGCTTTGGACAGTTTTGCAGGGGAGTTGTCTGCAACAGAACTGAGAGCTGGATGGCCACTGACCTGATTGTGTGGTGCTGGCTACGCAGGAGGAAGAAAGGACTGCATGGCATTCTCCTGAAGATTCCTGCAGCTAGAGATGATGAGGATGGCTCTTGTTCTGCATTCAAGCTTCAAAGACTTAAAAGACTACTATTGAGATAAGGGTGACTCCACCTGAACTTTGGGACTTCTGGGTTTCTTACTGTTTTGTTTAAATTTCATTTTGGTTCTTCGGATAAGGTTGGTTAAGTTAATAAATAAGGTTCATTGTTATGTTTATTCTGAGCAATAGTTTGTTGTGGGATGGGAGCTCTGAGCAGTCTTCGCTGTGAGTCCTGAACAGACTAGATCCTGGCTCTCCAGTTGCTTTCTGCTGTGGTTTCTCTGTTAGGCACTGGAGAGGGGCAAGTGAATGCATTTGAGCCCACCCTAGCAGGTTACAGTAGATTCACACAGAAAAAGGCATCACACCACCTAACTTTTAAGAAAATCACTTGGATAAACAAAGCCTGAACAAGATGCTTAGATATTCTGTAGAATAGATAGTGGGAGATGAGTGCTTCCCAACAAGATTCACAAAAGGCAGCATGCTAACTAAAGAAGTTCCTATATTAGTCCAGGGGGTTTCAAAATTTTTTCTTGGGACCCATTTGAAAAAAAGTCATTTATGCCTGTGATCCAACAATTACATTTTCAAGCAATGCATTTCAGTCTTTTGGTGGCAGCAGCAGGGAGCGCCATGACCAAGTGCCTGAGCGCCTGTGACCCAGTACTGGGTCCAGACCCTAAGTTTGAAAAGCACTGCTCTACTCCATAGGAGGTGCAAAGGTATGTGTCCTAAGCCAAGCTCCTCTCTGTGCCTACGTCTGCTTGGGCTTCTCTTTCCTTTCCTCTCTTCAGTTCAGGGGGTATGGTGTTACTGGCAAGAAGCTGGAGGTGGGGAGGAGGCACTCTCATATATCTTTTGCTCCATAGCTAGGATACTTAGCAGGGGAAGCTGGGGATGTAGGAGACCCCTGGTTCAAGTCCTTCCTCTGCTTGATGAAGATGAAGGATTTAAACAGGGCTCTGCCACCACTGAGTTGAGTTGTGGGCTATAGTAGTGGTTCTCAACCACTGTGTTGGGGCACATTACTGTGTTGCCACACAGTGCTGTATCACCGAAAGCCAGGGAGATGGCTGGATTTAGTTTAGGGGGATAGTCTGGTGTGTCCCATATGGTCGCAAAATGCTGCCAAGTGTATTGTGACCTGCAAAAGTTTGAGAACCACTGCGCTATAGGATATCCTGGTGTGGGACTCCCTCACCATCTTCCATTAAGCTGTTCCACTTTGGATCCATAAGGAGTCAACCCATGAGACTGAGACTATAGCCTTGCGGTTGGAGCACTCAGCAGGATGTGAGCGATCCAGTCCCCCTGCTCCAGCTACTCACCACTTATTTATCTGAAGTAGAACAGCTAGAACTGGAGAGCCTGAGGGAGCCTCACTTTAGAATATCTACAGCCCAGTGGTTAGAGCAGTGGCTCTCACCCTCTCCAGACTACTGCTCCTCATTTAGAAATCTGATTGTCTTATGTGCCCTCACCTTGTGTGCTTCACCTTATTTAAAGACTACTTGCTTACAAAATCAGACAGAAAAACACAAAACTGTCGCAGCACCCTGTTACTTGTGTGCCCTCACACTTGTGTCCTTTGCCTCACTTAAAGACAAAATTAGACAGAAAAACACAAAAGTGTCACAGCACCCTCTTACTGAAAAATGGCTTACTTTCTCATTTTTCCCATACAGTTATGCAATAAATCATTTGGAACATTAATATTGTATTTAAATTTCAGTGTACACCTAGACGAGTTAGTGTACTCCCCACAAGACCTCTGCGAACCTCTGAGTTAGGGCACACACTTTAGAGGTGGAAGAAACCTGTTACACTTCCTTCTCATCATCAGCGGGGAAGACAGGGACCCGAAACAGCCATCTCCCATGTTCCAAATGAGTACTTTAAGCCATGGGCCAAAAGCTAGGAAGGAGGTGGTCTTTCCCCCCAGACATTTTGTGTGGAATTATGCTTGCTTTGAACACCCTGACCCAATCAGGCCCTGCAGACCATTAGCAGGAAGAACACCTCTCTTGCCTCAGTACATGAATTGCACAGGGGTTTAGGCAGCTGGATACCTGCAGTGAGGCAGTTGGACACATGCTTAGAGTCAAAAACTCAGGTGCAGAGTGTGTTTAGGTGCCCACACAGTTTGGTGGAAGCTGAGCAGGGATTTTGTGAAGACACGTAGGACCTAAATATGGGATGTAAGTGCTTAACATGGGAAGCACCTAAATCTGTTTGTGAATATAATCCTAAATCCCTGATTGCATCCAGAACTCAGAATTACAGCACCTATTATTGCAGGAGCAAAACTGGACCCGCAGTTGTTTGTCAACAAAAATGGAGATCTTCAAATGACAATCCAGCTCTAAATTTCACCTTCTTTAGTAAAGAATAAAAAGTATGGAGGATTTTTCCCAGTGTTGGCTAATTACTGACATACAGTCAATGAAATCCTATTGAAATAAAGGTGTGTACATCAGCAAAGAGTGTGCCTTCATACCTTTTTAATAGGTGGATTTAATTTCAAATTTAAAGCCTCTTGAGAAATCAATGCCAGGCCTGTTATGAATCTGAGTGACTAATGTTCCAAGAATATCAAATGGTCTTAGTAATAATTTTAAACACACTACATTCTTTCTCTCTCTCCACTTCCCCCATTTCTTTGAAGGATTAAGGCTTTCTTATGCTTTTTGGGAGCAAATTTTCAGCAAGGCGTCTACCAGGCCTTGACTTTTTCATACCCAGACTGGCACATGAACACAAATGTAATTGCACACAGTTGCTTTTGCAAAATTTCAACATGCATAGGTGGCTGCTGCTAATTTTTTGTATCACAAGCAATACATTCTGCTAGGCACTTTTATCATTTTCCTCCCAATGCCCTACACTCTCACTTGATTAACCAATTTTAACATCTGTTTAAAAATTAAATTTTAGAAAGGCTTATCACACTGCACAATCTAAGCCTTAATTAAATGGCTTCCAGCCCTTTTTGCAAATACTTTATATCTAATGTATTTCATGTACAGCATAATCTGATTAACTCATGTAATTTACATGGAAGATACTATTTTCCAAAACAAATTAATCTCTGCACAAAAGGAACATTCACCTGGCATGCACTAGTGTTAGGAATAATGGTTGCACCTGCCAAAGAGCAAGGAGCAGGAATTCTCTGTCAAACAAAGACTGATGATTCACTAATATAGATCTTAGACCCTTTCTGAAAAAGTCAGCTATATTAGTTAAAGCCTTCACAGCCAACTTGAATGGATGCAACCAGCATTTACATGGAGCATAATCTATATAGACATTGACCTTGTCAGGTCTATGGGGGTAATCATTAAGTAAGGGATTAACTGTCCTTGAATAACTGTTCTAATGTATCAGGCACAAACAGGCTTCTATCAACATTAGGCATACGTCTTTTGTCTTTTCATTATACAGATGTATTCATTTTTTCACTTTCCCTATGTCCATCCCTCAGTATCCCAGGGAGTGGCTAGGCTAGAGTACAACAAAATTGTGATCCACAGGTTTGGGAGAGATTCTACATTCAACAGCCCACAGCAAAAATGTAACTAGTTGCATTTATTGACTTTTTACATCAGTCATTCAATCTTTTGGCACTTTGACTTTTGCTTTCTCTTTTACCACAAGAACAGAGTATGTCCTGTTACTATGCAGTAGCTCCAGCAACAGAGGATGCTGAAGCATTGCCTTGTAAGGTTTGAGAAGCAGTGTTATGATCCATCTGTGATGATACAATTCTCTTTCAAGTATAGCAGGAACCAAAAGCATCTGTCCCAGGCATAAACATCCATATGGGAACATGGCATTTTGGTACCATATCAGATAAATAGACTTTTAAATGTATGCTTTTGTGTGAAGAACATTTGAGACTTTAACACAAACCGTGATATTCATTCCTAAATGTAAGTAAGCGGAGTACTACTGTGGGGCCTGATCCTCACTGGGTGAGTACACAGTGCTGAGTGTAGAAGAATCTCCTGCTCATAATAATAATAATAAGAAGAAGAAGAAGAAGAAGAAAGAAAGAAAGAAAGACAAGACAGAGCCTAGAGGAACTCTGTCTGCCACTGATTGAATTGCTGCTGCATTGTCACCACTCTAAGGCCTCATTATTGCTTATTGGTTGGAGTAGAAGGGAATACCGAATGAAGAACCTCATTTCCACAGAAAGGTCTGTGCTCATGTCCATGTTTCCACAGATCTCCCTCCTCCCTTTTCTCGCCCATGTTCTTGAGATTAAGTTAGCAGGTACGCAAAGAATGTGGGCAAAGTATTCAAAAATGCCCAAATGCTGACTTTCAAAGAAACTTAGGGTATGTTTACACTTCCAGCTCAGGAGAAATACCTGATATCCCACTTGAGGAAACACACCCAAGCTAATGTGCTAAAACAGAGAATAGTTGTGTCAATATGAGCAGCTGAAGGGGGTAGCTGCCCCCACTAGAAGCCAATCCAAGTCCAAATGCATGTACCTGGGGCAGCTATGTTCTATTTTTAACATTCTAGCCAGTGCATAATTTGTAATGAAAGAACTGCTGGGACTCAAGCAATTAGATTCTAGGGCTCAAGCAATATTTTTTACTTTCATAACTGACAAGGCAAGACCAGAGGCACCAGGACAATGAACTGACAAGCCTAGAGGAGCTGGGACTCAAGCAGAGCAAGCTCTAGCACAAATTAAGCACTGATGCTAGCCAAGGCTTGATTAATGCAGAGGCCATAGGGGCTGAAGGCCCATGCCCCAGCCCCAACCTACAGGGAGGCCTGAGGCTCCAGCCCTTAAGGCCACTGCAAGATCCAGCTCCCACTGCCCGTCCACCACAGCACGGGTAGGGCTTGCTTGGGGTGAGCGTGCTAGGACTCTGTCCTGTCTTGTCCTGTCCTGCTGGTGCTGGGAGGGGCAGGGCCCTGCAGCCAAAGGCCAGGGTCCAGGTGTTCCTGCCAGCCCTGTCGCAGGGGCAGACCAGCCAGACTGGGGCTGGGGCAGGATTATCTTCTGGCCTCAGGCCCTCCCCCAGCAATGGCCTCGCCACAGCCCACCATGGTGAGTGGCTGAGGTGCCAGGTGGGGGGGGGGGCACTGTGGGCTCCCAAGCTGGGGGGTGCATAGTGGTGACCACTTAATTCAGTCCCGATGCTAGCTCAATTACAGCTAGTGTGGGTATGTATCCTCAAGTTGGGAATCACATGCTCAGCAAAATGTCTAGACACAGCCTTAAACGCCTAAGTCACTTCAGTACTTTTGAAAAGGTTATCCCATGACATCTTGAAATGCCTGCTGAGGGGGACTACTCTTACACGTATCCATGTACAGCATCTGCTCGCAACTGTGCTGCAGACTGTTGGTACCTATCAGTAAATTTGAGTATCTATGGTAACAAGACCAATAAGATCCCTGCTGTGGACGAACATGAAGACTTCCAACATCAAGGTCATTTGTTGGCTCAACGCTCAATTTGGCAGTAAGGGGTTTAGCTTCCATAGTTAAAAGATAAAAGGACTTAATTAGAATTCTTTTTGAAAATAATCGTTCATTAATTTGTACCTTCTAGTTGTCACTTTCTTGATAGTTGTGATAGCCTTTTTAAATTAACTTTTATTTCCTAAACCAACATTTTAACCACATTTTTTATTCAGTTATTACAATTCAAAGAGGAAGACCAGACAGATTAATGGCACGCCACAGCTTGGACATTTTGTGAACAGAGATTAGAAGTATTAGTTCTGAAGTCAAATTTACAAGTGTTTACCTCATATGGGACCATGGAATTTCATGGAACCATGACCCAAAGGAAACCTTTTGTAAACAATAAGTAGAGTGTAACCCATTTTGGGAGCCACTCTGCATTCTGACTTGCCTTTGTTATCTTATTTCTATAATCATGCTGATATAAAGAATGATTATTCAACCCAAAGAAGCAAAGTAATCTTGGAAGACACACAGTGGTAAATCTGTAAACCAAACCTACCTCTAACATTGTATCTACCATCAACTATGGGTGCAATTAATTAGAACCACAAAATAAAAGTAGAAGTCTAACTACAGTTTTTGTAAATGCAGTCAGGCAGCTGGATATCTAAACACTATAATTTGGTCCAGCACTTGAGCACGGCTACAAAGTTTAAGGTCTAAAAATTATAGGTGATTTTGAGAAATCTGGACCTCAAAACTGGATTGGACAAAACTAAAAAAAAACATTCAGCCAGTATACTGCACTGGAACATAGAATGGGCTACGTATCCCATGTAATATAACCTTTCTAATGCTAACTTCTGTAATTATCAGAAATGATCCCTTTCACAGCCGTGTGCTCAAAACATGATCTAATTTAATTAAAATATTTATTCATAGGCACTTCTATGTCAGTTAGGCATAAAATTCTTCTCTTTTACATTTTGTTGCCCTTTCATTGCCGTTAACCCTATTAATATTGAGGGCTGGTTTAACTGAGGACAATTTGGTCTCCTGGGCAACCTTTTTCAATCAAATCTTTTGGGTGGCAAAAAATGCAGATTTGTTTATATTTCCTGGAATTGTTTAGTCAAACAAAAAATTTAAAAAAACCCTGAAAACACAGAATTATTTCATTTAGACATTTTCAATATGAAATGTTTTGATTCATTTGATTCACATGAATTGTTTTGAAATGCCCTTATATTTGAACATGAAATAATGCTAAATAATCAAGTGACGTGAACTTCTTTTAACTTTTCGATTTGCTGAAAATTTCAGAAAAATTAATTTTGGGTTCGAGCCAAACTTAACTTTTCTTTATTTTTCAGAATTGCCAGTTAACCTAACATCTCTTTTCACAAAGCTACTCCTTACTTTTAAAATGCAGATTCAGGTTCTCAGATGGTAGAAGACTTTTAAGTCACCAGAGAATCCCATGCAAACTAAACATTTTCTCTTCATCAACAGCGTTGTCTGTCACGGCTTTCACTAAATGGCTGGTAGCAGATAAACACACCAAAAACTTGGTCAACAAGAGATAACTTTAGCTCAATCCTGTTCTTACTGCTTGAAACAGAAGGACTGGGTCCTTTACACGAATAATAACATTGTTCTAAGCCAGATGGGACAGCAAGAACAGAAATTGGCAGCCTATAGCATTTAGACAGGAGTGCAAAATTTTGTTTTTTTACAGTGGTTTGATTTTGAACCAAAGATTTGACTCTTCAAAATTGTAGACTCTATTACAAAATGAGTTTTAATGAAACAGAAGATTTGAATTGACTCTGTTATTTAAACTTTTCTTCCTCAGCAATAGCCAGCATAAGGAATGGCCAAAAACCTGCATTAAAGATAAACTCACAAAGCATAACCACACCAAAATTTTAGGGCACAGTGAAGGTCAAACCACTAAATGATCTCAATACACACCCCATAATCATACTACTGTGGTGGTCAAGATGGAGGCAGTCACATAAATAGAACTTGTAACACATTCACCAGTGAGTTACAGCACTTATATAATGCATGCATTCTCTCATCCATTGAGATCAAGTTGCTTGACAGAGACAGGGTAACATTATCACAACCATTTTTAAAAATGAGGATACTGAGATGAAGACAGAGAAACAAAGTAAATGACTGGCCCATGGCCAAACACCAGGCAGTAGCAGAACTGGGAGACGGTGTAAGATAAATGTAATTTTGTGAGAAACTTAAAAGAAGACAGCTTTAATTATTTAAGGACTAAAGGAGATTTTGAAAGATGGAGAACATAAAATGGCAGTGGCAGAAAATAAACGCACTCTTTCCATTGTATCTCAATTTTTTAATTCAAATGTGTGTCTAATCTCTGCCAGTACCACCCACCAAACCTTAGTCTTTTCTTGAACTTTAAACCTGTAAACGTTCTTCAGGAACTAGAAAAATAATTCTGTTTCCATTTTTAAGAGAGGAAAAATCTTTAAACAAATCCATTTGTTTTGCTGAAATGTTCTATGGAGTAGTTTAAAGTGGAAAATACAGAGAGTTGAATTTTTTTAGGATTGGCAGGATATTACTTCAAAGGACATTTCACTTTGTTCCCAGTACTAAAGCATCTGAAACAATCTCCTAAATATCAGATTCCTTGTTTATAATAATTTTTTTCTAAAAAGAAAGAATATATGTCCATCTTCTCATGCCAAGCAAGTGCCCTTAAATTTTAACTACCTTTCAGTCTGCAAACTAGAAATTTCAGTTTGTAAACAGAAGCACATGATGGGTATTAACTGCAAACGGCTGCCCACTGGTTTCCAGTCTCAGATTATATTGTTCAAACAGCACACTATGATTTGAACAATACAGGTAGTTTATTGCTGTAGATTCTTGAATCCGTATGTAAATAAACCCACATCTAACTGTGTTCTTTCCTTGATCCAAGCTCAGAACTCATTTGTACCACACAAGCCACAACAGAATATAGGTATTCTGTGAAATACACTTTCTAGCCAGCATGTGTTTCAGAAAGATGAGGCTAATAGTGTTTATAATCAATCACCCTCTTACTTTAAATATCATTCTTCCGTGAGGATATAAATGGACAAAAAATAAACATACAGATAGATGAAAATTCTACATATAAATGAACTATTCCTCATCATTAAAAGATTTTTCAGTTCTGTACTAGAGACAAAAGAGCCTGATTATGATCCTGCTCACCCCCATTTTTACATGGATGTAGCTCTATTGACTTCAGTGGCATTTTACTCCTGATTTAACTTGGTGTAAATGAAATCAGAATCAGTCCCCACCATTGCAAGCAGGACTTCTCATTTGAAGCAGTCAGTAATATAATTATGTCCATGCTAATTGTTGATGACTTGTCCTCATCCTGTTTTAACCCATAACCATCAGCTCCTTTAATGGAAGTGTCTATATGGATCTTCCCTAAAATATGCTTTTCCAGCACACTTAATGTCTTTTAATGTCTTTCCAATGAAATCCAGATGTGAAAAGCTTCAGGAACAGTTCTCAGGACTGAAAAAGATGACATAAATCTTGCAGCTGACAGAGATCCCACTGTGCTCAGTTGGGGAAACTCACAGAGGACTTGTTGTGGGCCAGAAAAACTGCTGGGTATAAAGACAGATGTGTACACTCCTAGTTAAAAAATTTAAATAAAGCAATGCTTTCTACAGTATAGTTCCTATGAATATTAGCAGAGATATTAACAGCTCAATCCTGCAATGGGGTGAGCACATCCTGTAACATGTAGATTTTCCTCAGCTCAGAGTGAAGTTGCAGAGCTGAGGATGCTGAGTATCTCAAAGAGAAGAGCCACTTACCCTTCCAAAGCTTGGCTCTAAATAACCAGCAGAGGACTTGATCCTACAAAATAATGACTGCTTTCCTACCACTGATATCAATGGGAGCTGGGGGCACTCAGCAAAGCAAGGCTCAGAATCTCTATTCATCTTCTTTCTCCCTGCATAAATTGGGTTAGCAAACCGACTTCATTTTATTACAAAGGACACACATGATGTGCTCTTAATTACAAATTCTCACTGATGTGATGAGAAGCTGGGCACTCCTAATCATTGACCACTGCTGCTGGGTGAGTGCTGTTTGTGCAGCTGGCAAGTTCTGCTTTTATTTTAATTGTTGTTGTTGTATGCTTAAAAAAAAGTTCATTTTTTACTGCAGCATATAGTCTTTTTGCTCATACCCAGATGCTAGAAAATGTGGGTTCAGCCCAAGCTAGGTCTAGTTCAAAGGAACAGAAAAAGCCCACAGCTTCGTTTAAAGAAAATGGCTGGAAGGCAGCCCCCCTACTATAGACTTCAGTTTTCTCCTGGCTTCCCTTTTTTTTCTAAACGAGTAAATAACCCCACAGATAAAAGAGCTTCCAAAAAGGTTTATATCCATGCCAAAGTAAGGAGAAGACAGAAGTGTGTTAAGAGATAAAAAGGGGAGATGATTTTGATTGGAGTTATTGACTCTCAATCATAGTGACTGACAAGGCAGTAATTTTAGCAGGAATTTCAAACTCCAAATTTGTGTCCTTTTTCTAATGTTGATGGAATATTTTTAACATAGCCAGTCAATGCATAGTTAGGATTTTTTTTGGTTAACATAATTAGTCAGCATGAACAAGACTAAAGTAACACCTGGAGCCTGGTTTTCATAACCAGAGCTTAAGTATTGACAGTATACAGTCATTTTACATGATGAAATGCCTCTATGAATATTGTACACAGTGTTGTTGTAGCTGTGTCGGTCCCAGGATATGAGAGAGACAAGGTGTGTGAGGCAATATCTGGTTCTGGATGACTTTATGAGAGACAAACTTTTGAGCTACATAGAGCCCTTCCTCCAGTCATATGGGACTTGGACAAGCTTTTTAGGAGCTCACATTTCAGATTGAAGGCCCACAATAAACACAATAAGGTATTTTGGAGGTGGAAATCCTCAGATTTCCCCCTCTGGTTTACTTTCCCTGATTGCCACCACTTTTAAAGACATCCTGTGGGGTTGCCTTTCCAAGCACCACTCAGAAGATACTGAGCACCCCATCCCTTTGGAATGAACATGCTCCCAGCTCTTAATCAATGGCATACAGTGGGTCTCCAGTGCTCAGTGCCAATACTTCTTTAATGCCCCCTGCACTCCTCTAGCAGCAACATCTTGTCGGGATCTGCAAGCCCATTTCCCACTCCCCCAGACTCCATTTTGACCACTGTCAGGTTGGCTGGTGCACCTGGAAGTGGAAGTGATGGACAGATGCTGCAGGGCTGCCTTGTGGCAGTGCTGGTGAGGGGGATGTGACAGGCTCCAGTCCCCACAGCCCCCTCATTGTGACCAGTTCAGAGGTGGAGGTGCTGGGAGGATGCCTGTTCCCTCTGCAATGGGATCTTTGGTTCCCAACTGGCCTGAGCTGGGCTTGATGTGGCTGCCAGGCCCTGGTCACCTGCAATAGCAGGGATGACTTGGAGGAGGAGGGCCCGGCAAGCTCTCCCCAATTGGCAGCCATCCAGGGACATGCATCCCCTCCCCTCTGATCCCACTGCCATAACCAGCTTGGAGAGTGTGATACCGAGCCCTGCACTGTGCTGCCAGGGACCACCTGGCTGGCTCGTATATTTTCTTTGCATTTCTGTGATACAAGAGTGTTCATTTATAATTATGTTGGCTCCCTGCCTTCACATGGGTACACATGCTATATTCCTCATTCCAGTTTCCCTATGTCAAGATCTGAAGTTTGAAAAGAATTATATCAAAGCATTATGGAGCTGCTTAAGATCTCAATATCCTACACACAAAGGACCACTTGTCACTGTGGCTCACTAAAAAGGGCACTGGAGACTTTGGTTCTGCCAATGGCCCGCTGTATGATTTCACCTCACTCTTCTCCATCTGTAAATCAAACAGGCAAAATACTACTTACTTCCTTTGTACCACCACTTTGAGAGCTACATAGGAAAACCACAATATACAGATTAAGCATTTTTATAATGGTCCACATTTTTTAAATAGGTCACTTTTTTGGAGTAAATTCTATTTTATCTCCTACAGTAGTTGGTCATCACTCTTCAAAGTGAATACCAAGTATTTTAGAAACCCCTTTAGAAGTTAACTGTTTAGCAAATTTCAAGTGTTTGAAACAAAGAATACCTCTGTTGTATGCTAATTTATAGTGCTGGATATAGCCAACCTAAAGCAACTCTGATTCAGCAGAAACACTCTGGTTAGAGTTTGTTACTGAATGACAAGGTTTAAAGACAATAAAGTCTGTCCAGGATTTCAGCTGGGAAAATTAAAAGGCATATTTGTTGCTGGTCACTGAATTTTTCACTTAGGTCTGTTGCTTCTGCTATTAAGCTCTACATTCCATCCTAGAATGCCATATCAAGTAATCTCAGCTCTCAGTGTTTGGGAGCTGGAGGTGAACTGCAAAATGACACATTTTTGTTTTGTCAGTGTCCTTTACTACTTCACTCTGATGTAAAAAGACAGCTGCAAAGTTTGCTATTTTAAGAGAGCATCTTCCTCCTGTTTTTAACATTAGACACATCAAGTCCTAATTACCTTTTTTCCCTGGAGGACTCTGGCAATCTTTGGAGAACCTGGAACACAACACCAAAGCAGGAGGTTGAAACATGAGCTGCAGTTCTCTAAGGGATGGTCTAAGCTGCCGTGTGATTTCATCAGCAACCAAAGGGAGATATGCAAAGTACTAAAAATATCTTGCGTATCTCCCTCCGATTGCTTACCATGCTGTCTTCAGCTGTCAGATTTGGAGGGAAACCCCTTCCTTCTGACTCAGGGAGTGGTCTTCTGTGGGGTGGTCTTCCAACATCAGTTTCCTGATTGGCTGAATGGGTCTTCACAGACCTGATCAGTCAATCGGGGGAATCGATCTGAAAGAGGCAAATTCATTGCCATCAGTGAAGACGAGTCCTAAGAACCCACAGAGAGGAGAGGAAATGTCAAACCTGAGGTGGGGAGAGCAGTAACTCAGTTTTCAAAGTTCAGGTATGATAACACATTTCACCATGTCCAAAGAAAACCTGAGACCTCAAGGAAAAAGGCATGTCAAGAACTGACTATTCCAGTGTCAGCAGAAAGCTTCAACTTGCCCCCTTCTTTTTGGAAGACTGTATTCATGTTGACTGACTGAATTTTTTGCATTTTATTTTAAAATAATCAAATATAGTTAAGAACATAGCCTGTTTTTATTTATCATGAAGGAGCAGTAAAAGGACATAAACACATAAGGTTTCCCTTTGGTGTGCAGTTCACCTTTAAGGGACATTGAAATACCATGCAAGGGCAGGGTTAAGAAGAAAATTAAATAGCAAGTTCTCTTCCTCACTTAAATTGCTAAACTGGACTATATTATTTTCATGATGAAATTACAGGGAAGCTTTAGGAGTAAGTGTTTACAGCCCATTCCAACATTGTTATTTTGTATACCATTTCAACCATTTCTGAAATATCTCAGAAAATAAGGCTACATCTCATGGAAATCAAC
The DNA here is from genome assembly GCA_007922195.1 of Podocnemis expansa. NCBI lineage: Eukaryota > Metazoa > Chordata > Testudines > Podocnemididae > Podocnemis > Podocnemis expansa. Next base: position 11,738,629 of record ML682038.1, read on the forward strand.
ACCAATACCAACTCTTTCATTATTCATTTAGTAATGGAGTACACAGATTTATTCATCTGTGCTTTTTACCTAGTAAAATGCCAGCTCAGGTGGAACAATGGCCTCCAAAGCCAACTGCTCTTATTTACTTCAATATGTTGACTTCAGTGGGAACTGACTGCATGCACCTGAATTTGTTCTGCAACTAGGAACATCTATTTTTGGATGCTACTGCAATAGATATTAAAAACAATAAAGCTAATAATGAGGGCAGGACCAGGCACCTACATTAGTATCCATGAAGGTTATCCTACTATACTAACTTCCAAACAGAAAATGAAAAGCTGTATATACATTTTTGAGGTTGAAAGCTCATACTGTGCTATACAGTTTGTAATGCACTTATCCAGACATATCAACAAGCATGTACCAGATTTCTTTGAGAACGCTGATCCCTTAAATGCAGGAATCTTTCCAGCTGGCAGCTCAGCAGTACAGATTAGACACTGCTTGACTCCGATTAGCTGAACTCCACAACTGTAGACCTGCTTCTCTTCCATTTACAGTTGCAGTAAAAAATGTAGATGTCTGTACAACAATTATCCCCAATAGCTGCCTTTTAGGCTGCAAGGTCTGTTAACTGCTATATTATCATTCCTACTTTAAACCTATTATTGAAACTCATTTATTATAGCTGTCAGAAAAAGTTTCTTTCAAAATGTTGCTAGTTACAAAACAATCTGTCAGCTGTTTACTCTCTGCTCAGGGTATCTGCTGACTTGTTTGAACTTACATGCTGTACGTGGCAGAATTCTTACTTTTAAAAGGTTCTTTAAAATAACAACTGGATTGAAAATTTTATAACAAACACAGGGTCCAAGCCGTTAATCATGCAAGCAATCCTCACATGCATGATTCCAATGGGGCTAGTCATGCATGTAAGGATCACTCATATGAGAAAGGGTTTCCAAGACTGGTCTGCAAATAAGCCACAATAAGCTAAAAGTACTCAGAACCAATACATACATACAATGCAACAACAAATGTTGTTACTTACTTGATAGAAGAAGGTAAAACATTATGCCTACCCTGAGTTAACTCTAGGAATCTAACATATAGGACATAGATGGGCCACTAGATGTGGAAGGCCCTGAGCTGCTACAGAGAATTCTTTCCCAGGTATCTTGTCTAGTGAATTTTGCCCACATGCTCACTGTCTAACTAATCACCATATGGGGTTGAGAAGAAATTTTCCCCTGGGTTAGACTGGCAGAGACCATGGAGGCTTTTTGCCTTCCTCTAAACAAGACATGGGTCATTTGCTGGCTTAATCTAGTGTAAATGGTAAAATCTCTGCAATCTGAAATCTTTTAACCATGATTTGAGGTCATCAGTAACTCAGTCAGAGGTTAGAGGTCTATTTGAGGAGTAGGTGGGTGAGCTTTTGTGACCTGCAATGTGCATTAGGTCAAACTAGATGATCACAATGATCTGATCTTACAGTTTCTGAGTCGTGTAAAGCATATACTCATATAATAAATTAACCACTAACTTTGTAAACTTTTCTTCTGTCACCAACGGGGGAGAGAAAAGTGCATACTCTTATAATCACACATATCTTAAACTGGTATTAATGGCCTTCAGGGAAAAATAAAATCTAATGTCAAGCCATACAAATGCTGCATTTAGGGACAAATGTCAAAATGGAGAAGAGGGAACTCATTTCTTCCATAGTGGAATTTGCCTCAGCCATGCAAAATAAACCAAACTCTTGAAGCTAAGAAAAAAATCTAAAAATCGCTCCAAACCACCAGGCAGACTTTACACGCAGGACTGATTATACAACCAGAAAAGATCATCCCATGCATGCAAACTATAATATAAAACAATGTCAATATGTATATCACAATACGCTGTTGGTTCTAATTAAAATTGAAGTGAGACACTGGAATGGCCATCAATAAGAATAGTTCTGTGTTTGTCTAACCATATTTCCCATAAAAGAGAAATCCTCATTTGAAAACTCAAAGAAAGAATGCTGTTTAATTCCCATACCAAGCATAATTACCCTGTGGTGTGCATGTATCTAATCAGAAAATGAGGCTATGAGACCAGTAGTAAAAAAAAAGCCTTCTCACTGACTATACCAAGTCAACTTGCTTCAGTTCTACCTCATTTCTGTCCTCATATTTATTGGCTATGTGAGACTGTGACTCCTCATTATTTTAAAGATACAGTCTCGTCAGTAAAGACAGAGATGCCAAATTTCACTAACTAGATTGGTGCACAGAGTCACATCACCATGCAAATTTGGGCCACCTACCCCTTTATCCAGACAAAAGCACAGCCTTGCAGAGTAAAAACTGTTTAGATATCTTGGTGTAAAAATGTGTGTGTTGGCTACTCCTTAACTGGAGATGTGGTATGAGTCATTTATGCAGCTAGGGTTTGCCTGCTCTCTTGCCCCAGGTTAAATATGGTTATTATGGACTCTATACAGGTGAGCATTCAGGCTATTGCTCCATATAATTTACAAACCCCCAGGTCATATTGCCATTATTCAAAAATTACTCCCTAAAAGCTTCTTGCCGCTCATAATAACCCTACTTCTTGGTTTTAGAACATCATAAGCCCTAAATATTTTGCTCATACATAGTAGAAACTGTGAGTCCAAGAGCTGTGGAAAGGAAAAAAAGAGGCATTTGTTTCCAACTGTACAGTAAGGAAACTGATATTTCAAACTGCTTTGTACCTATTAGTTTATTAAAGCCAAAATAACCCTGAAATTATATTAATTTTTTTATATTCCATTAATATTAACTCCAGTCCTGTCTTTAAATTGCAACAGAAAGGATGCTAACTGGGCATTAACAATAACTATTCACCACAACAAAGGAAACAGGAGCAGCAGTAATGAACTGACAAAATTGTTAGTCTTCTCCAGTGAAATTTCAACAATTAGTGACACAGCAAATGCGTATCACAGTAATTCAAATGCAGGAAGGGATATGTTTCCCAGTGTATGAAGGAAAGGGCAGTAGCTGATAAAAAGTGGGCAGTCTCAGAATGAAAATCTAACAATCCATGAGTTCAAACACAACAACTGGCAAGCAACTGAGGGTCTGGTTGTTTTTTAATCAGAAAATCCTCATGCAAAGGAAAATATCTCTTATATTCACAACATTAATACCAAGGCTGTCTGATGCTCACTCTCACTGCCCCATGCATGCAGGCTCTATTTCAAATGACATACAGGAAGACCTACTCATTGGATAATGAGTTCCAGCTCTCCTGTGCAGCAGCCTGTCTGCCGATTTGTTGTGCAGCTCTCATCCTTGTTAACAGAAATTGCGGCTCTTGGCCATGGTGTCATGACACAAAGATGTGTCACAAAGAGCCAGGAGGTGTATCGTGAAAAACTGCTAGCTGGGGTTGGAGCTGGCTTGGGGGCCAAATGAGTAAAGGGGCATAGGAGCTGCAGTCCAGAGCTCCACCACACACCTGCCAGCCCCACAAAAATAAACCCAGCCCTGCTGAGCCAGAGCGTCAGCCCATGCTGGCTGGACTCTGCTCCCACCCAGGTCCTGGCGCACCACAGGTTCCCAAGCTCTTCCAGCCCAAGTGCCACAGCCTCCACTGCTGGCTCACCTTGCCCTACTCCAGGACTGGCCAGCCTCTCGAGCACCACAGCTTCCAGAGCACTCCCAGCCTGAGTGCTGCTGCCAGTCCACCTCACCTTGCTCCCAGGCTGGCCATCCTCCAGAGACCAGTCAGCCTGAGAGCAAGGTGATGTGAGCTGGCGGTGGCACTTGTGCTGGGAATGCTCCAGAAGCTGTGGCATGCTGGAGATCGCCCTGCCACAGCCCCCAGAGCACCGCAGCCTCTCGAGTCTCTGGAGACCAGTCTGCCTGGCTGGAGCAGGGTGAGGTGAGCCAATAGCAGCAACCCTCAGGCTAGGAGTGCTCCAGAGGCCGCGGCACCCTGGAGACAGGCCAGCCACAGCCAATGGAGTGTGCAGCCTCCAGAGTGCTCCCAGACCGAGTGCTGTTGCTGAACTGTAGTGTGTCACAGAAGGGAACGTCATCCATCAGGTGCTGAGAACCATCATAGCAAAATACATTTCTCCGAAGGTTAAAGTTTCAGCAAATAAAGAAAATGACAGAAAATGTTTTCTGTGCTGCTACTAGCAATTAGGAACTCCCTTATGTATTTCATTTGTTGTCATCATTTTATTAAGTATTTATTATTGGCATATGGATGGATTTAAAGTTATCTTACTTCCCAAACATTTTGAGCTGTTTTCGAACTAACAATTCTAAAAACAAAACACAAGAATACTGATGAACAAGTCTTTTTAATTGCAATTGCAATCAAATAGAATTTCCCTCAACTTAATGGGAAAGACAGTGTCATACAATATCTTTGCATGATATAGATCAGGCTTATCCAACCTGTGGCCCGGGGGCCAGACTCTGGCCTGGCAAGGGCTTTCATCCGGCCCATGGAGTGCTGCCACAAGAGCCTGAAAGCTGAGCCAGCAAGGTGCTATGTGGTGGAGGATGGGGGTGTATGAGCTGAGCTGGCATTGTACTCTTTCTGGTGGGTGTTGAGGGTGGGAGGAAAACTAAGCCTAAGGGCAAGCGAAATCCAGGGGAAGGAGAGCAGTGCTGAGTGGGGGTAAGGAGAACATTGAGGGAAAAACACAGGACAAACTGTGGCAGTTCTGCTAGGGTGAAGGGGCAGAGGAGCAGAGCAACTGGTTGGCAGGACCCAGATACTTCCGGACCTGGACATCCCCTCAGTTCTGCTGTCCTCCCACACTCCTAACTGCAGCACCCCCATCCTTCCCCTGACCTGACTGGAAAAAATTCTTCTAGAGAAATTGCTACTCATCAATGTTGCTGGTACAGAGATGCCCAATGCCAAAACCTGTGACCCCTGCAGAACTGCCAGGGTTTCTGGCCTGTCTCTCTCTGACTCTGTTCTCCTTTCCCTGAGCAGTGCTTGGCAGGGAGTGAGGAGAGCAGAGCTGGTGGGGTCCTTGGCAGGAAGGAGCTGAGTCCTGCCACCTAGCTGCTCTGCTCTCCCCACCTCACCCTTCTTCCCCTCCACTCCTCTGCCATGCTCCCCTGTCCTGCCTTGCTCCCCACACTCTGCCTTGTCCCCACACACAGGTACACCTGCCCCCCTTGTCCTCTGTACACTGTGCAAACAAAAGCAATGCCAAATATCACACTAATCATTGTTTTATTAAAGGTTATTAATAGGACCGATTTGTATGTCTTATTAAAAATTTTCTCACCAACCCCCTGACTGAGAAAAGAATTGCAATGTGGACCCTCACACAAAAAGGCTGGACACCTCTGATATAGATGGTATGGATATTTGGTATAAATATTTTGTGTGTAGGTTTGCCCTACTGAATAGAGATGTGAATTTGTTTTCATATTTGTGAGTTCCTGTACATTATGTGTTTTAATACAAATAATGAGCAATACACACTTGAAATCTTAAAGGGGAAATCCCTATCCACTTCACCTGCAAAGCAGCCAACATGCAATACATTTCTGCTATGTGGAGGGAAGAGTCAGGCCTTCAGTTTGTGCAAGGGATTTGGCAAACCTCTGCAGAAGCTATCTCTGTATGACGAGCACTTTCTGTCTCTCCGTGCAATGGGGGCTTAGGCAGGAGGCCAAGGTAGGAATGTGTGTGTGGTGGGTCTAGTGGATAAAATGCTAAGGAGATTTATTAGTCACTATAGATTGGGGAGTAGGAATGGCAGGGGTTACTTCAGCATAGACTCTGGTGTAAAGACTACACAGTAGCTCCATAAACAAGGAGACCTGTGGCACTTTTAAAAACTAACAAATTTATTTATTGCATGAGCTTTTGTGGGAGAAAAATCCCACTTCATCAGCTTTCATTTTCTCCCACAAAAGCTCATGCAATAAATAAATTTGTTAGTCTTTAAAAGTGCCACAGGACTCCTTGTTTGTTTTGCCGAACTAGACTAACACAGCTACCCTTTTGGAACAGTAGCTCTAGTACTACTTCTCAATCTCCCTATGTATCTCTGACATTATGATGCTGCAGCACAGGACTCCTTGATGCACAGGACTCCTTGTTTGTTGATGCACAGGACTTTATGATGCACAGGACTCCTTGTTTGTTTTGGTGAACTAGACTAACACAGCTACCCCTTTGGAACAGTAGCTCCAGCACTACTTCTCAATCTCCTTGTGTATCTCTGACATTATGATGCTGCAGCCTGGATATTCAGGTTTGGCACTCAGATCAGCATGGAGCACAAAGAAAGGTTAATACCAGAGAGAAATAACATGCATATTCTAAGAAACAGCCTATCACCTAAATTTGGTGGTTTCTGAGAGACTGTGAAGTTTGGATGTAAGAAAACCACACAATTCTACTGGATTTGTGGGAAGAAAGGAAAATAGTAGCCAATATTTTGTCTTTAATCTTTACAAAACTGTTAAGCACATAAAAGCCATTTATTAACAAGAAAAAACAGCAAAAATCAATGATTTCTCATAGATGTAAGTGATATTTTTCTTAGAAAGCATTAGGATTTTGGGAAGGTCCTGGGTGACAGCTCTGGAAACTGAAATCTTCAGTTTACTTACAGAAAAGGTGCAGCATGAAATACCTCCTTTCCAACTCCAAACTCATTCTTGATCTGGTGTGGCTATCTCTAGCAATGTAAAGACAGGCCATCTCCTTGTCCATTTCATTGTTGGGCCTTGAGCTTGCAAGTCTTTCTTGCCTACTGTACAGATTCTATCCATATGCACAAATAGAGTGACCATGTCTGAGACACTGTTGCCTCTAAGCTGTGTGCATGTGTGCGTTCACACACAGGTTGTGAAACCTGCACACACAACAAAATAAAGCGCACACAAAAAATTCCAACAGTTTTATTATTTGTGCACACAAATTAAATTTTTGCGCACAAAGCCTATGAAAAATTAGAGGGAACACTGGTCTGAGATACACAAAACGTGGACAATTGGAATGATTCTGAGTCCATAAAACTAGACAGCTGGAAGTGTCTACTGAAGTCCCTTACAAATTGAAGTGGTACATTTTTAAAGTAAACTTGGAGAGGTCAACAGGACTGCAAGAGGTCAAAACCAGGCAGTCAGTGGGATGATGGCAAAGCAAAAAGACAACAGCTCTTGTCATTAATTATCTCTGTTGGAATGCTACACATTTTTCCCCCAAGTGGTAGCATTCTAGCCATCCAAGTACAAGCCCTCCCACGTCCTCTTTGACCCCAGCTAAGCATATGCCAAGAAGCTCTCACATTCCTAAAGCCAAGAATTGGCCAATCCAAGTGGAGGTTAAGCAATTTAAACCTGTTCCTTTGTTAAGGACAATTTTTTCCAATTTAACCACACTCCTCCATATCTGTCTTGGCTATCATTGTAACCTATCACAGTGGCTTGTAAGTATATACTAGGTCTGGGTGTCAATACGCAACAACATGACTAAGAAAACTGACTCCCTTGAGATGGCAAAGCTGCCTAGAACCAGGTACTAAGAACAAGAATATTGCCTTCACATCTTAGCTTCTATACAGAATCAACATGTGGAACCATAGAACGGTCTGCCTCATGTCTCGGTCTGGCCATATCTGATCCACAAATGAATTGTTTGCTAAATGTCTAGGAGGACAGTAGGTTTTATTTTGCATGATATCACATGCCTACCTGTTGCAGAATTCTTAATCAGCTTGCCTGAAATATTTGATTTTATGTGCAGTATCATCTTTTATGTTAAAATATATTGCAGAACACTTTCCAAAGAATGAAGAAATTACATATTGTAGCTTAGTGATTATGTAAATCAACACACCACCCAACAAATTTACAGTTAAGTTTTAGAGATCAGAAACTTTTTTGTATTAAATCCCAAGATTATACCCCTTAATCTATCTGTGAAAAATTCTGCTCAGCCTTCTGCAGCTACTTAGAGCCCCAGCTGCAGCAGAACAAGTATGGGTTTTCTGTGCAAGGGGAAGCAGAGAGAGGATTTGAGGAGACATGCCAGAAGCGAAGGAGCTAAGCTCTTATGTGTTGTGGAACCCACTTTTACAAGAGGCTCCTGGCTCATTCCTGTATAACTGACTCTAGGGGTAGCACCCTGGATGAGGCAGGTCTGGACAGGAATGGTGTAAGACCACTGATTCAGTGGCTATGCAATCTGCTGACCATTAGGCCCTCTTGGGGAGTGGTGAAAAGTGACAAAGCTATTGTGGCCCCCAAGCTGCATTAGTGGACACTACACAACACTGCTGTGACTCTATGGCCTAAGGAGAGAAATCCTCTCCCCTATATTTCAGCCCTTCTGCACCAAACCCAGCTGCTGAAGCTTGCTCTAAAATAGAGGATTTGTCTCTTTGAAAATAGGAAATAGGAAACCTTTAACTTGGAACCAACCACTGCCATAGTCAGCCAGAAGGTACTTTGATTTAGTGTCTCATATGAATGATGGTACATGATGCTCGGGTAGACTAGGCACAGAGGCCCCCTGCTAGAGGCCTCAGATTCTCCCACAACTTGTCCCAGAATATAGCAGAAGAGAAGTCCTCCAAGTGGCCTAGAATGATTACAGGAAAAAAGTCAAAGAGACAGGCTGCAAAGATCAGCCAATCAGGGCCCAGAAGGGCCACATAAAAGAATTGCAGAACAGAGCATCAGTCAGTTGCTGCCTGGAGCTGCAGAAGAGAGAACTGTGTTCCTGGCTGGTTTAAAGGGCATCAGGACCATGGACAGCTCAGCACTGGCAAGGACTTGGAGAGAGAGTTCCTGCCTGGCTGCTAGAAGTGAATAAAGACTGAGCCTCGGAAGGGCTGCAGGAAAAGAGCGTCTTCATGGAGGAAGCTCTGGGGGTACAGCCCACACCAGAGCTGCGGCTGCTTAAAACTGAGCCTAAGGAGGGAAAAAGGGACACCAACAGAGGGGTACTGAGACAGGCCCCTAGAGGATTATATGAAGTTATTTGCAGGGCTGTGCTCCGGACCCCTCAAGTAAGACTGCATTCTCCACAAGTCAAAGGGTAGCTACCACTGGCTATGTCTACACTACAAAAGCTAAGTCGACTTTATTAAGTCTACTTAAAGTCGACTTTAAGTAGACCTTATTAAGTCGACTTAGTGAGTCCACACTGCATTAAGTTGACTTTATAAAGTCAAGTTACATGGCCCCGCTGCACTTAGTTAACTTTATGAAGTCAACTTTAATGGCCACATTGTGTTAAGTCAACTTTATAAAGTTGACTTAACCCTTAAAGTCGACTTTAAGGGCAGAAGTTATTAAGTCGACTTAAGGAAGCTCTTAAGTTGACTTGATGAACTCCAAATGTGGACAGGGCTTTGCTTAAGTCAACTTAAGCCTCCTTGTGTAGACATACCCAGTGTTCCCAGAAGTGCATCCCAAACCAAGTCATTCATAGCAATAACCTGCTTCAGCTGAGGACAGAATGAGGCAGGCTTCAACCCTGACTCAGGAAGTGACTTCTTTACTGAAGACTCTAGGTAAGAATGAAGGAAAGATCTAAACACATCTCCACGTCTGAACAGGTTCTTGGAGCAGTCTATATGATGAAAATCATTCAATAGGTCTCATATGGGATCTCCTCAATAGAACCAAGAAAATTAAGACTAGTCCCACTCCCAGAATAAAAATTATTTGCTTTAATTTAGCTTCTCTCCTTCTCTGAAAATCTAAGAGAATTTGTAGTGACTTTACCATTTTGTTGTTTAGAACATACTGAATTTCTTGAGTTAAAGACCATGAAACTTTTGTCCTATATTCATAAATTACACACTTTTATAGAGTCACAGAATTTTAGGTTAGAAGAGACCATTACATCATCTAGTCTGAACTCCTGTATATCACAAGTCATTTCATGTCATCCAGTTAACCCTATATTGAGCCCAAAACTTGGCTTTCGTTAAATCAATTTCCAGAAAGGCCTCCAGTTTTGATCTGAAGATATGAGATGAAGCAACCACCACTTCCTCTGGTTGTTCATTCCAACTGCTAAATCATTCTTCCTGTTAAATAATTAGTGCCTAGTTTCTAATTTGAATTTGTTTGGCTTCAGCCTTGCAGCTACAGGTTCTTGTTATATCTTCCTCTGCCAGATTAAAGATCACATTAGTATCCAGTGTCTTCTCCCCATGAAGGTACTTATACAGTACGATCAAGTCAGCTCTCAACTTTCTTTATGATAAATCAAACAAATGTACATCCTATATATAAAGGGGTATACAGCAGGTCAGTAGGACCTATAGAAATAGAAAATTTCTTTCTTTAAATAATTTTGTGTTATGAAAGAACATGCCTTTGTATAATAAATTAATGGGAAAATTTTCCACAGAAGGGAAACAATGACTTACTTAAAGCATGAGTTGTATCCCACTGGACTTCTATTGGTTTTTTTTTAAATAGGTTTACTATATCAAACATGAAGCCTCATGCTTCTTTTGCATCAGAGAGTCAAATCAATTTTGACAAAATATTAATACAATGAAAAGTCACTAGCACTATAACAGTTGTTCACAGATTTCACAATATATATCACGTATATTTATTTATCGCATGAGCTTTTGAGGGAGAAAACCCCACTTCTTCAAAGCATCTGACCAAGTTGGATTTTCTTCCATGAAAGCTCATGCGATAAATAAATTTGTTAGTCTTTAAGTACCACAGGATTCCTTGCTTGTTTTGCTGAACTAGACTAATACAGCTGCCCCTTTGGAACCTATATTTATGTCTTGTTTTAGACGTAAATTAAATGACTGTCCTTACCATCCGCTTCTTCTTAGTAACCTAATAATACAGCTTTTCTCTCAAAATTCATATAAATAGTTTCTAAACTTCATAATAGGAAGCTGCACCATGTATCAGTGAAGAGGATATTAAAAGACTCTGTTTTCTGTTTCCACTTAGTGAGGAACAGGAACTGGCAGGATATGTTCAGTAGTTAACAGAGAAAATAAATTTCAGCACTAAGAAATGTCATGGTATGTGATGACAAAATTTTTAGCTACAAAAGGAAAGAAGAAATTGTAATAAAAGAGAATTGTCACAATTAATCTCAGGGTATTACAAATAAATAGCTGAGTCAGTTCTGAAAATTCAAATTTCAGCATCATCTCACTTTAAAGTGTTTTTACTGGCCCAGGCCTCAGCTTGGTTTTGTTCCCATGGTTTCACTTAATGTTTGTTTGTTGACATATGATCCTAGAAAATCACTCTCTGAGCTGGGATGAGAAAACAGCTTAGATATCCACCCCTTCCCCTCTAAAGGTTTACAAAAGAATCATTGCTTTTGGTCAGAAATTTGTGGATGGGCTCACAAGCTGGGCAGATCAAAACCTTGATTCTTTCAAAATTATTGTTTTAAGTGAAGGGATCTCCTCTCAGGCTGCTACTCCTAGCTGGGGAGGGGGAGGGGGAGGGGGAGGACTGAAGAGAGAGATCAGGATTATACTTTTCATTACAATAACATTGTAGGTTCTTCCACTTCAGGGGTCTCAAACTCAAATCACCATGAAGGCCGCATGAGGACTAGTATATTAGCCTGAGGGCCATACCACTGAAACCTTTTCATACAACAATATTGCAAATATCTATAACAATAGTGTTGTTGCAGGCCTCAGGAAATAACTTTAGGGGCCACATGCAGCCCACTGGCCGTGACTTTGAGACCCCTGTTCCACTATATTATTTATAGGTTTCTCCACACTGGACTCCTCTAAGTGTATTCACTGTCTGGTTTTTGTTTTTGTTTTTTTTTTTTTTGTAACATGCAGGTTGAGAATGAAGAGGAATGGGTAATCCATTAAAGTAAACAATTTTGGGATTCCATTGCCAGTAGAAATGGCAGAATCTGTGTATTTTAAGACCTTTTTTGGTTTACTCTATTTTCTATTTTGTATTTTACAGCCAGACTGATTACCTTGAATTATCTTGCTGGGCAGTTCTTATAGTCATGTGATTCAAGGAGTCTAACACTTTAATCTGTGGGTGAAGAGGCTGATGTGTGACTAATGCCTTTCTCTATAAGAAATCATACTGAAATCAATGGGATAACTTGAAGAGTAAAATGGGAGAACAAAGTGGTCAGAATCTGACCCTAAGTAATTTAAATCCCTTACATCCACACTGTAAACCCGTTACTCATGTTGGTGAGCAACGATTCATAGCTGCTGAGAGTAACCACTGTGTGTGTGTGTGTGTGTGTGTGTGTGTGTGTGTGTGTGTGTGTGTGTGTGTGTGTGTGTGTGTGAGAGAGAGAGAGAGAGAAACAATTTGGTCCTTTGCTGCATTTTCAACGAACCTTTGATTTTCACTTCCAGACTGATGAATGTGTTCATCCAATTTTGAACTATTTAACTCAAATATTTCTCAAAATATGTTTGTCCAATTTAGAAGCAAGTAACTGAAAGTGTCACAGTAAGGTAATAGAGTAGCCTCTGTGGCAGGGCCACACAACTTAAAACTGACTTTTTTCACTTTCAAATTCTTCTCTAGCCTTGTTAGGAACAGGATGCCCTTATTCCCTCATATGGAATACCAATGGCTGTGACAAAGAGCCAGAAAAAGGAACTCCATTTCATGATGAGTCCCACCCCTCTATCCTCATCGTTCTCAGTAGCATCCATCACGTACTGGACAGAAGCACCTTCTAAGTTGTTCTCAGAGACTCTCCATTGCTATTAAAATTAAATCTAGTTTTTCAAAGTTTTTGTGAAAAACACCTACACACTGCTTCTTTATTTCCTCTTGAAATCATTTTTAAAAGTTTATATAAAAAGTAATCATCAGTATCCTGCTGAAGGGGGAAGTGGAAAGGGCAGTTCTTGCTGTTGATTCAGAAGCATCCACCACACACTGTAGAAGTTGCTGCCAAAAAGGGATCAAGTCTTCGTTCAGGTATTATCATGCTTAAGCAGAAATCAATATTCTTCAGAATTCCAAAATGGTTTTAAAAAACTACTTCCATACAAAAGAAAAATACTACAAAAACTAAAGTTGAAGAGGTGGAACCAAATTCATACCAAATCACACTGACGTATTTTAATAGGAAAAAGATGTCAGTGGTATCATAGTTATTTATATAATTAGCATGCAAACAAGACTCATCAATACCAGAAAGACTAGATATCATCAGCATATTGTAAGGCCTTAGATCACTCAAGAGTGTCTAACAATTAACTTGCTTGGGGGAGGTTACCATATTTATTACAAGAATGAAGAACCAAAAAAAGTAGTTTGTTCATCTATCTACAGCTTTCAAAATAATGGTGTCCATTACAAGATGGTACAAAGTACAGCAGTTCTGAAGCTGCTCAGATGTATGCTGGGGATCAGAAAGCCCATACCTCCACAGATCTTCTGGTTTCTGAGCAAATTTCAGCTCAGCCAGGTCCTGGCCTAGAGCGTAAAAACCATCAAAAATCAGGCAGTTTACATAAGTTCTTCTGTACAAGTTAAGCTCTACCTAAGTCCCTCATATGGGTCCTTTTCACGGGGGTGAATTTCATGTCAGTATCCAAACCACCTCTTCAAAAATACATTGAACATTTAATCCACAAGTCAATCTAATTTAAAGAAAATGTGACCAGCTATCTACTCCATGCCATCAGAGCAGAAGCAAACCAATTTTTCAGAAGTGACTGTAAATTTACCTATTCTTGGCATTTAGTGGATTTTGTTTAATCAAATAAAAATTCTGTGACTAAAAAACTGACTATACTGCTACAGGTATTACTCAGGAGTGTCGTTTCCCCAGGGAAAGACCGGGGACATGGGCGCAGCCCTGCCCTCTGGCAGCAGCCTGCCCCACGTGGCCTAATTCTCTGCCTGGGCCCCATCTGGCCTCGGGCTCCGGCTGCTCCCAGGCTGGCCCCTGATCCCCTCAGAGGGCCAGGCCAGGAGAGGTGGGTGCCACTGCTGGGGGTGGGCTGGATCTCTGGCAGGGGACTGGGATGGGAAAGGCACGGGCTGCTCCAGACATTCGGGGCACTGGCGCTGGGACTCGGGGCATGTGCCCCATATGCCAGGCTCTAGCAACACCCCTGGTATTACTGAACCAAAATATATTGCAATATACTGCAGATAAATTTAAATATAAACCCTAAGTTTATTGCACTCTTGTCCTTAAAAGCAAATTATTTTAGAGCATATAAATTCTGACAACCTAAAGTAAATCCATCAAACCAAAACACTGGTAGTCAGGCCATATTCCTATAAATCTGATTTTATTTTTATTTTTGGAGTATTTACTAAAAATATACATCAGTTTCTACACTTGTCCTGAGCTGCTTTGGGAAAAGGAATGTAAAATGACAAAGCTTCTTTATTTCTAATTATTATTCTAATTGCTTATTTCAGAGTTTGGATCATGATTGCTTCTGTTTACACTCAGCGCCTACACAGTGTACTACTTCTGCATGACTGCTTGTTAGACAGACACTTCAGACAACCATGAACAGCTCCCTTTCCTAATTAGAAATTCAGAATTTTTCAGTGGAAACAAGAATAACATATTTTTTAGTGGCACACATCTCAGCTAGAAAGTGGCATTGTATGATTGAAAGTAAAGCCCTAATATAAAGAGTAGGACTCATTAACACATTATGTAGGCTTTGAGCTACTATTAATATTAAATAATAACTGGGAAAAGCACAGTGAAATAATACAGGGATAAATGTGTCTGTCTGCTTTGAAAGGTTGTAGAAAACAGAGTGAAATACCAGGTTTCATTAATAAACAAATCAACATTTTATGTCTTGTTAAAATGCTTTTACACACAGTACACTTAGTGAAAAAGAATGTGCACATCATTACATGTTAGGAAATGATGCAATTAAGTAGAAGTGACAGTCAAGTTTCCATCTGAAACTAAGGACGTTTAATGGGGAGCACTGACACAAACTGTTTTTAGCCATAGCATAAGAAACTAACATGACAGTGACATGCCCTACCATTCTGATTCACAAACCTTTGAATGACAAACTTGCTTCTTTGTACACTGTAGAAGGAAGTAACAATAATGAATTACTAAAATTACTCTACCCTGATAAATATAGACAAAAAAGAGGAAAAAGGGCACATTTATAAACAGCAGTACTCCATTTCTGAGGAAGTCAACATAAGATTCTGTTCATTAGGTGAGATGTTGAAAGCCTTCAAATTTCAACAGACTTCTTTGGGGGCTGAAGGTGCTGAGCACCTCTCGGGTCAGGTCCTCAGTAGAACAACTATTACCGGTATATACATAGTCTGGACTTCTGTGATTCATCTTGAAAATTTACAAGTAACCCAGTAACTCACAGCCACATGAAAGGCAGCAAGGCTGTAACATATGGGAAAAAAATTAATTACTTCTAAAGAACTTTTAACTTGCTTAGCTTAGACAACCACAAAATATTACACAACCAACTGCTTCAAAGCAATGTGTAAAATATAACCATCACACTTTGGGTAGATCTTGCTATCCTTGCTTTTCAGCTTCAATTAACTCCAAATGACTCTAAAACAATTTTTGCTGGAGTAACAACTACAGGATGGAGCTCTCATTTCTTAAAGTGATGGCATTTATAATTACAAAATAAAGTCATTGTTGCTGTGTGCTGTAGTGAATTAAACTTTCTCAGATATTGACAAAGTAAATATTGTAAATTTCTGTAACTAGCCAGATAGACCCAGATTCACAAAGGGATCTAGACGTTGCAACGCTGAACACTGTTAACACTTAATTTTTAGATGATTGAAAATCACAGGAAAAAGAAGACAATTCACAAAGCTTAAGTTAGGTGCCTAGGCTTCCTGTACAATGTATGAGAGAGACAGGCACCTAAGAATGAGATCTGCAAAGCTGGAATGCCAGATACTGAGCAAATGGGAGATCGGTCCCCACCCCTTTGGCACCTAAGACTGGGCTGCAAGGAGGCACCTAGCTGTTTGCAATTCACAACTGGGAACCCCTCTCCTGCAGACTGGAATCAGGATGAGATAGTGGGGATGTTGCCTAGCAGTTATAGTGCTCCACTGGGTCACGGGAGACCTAGATTCAATTCTCCTCTCAGACAGAAGGAAATTATTTGAAAAGAGGTCTGTCACATTTAAGGAGTGTGCTCTTACCACTGAACCATGTGATCTTCTGATGTAGGTTTCCATCAACCTCTCCTATTGAAGCTATTCCACGTTGGATACATATATAAAGAAACATTAGGCTAGTGGAAGAGACTGACTCTCTAGTCTGTCAGTTAGGGCAGCTGCCTGGGAAATGGAAGACCAGGGTCCAATCCCCTTGCCCCAACCACTCGTTAATTATTTATGCACAGGTGTATGTTTTAACCACTGGGCTAAAAGCTGTAAGGTGGGCACCACTGTCACTACCACCTCCCTCACCTCCTCCATCTAAATTCTGAATGGGACCTGATCTGGTAGGTGGCCTCTGAGAACATCTACTGGGTCAGGCCCCATGGATGAGATGGGTGCTCCTCTACCTATCTTTTTCTAGTTCATGGATTGTGCTGGAGTTTAGGTGAGAGATTACCATTTGGACACCTACAGCAAAGCAGTCATTCACTTATCCTGAGGAAGAAATATAGACACCTAGACTAAGAGAATTTTAACAGAAAAAAAACTAGGTGCTTGCAATGGCTTAGGTGATCATGAAGCAAGAGTTTTGTGAATCATACTGGCACCTAAAAGTGGGATTTAGGTGTCTATGTATTTTTGTGGATCACTCCTCTTCCCCCACACCCAACTATGCATAAAAATCTTGCCTAGGAACCAGAAGTCACCATGATTTTCAATCTATGGCATTTCTGTCACAGTATCCTGTTGAAGGATATGGGATATGACCATCTATTCTAAGAAGGTGGTGCCTCCCAGAGCCACTCAGTTCCAATTTTGGCATCAGGAAGCCACTTGATCATGCACTGTTCCTAGATATGAAGTCTCAGAATAACTGACCAATTTACTCCATTCCTTCCTAAGTCTTTATAGTTGTCATTATGATGGACAACATAGCCACATTGATACCAGGGTTAGAGCTCTGGTTTATTGAAGAATGGCTCCATTACAATAAGTGCTTTTCAGAGAATACTGATGATAGACCAAAGAAATACAGGTTAGAAGTATTTCCGGTCTTCAGATCAATCCTTTTGTGAGTATAAAAGGCAAGCAAGTTTTCTCCTTCTAACCAACCCTAATGGCAGGTGTTGAAACCCTGCAGAAGGGCTATTTGGTTCCTGCTGACCTTGCAGGGGATGTAACAGAGATGCAGGTATGGCTCATTAACTTCACCATGTATGGAGGTGAGGTAGCAGTGGTTCTTTGGGTGGTTCTGGGAAAAAGATGTGCAGGGAAATCCAAAGAACAGTCAAGCTTGAGAAGGAAGCTTATGTTGACATTTATGCCTGTGCTGTTATTTTAGTTACCAGTAAAGGCAAACTCTAGGGAAAAGGTACATTGTAGGTCCTGTTCTCCACTACTTTGTACGGCCCTTTAAACCTGTCCATTGGGCTTGATAGCATTTTATAGTCACTTTGCTTTTGTTTTAAGTTGCTGCACACAAGGTGCAAGGCTGTGAAGCATCAAGCCCTTCAATATATGGAGCCAAAGTAAAGACCAAGGCGGGCACTCCACCTGCTTCAGTGGATGCTGTCATCTATGAATCAGATCACTATTAATATGTACATATAGTAACCTGCTTGATGAATATAGTATTGGGGGATCTAGTAGGAGATTAAATAATTCCACAACATGATGTGCTTTTTTCCCTTGTTGGTCTGTGCCCAGGTGGCCCATTTATCCTGGATAAAGTTATCCTGCTACACAGTAATTGTATCGAGCCTTCTTAGACTTGTTTTCATTGGAAAGCATGGCATATTTTCTTTTAAACAGAGTCTCAGAAATGGAAAAGTAAAACAACAGAATCTGCTGGTTTTTCCTTCTAAAATTCTTATAGTCCAAGTTGTTCGACCAAATTAATTGCTGGTACAAATCCATCAACATCTATAGTATCATACCAGGGGTGAATCTGCTCCCTTCAAACTTTCGGTGATAATTCCAAGTTTACTCTGTCATACTGCATTGCTTAGTCACCCATTTTCAGCCCACAAAGTTTTCATTCAAAAGGCAAATTCTTGCTGGATTCCCGCCTCTCAACAAGCAGAAATTAAATCGTTTACTTGCAACCATGCATGAAGACATCAGAGCCAGCTGCTATATATCTGCAGCAAGCCTTGGGTTAAGATTAAAGCAGGGGACTGATCCAAGTAAATTGACCTAACCAGCAGTTTTTTCTGGAAAGAACACTCAATAGTCTGCAATACCTCTCCTAATTTCTGTGCGTCAGCACCAAAGATAACATTTGATATTTGCTTCACGTCATTTACAAGTAAAAAGAAAACAACATTTCCCGTGTGTGTAAGTTATCTTCATGATAAAAAAGTTAGAGAAGGGACAAAAGTTGGTGGAATCTTAAAGAAAGGAAGCAGGAATAATTCTTTTCTCTACCATTCCTTTCTCCAGAACTTCATAAAAGAGAAATGCTCAGGACCAAAGAGAATATGTATGAGGAACAGTGAAGATGGAAATGCAAAGGGAATGTTGCATTGCATTTATATTTGTGTCCTTCAGTGAATTTACAAGGAGTGTTGAATTCACATGGCAGTGACCATTACAAACTCCTCCCAGTACTGGGCCAGTGTGGCTCACCCTAGCCTTGAAGTCTGCAGTGTGTCAGTCCCAGGGCATTAGAGAAACAAAGTGGGTGAGGTAATATCTTTCACTGGACCAACCTCTATTGGTGAGAGAGACAAATTTTTGAGCCATACAGAGCTCTTCTTCTTTTTACCAGCCCTCAATTCACTTTTAAGGAATAGAATAGAATCACAGGGTTGGAAGGGACCTCATGAGATCATCAAGTCCAACCCCCTGGGGGTTTGAACCCAGGACCCTCTATATGTTAAGCAGAGGTGCTAGCCACTACACTAGAGTTAAAGTAGATATATAAAGTAGATAAAGGAGAAATAACATAGCCCAGCTGTTTTGACAGAGCATGGAATTGCTCCATCTGGTATAAAATTATGAGGTGCTAGACAGTATGATACATGGTAGGAAGTGTTAATGTATTAAATGATATCATTAATTGATTTTTGTATGCACTTCTTTGACTTTTTTTTTATATAAACTATTTTGGAAATTTAAAAAAATCATTAAAACACCTATTCTGTGTGAATGTAGACAATATCTGTGTAATGTAGCAACCCTGAAATATAATATACTTTATTTAGCAATTTCTAACTACTTTGGTATAAAAACGAAGGATATACATGTGTACAGAGAAACCTGAGTCTTAAAAGAGAGACTCTTAAAAGTATTATGTAAATTATCTGGTCTCCAAATTATTCCAGAAGTGTTCTGTGGTGCAACTTATTCATATTAATTTTCTATTCCAGTGTTGGGCTACTGTTAAACACAGAAGTCTCATAAGCTACTCATTATACAGTATTTTTGTGATATGATTATCTTGGAAACTCAGTGTTCAGGTCTAATGGTGCAACCTGAGACACTTGGTTATGACTTGATTTTCAGACAGTGTTTGTTCAAAATGGGAAAAATCAGCTCCCTTTAAGGTATTTCCAGCTGGGCCCTCAAAATGGAGGCACTCACAATTACTCATCACTTTTGAAAACCATGGCCTAAGATCTTTCTTTGTTTCTCCTATCAGCCGTTTTGAGAGCTACATTCTTAAACTCTTAACACATGTTGAATCTCTTGAAATCTAGCACCTTGCAGAAGGCCCTCAGCAATTCATGGGATCAAGTTCAAAGTTGAGAAGCCCAAACTACTTTTGGTCTAGAGATATATTTTTAAATGTTCAACAAGATCTGTCAAGATTGAATGTTAGTTTATTAAACTACTGCTTTTCCAAGCAGCTACAGATAAATTATTCTACACATCTTCAAAGATAGCAAAACATATTTTATTAGATAAGTATCAATGGATGTATATAAAGAAAATAAAAAGTACTGGAAACAGGACAACCTGATTAAATCTGGATGCTTTTTAATGATGGCCTGTAACAAATCATGCTAAGTTTCTGCTTCTAATAAAACAAAAAGCTTTCAAGAAATACAAATGTGACCTAACTCTTTGCATGCCAAGATAGTCATTTAAAAAAGGGTCTTTATTAAAAGTTGCAGCAAACGTATAAGCTCAAGAACTGAGACAAGGGGGATGAGGTAATATCTTTTATTGGACCAACTTCTTTTCAAGAAAGCAACAAGCTTTCAAGCTACACAGAGTTGTTCTTCAGCTCCATGTATGCTCAAAACCTTGTCTTTCTCACCAACAGAAGTCAGTCAAATAAAAGATGGTATTACCTCACCCAGCTTGTCTCTCTAATATCCTGGAACCAAGTTAGCTACAAAACTGAAAAACTGTTCATTCTACCCAAGCAAGTATATATTCGATGTTTAGAGCTGAATATCTCATAGACAGAGAAATGAAGGCAGACTATGGAATAAATTCCATAATGCACTTACCTATTATAAATTACAGACATACTACTTGCAGAATAAAGTACTGCTTAACCTGAGCAAGGGTGGTAGAATACAGCATTAAAAATTTAAGGTCAAGATTTTCAAAAGCAAGTAGTGATTTTGGTTGTCTCAATTTTGGGGGTCCTCAACATGTGACACTTGAACATGGCTTGATTTTCAGAGTATTTGCTTCAGTCCTTCTAAACAATCACTGCCCTAAAGACGTCTCAGGTTGGGCCACCCAAAACTGAGGCACCCACAAACACTAGTAATTTTTTAAAATCTTGACTAAGAGCTTTCTTGTTGTTCCTATCAACCTTTCTGAGAATTCCATTCCTATACACTTAACAGAAGTTAGTGAAATGGTTGATGGCCAGTTTCTAAAAACAAATTTCATCACCAAATACCTTCTCTGGTACCTCATTTAAATAGCTTCATTTCTAAAATGCTTATTCTTTATGGTCTGCTAAGATTTTGGTACAAACCTTTAATTACTTTTCCGCTAAAAACAGCTAACGGTTACATCATAAGGTATACTCAGTTCCCTTGGCATTACTCTCTGTCAAAGGCAATATGGTTAGATGTGAAAGTACTAGTTTTACAATACAAGTCAAGCTAGTAAAATCTAATGTAGAAGCAGAACTTGAAAAACGACTAGGTACACTTGCACACTGCAAAAACACAGTCAGTAGTCAGTTCCTTCAACACGTATTATGTGACAGCTCTATGCGTAAAGCCTGCATAGAAATGTCTGTGTAAGGTCCAGGGAGTTCTGAGATTGCTCCTGTAGAGCTTCTTCTACGTTCTTCCATCTGGGACAGTGGGTCGTCCTTCACATGGAAGAAAACAGGGATCATATCCATTAAGTCTAAGGATTCCCTAAGATGCTTAGGGATCTGAAAGGGGCACAGGGTCTAGAGCCTCTCCACTGACTCAGAATGCCTTACAGGTCTGCCCTTATTCCTTGAGAGCACAGCTCAAATGTAGGTGCACTCTCAGAGACTCAAGCCAGTGCCTGCTCCTGAGACCTTCCCCCTACCTTTTATGGGGTCTCCCCAGCATAGTGTTATGCTCTAGTAATTTCCTTCTCTTCTTTGTGCTGGGTGAAGAGGAAAGTAGAGGAGACACACTATATGCAGATTTCTGGGCCCTATCGGTTCTTTTTCTGCCCATTCACTTCCCACTCTCTCTCTGATTTCATAGTGCAGAAATCTGTAAGAGTGGCCACTAGTGCAGAGACCTTTAACGCCTGTGTTTCCACAATGTGAAGTAGATTCACACATGGGGAATTCTCCATGGAAGATCTAAAGTGTACAAGTTGGTATTTACTTGTTTATATAAGGATGAGGCCAGTATCAGGTGATTCTTATGGAAACATGATCCAAACTTTAATCGGACTTGATAGTATCTTTATCTTTCCCTTGTGACAGGATTATCAATGCCAGTCATTAAAGGCCTAAGTTCCCCCTCTTCAAAGTGTCTGATGAAGTGGGATTTTCTCCTACGAAAGCTCATGTGATAAATAAATCTGTTAGTCTTTAAGTACCACAAGACTCCTTGCTTTTTTTGCTTTACTAGACTAACACGGCTGCCCCTTTGGAATTTGTTAGATCATGAAAATTTCTTAACCTCTACAACCACGAAAGACTGCTCATTATTCAGGTACTTGAAAATTGTCATCATAACCCCTCTGGCTACAACTACATTGCAGAGCATTTTCAAAAAAACTGTTTTCAAAAAAATTATTTCAAAATATATTTGGAATAATCATCTTGAAATAACTTTTTTCAAAAATGCTATTTCAGGAGAACAGTCCATGTACGGCTCCTTGTCCCAAAATACTGTGGCCTCTTTTTTTGAAAGTGAAATTTTACATCATTGGCTCTGCATCAAAAGAAGGTAAGGGCTGTCTACAAACACACACATCACTTTTAACTATACTGATTGTGGTACAACCCTTCCTGTAGCTTCAGTCAGATCAAGAAGAGAAATAAGCTATACCTATATAAGGAACCCTTACACCAGTATAATGGCACACTAGGTGTTCTACTTGCATAACCATTTCAGTTTAAAAAAAAATCTTACTTTTAACCAGCATAGTTACATTGTATATAGACCAGGCCTTACCGTTGCACAGTCAAGCACTCAGAAGTTAGGAAACATCCCGTTTTAATATTCTCCATGAAATGCTAATTTTGCCCTACTTGGGTGCATACTGATGATACACTTTTTAATTACATGATCACATACTATTTTTCCTACAGGAATTCTCCTTCATTCGGTTCCTCCTCCTCATGACAACCTCTAAGGTACTTGAAAATTGTTATCATAACCCCCCTGGCTACAACTACATTGCAGAGCATTTTCAAAAAAACTGTTTTCAAAAAAATTATTTCAAAATATATTTGGAATAATTATCTTGTAATAACTTTTTTCAAAAATGCTATTTCAGGAGAACAGTCCGTGTACGGCTCCTTGTCCCAAAATACTGTGGCCTCTTTTTTTGAAAGTGAAATTTTACATCATTGGCTTTCTTTTTCGAAAAAAAGAAAGCCAATAGAAGAGATAAACAGGCTTTTTCTTTTGAAAAGAATGTTGGGTTTAGCTTTTTCGAAAAAGCGCACTGATATCTCAAAATACCAAAGCGCTTTTTTGAGAATGCTAAACCTGTTTAAGTTTTAAAAAAAAAAAGCCTTTTTCAAGATAGGCAGGCTTTTTTCGAAAAAGCTCTCTCTTCCATTGGCTTTCTTTTTTCAAGAAAGAAAGTCTGATGTAGACTTTCAATTTCAAAAAAAAAAAAAAAAAGAGAAAAAAAGCCATGGTATTTCAAGATAAGGTGCTGGTCCCCGAACTGTTCTCCTGAAATAGCATTTTTGAAAAAAAGTTATTTTGAGATAATTATTCTGAATGTGTTTTGAAATAATTTTTAAAAAAAAAAAGTTTTTTCAAAAAAGCTCTGCAATGGTGACATAGCTAGAGCCCTGAAAATCTGCGGGTATCTGCTGCAGATCTGCAGGTATCCAGATCCGCGGGTGCAGGTGCGAATAACCACAGACCCATTGCTGCGGATCAACTCATGGATGCAGCTTCTATTGTTACCTTATCATACTGCGATCCATTGCTGCAGCTGCTGCACTGATCTGTGTCGGCAGCATGCAGGGGAACCAGGAAGCACGCTGGCCAATCGTAGATTGTGATCAGCCAGCCAATCAGAGTCTCAAGGTGGGGCTTCGAGACTCACTGCTGGCCTTTCAGTGGCTCATTCCCCTGCCCACTTCTTCCTTTTCTTGTTCCAGTTGGCAAGCCATTGCTGTCAATCAGAAATTTCATAAGTGGGCAAAGAAATCTGATTGAAAGCACAGCATGCGAACCACAAACAAGAAAGGAAAAAGTGGGTGGGACCCATATGGGGAATGAACCAATCAAAGGCTGAAATGCTGCATGTGAGCCCAAGCTCGGTTGCAGCTGTGGTTACAGATGCAGCTAAACCCTGTCATATGGATTTTGGATTGGATTAATGTTATCACTGAACGGATGCAGATCAGATGCAGTTTCACATTTTTGTATCCACGCAGGGCTCTAGACATAGCCTCTTAGTCTCTTCTTTTCCAGACTAAACAAACCCAGCTCTTTCAATCTTCCCTTATAAGTCAAGTGTTCCAGACCTCTAATCATTCATCTTGTTCTTCTCTGGATTTTCTTCAGTTTGTCCACATCTTTTCTGAAATGAGGCACCCAGAACTGGACACACTATTCCAGCTGAGGCCTAATCAGGGCCAAGTAGAGTGGAAAAATTACTTTTCGTGTCTTACTTACAGTACTCCTGTTAATACATCCCAGAATGGTATTTGCCTTTTTTGCAACAGTCTTACACAGTTGACTCATATTTAGCTTGTGGTCCAATATGACACCCAGATCCCTTTCCATAGTATTCCTTCCTAGGCAGTCATTGCCAATTTAGTATATGTATAATGGATTGCTCTTTCCTAAGTGGAGTACTTTGCACTTGTCTTTTTTGAATTTCATTCTGTTTACCTCAGACCATTTCATCAGTTTATCCAAATCTCTCTGAATTGTGATCCTATCCTCCAAAGCACTTGCAACCCCTTACCCGCCAGCTTAGTATCATCAGCAAACTTTGTAAGTGTACTTTCTACGCCATCAGCTAAATCACTGATGAAAATATTGAACAGAACCAGATCCAGAACTGATCCCTGCAGTACCCTGCTCATTATACCCTTCCAGCATGACTGTGAACTGTTGATTACTACTCTCTGAGAGCAGTTATCCAATCAGTTCTTCACCCATCTCATAGTATCTCCACCCAGACTATATATCCCTAGTTTGTTAATGAGAATGTGAAGTGAGACCATATCAAAAGCCTTAAAGTCTAGATACACCACATCTACTGCTTCCACTCTATCCATTAGACTTGTTATCCCCATCATAGAAAGCTATGTGGTTGGGTTGACATGATTTGTTCTTGACAAATCCATTCTGCTGATTACTTAACGCCTTATTTTCTTCTAGATGTTTGCTAATGGATTCCTTAATAATTTTCTACATTACTGTTCCTGGTACAGAGGTTAAATTGACGGGTCTGTAATTCCCTGGGTTGTCCTTATTTCCCTTTTTATAGGTGGGCACCATATTTTCTCTTTTCCAATCCTCTAGGACCTCTCCAGTCTTCCATGATTTTTGAAAGATAATAGCCAATGGCTCAGATATCTCCTGAGTCAGCTGTTTGAGTATTCTAGGGTGCACACCATCAGGCCCTGGGGACTTGCGGACTTGTAACTTGTCTAGGTAATTTTTAACTTGTTCTTTCCCTATTTTAGCATGTTTGTATGAACTCACTTTCCCATATAACTTTGTAAAAACTATTACAGGGCATTGTATAGAATTTTCTCCCATCCCTAGGGTACACTCCAACATGACAGAGCCATGCCCATCTCCAATACACATAGTTTGCAAATCTGTGGAAATTCTGTAGGTTTAGAAAGTGCCTAAATATTTAATAGGCTTGTTCCCACAGACTTTACCCATCAAAACTCCCACGGAAGCTGGTGGGAGTTCTGGGCATCCAAATATGCTTGCAAATTTGACGTTAACACTTGTCACAATTTATCTTGGACACCAATGTTTGAATCAGTTTGAGGGACTCACCGAATTGTTAGATATCAATTATACAGCACATTTCAGGACATAGGCAAACTTTTCTATCAACAAGGTACATTATCGAAATATTTATCCAATGAAATCAATTAGTGGACAAGGCTCAATGAATTCTACATTAAAAATGTGAGAGTCTAATCCGGAATTCATGGAAGTCTGTCTGTCTGTCTGTCTTGGTATTTATATTCTTCTCTCCCTTTGTTGTCGTATTTGAGTGCCTCCTAAACCTTATTATATATTTACACTCAAAACATCCCATGAGCTAGGGCCATACTGTCTAATAGGGTCATCGGTGGGTGAGGTTGCCTAGTGAATAGCACCCACCCAGTAATGAGGGGCAGTGGTAGGAGAACACAGACTACCCACTCCATTGAAGTCCTGCCCTGGGTCCTAGGACCGTCAACAGCTTTGAGCCTCTGAGGAAGTCCTCTGAGTTACCCTCACTGGGTCACCTCCTGTTGCTGCTTTTCCCCCTTAGCTTCTGGTCTCAGATAAGGGAAAAAGAAAAAGAAATAGTTGGCTGTCAAAACTGCCTCCTTAAGAACCTTTAATATTGTAGCCATGCGCTCCATATGTACAGCTTGGCTCTTCAGTCTAGATTATGATAACGTAGGTGGCCACATACACTGCACTGAACTGTAGCATTTTGTACATCAGCTGCTGGCAAGTGGTAGTAGCCCCATAGAGTCTGAAGGGCATGGTTTTAAACTGGTGTAGCCCCCGTAGTGTGGAGAAGGCATATTTTTCTGTAGATTCAGATGTCATTGGGATTCACCAGTATCCCTTTGTCAAGGCTAGAGTGGATATATACTTAGCAACCCCAAAGTCTTTCTAGTAATTTGTTGATGCAGGCATGGAGTATGTGTCGAGTTATGAAATGGTGTTCATCTTCTGGAAGACAACACAGTTACACATTAACCCATCTGGCTTGGGCACAAGAACAATGGGGCTCCTTCACCTGTGTGATTCTTTGACAACTCCTAGTTCTATCATGGCATGGAGTCCCTGGCAAACAGTCTCCCACATTTTCCTTGGGAGTGGAACATCATATGAATCCTTTCAAGCATCACTGAAAACACCTCAGGGAATGATTCAGTCAGCTGGTGTTTTTCTGTTCTTGTTTGAATCGCAGACTCTTTTTCCAGGTACTGATGCATAGCTTTCTGATGCTGAAGCCTGACATCTGAACTTTGGATTGGGAGGACAGAGTAATAAGGCTGCTGCCTTATTCTTTTTGGGCCTTCAACAAGTTGAAGTGATATACCTGGGTAAGCTTCCTTTTCTTGGGTTGCTGAATCTCACAATTGACTTCCCCCATCTGTCTCACCTTGAAGATGCCCTGCCTACCTGGGGAGCAATCATAATATTTGGTCTCTGGACTGGAACTCTCAGAGTTAAGTCTCTTTGTTATAGGCTTGTTTCTGGGTATGCTGGGCATTCTGTAGGTTTTCTCCTGAGAACTCTCCCAGGGTCTTCAGTATCTCCCTGTACAAAACACCTCACTACTGTCCAGGGGCTTTGTTTTTCCCTGCTTCCCAGTAAAGATACAGTATCCCCTTGCTCATTTCCCATATAATAATTCAAATGGCGAGAACCCTGTAGATGCTTGGTGCATCTAATGAATAGTGAACTGGAGCGGAGGGAAATTAGGCAGTCCCATTGTTGAGGTTCAGTGGTCACAACATTTTTCAACATGTTTTTCAATGTTTTGTTAAATGCTCAACCAGCCCATTAATCTGGGGTGATATACTAATATCTTTTAGGGCTTGCCCTTTAGAAAGATGAATAGCTACTTCATCAGTTGGAAGGTGAAATTTGTCCCTGGATATGCCAATATTGTTTTACAGATCCCCACCCACAGAAATACTATGACAAATTCACTAGCAACAAGAGCTACAGTTGCTGACTGGACAGGAACTGCCTCAGGGTATTTGGTGGTCTAGTCCAAAATAATCAATATGTATTTGTCTGCTACAGGCTTCTCTAATGGACCCACCATGTCTATATCTATTCACTTTAAGAGCTCTCACACAATGCATAGTGGCACATGGAGGTCTTCAGGACCTTCTTCTGGCTTGTACATTGGCATTCAAGGGATGTGGTGCAATAGTTTCATACCTCTTGGTGCATGCCTGGTCAACAGAACTTCAGGGTCACTCTGCTAAGTGTCTTCTCTCTCTCCAAGTGACCTCCAGATGGGGCTGCATGCCCTAATTGTAGTATCTCCCATCAGAACTTCTTCTGTACTAAAATCTTGCATTATGTTGGTTCAAAATGGGGCCACTGTTTCAACTGCTAGGCTGGTCCAGCACTTTATCTTCTGCACAGGAAAGCTGCTCATAAATCATGCTTAGGATGGGGTCATTTCTTTGTTGTTCTAAGACATCTCACTCATTTGACAGCAGGTCTAGGCTGACAAGTGATGATGAGCTCCTATGTGTTCCTTTTCCTGGGTCTTTATCTTTCTTTGAGCCCCCCTTCTTCTAGAAGCTCTCTCTCAGCCACTATGGTAATCTCCCACCTTCTTGGGTTTTCCAGCTCTGACTCTGCTTTCTCCATGGAAGACTGTGCCATCCTTGACCTCTTCCCTGAAGACCTTTCAGTCATGCCTAACTATAACTAGGTAAGCCAGGTCTTTTGCCACTCCTGCTTATACCATTTTCATGTGTTCTTGGATGATCAGTCATACTTCTCTCATTGGATACACTCATATGTCCCTATGGATGTACTGAAGATAGATTATGGCACTAGTTTTACCTCTGGTCCTCACCAGCCTCCCCCAGACTGAGGTTTGGCTACAGCCCAAGTCTCTCAGTCATTGCATGCTACTCCATCCACTTGTACTAAGACCAACATCTTCCCATGGCTCCTCTTTCAATACCTATTGTTAGTTGCCCAGGCCTGCCTGTAATTACAATGTATGAATGGGCAGTCTTTTTTGAAATGTCCTTGCTGGCCACACACAGCAAAGCTCCTGGTGGGAGAAGTTGGTTTCTTGGTAGGTTCTCCCAAGAGAGAATCCCTTGAGTTAAGGTTGCTCAGCCAAGCCAGGTCAGCGCCTCCAGGTCAATGGGAGCTGAGTTCTAGGTTCCTCTCTTTGTCCTGGTGCTCCCTTTTTACTAAGTATGTGCATCCAAGTTCCCTCAGTTACTTTGTAGCACCAGCCACTAATGTCACCTCACTGGAAGGATGTGGGTGAATTATTCCATGACGATCCTTTCCATCACCTGAACCCTGTTATGTCTCTCTGACTGGAGCCACTACCATCATTGCTTCATCAGGGTCTGAGCAACTGCCTGCAAACACATGCCTGGGGGAATTTCTCAAAGCGTTTCCTCAAAGCATTAGTTTTCTGATGAGATGTTGAACTTTTGACATGCATTCAGTCTAGGGAAGTCATAAAGACCCCAATATGTAGCCTGGGACAGTACAATCAAGCAAGGGGCCGATAGGGTTACCCAGTTCTTTGGGCCACTGAACTGCATCAGCCACATGCTTAAAAGTGATAAGCAATGCCTTGAGGTTGTCCACTAGCCCAACTCGGTCAGCTGTGCTGAGACAGGTGGGGTTGGATCAGCATTCTCTTCTCTGATAAATAGGCTCTAGGTTGCCTCGGTGTTTGCAGGTGCTTCCACCAGGCTCCAGTCAAGCACCCTGAGAGGATCAGCAGCATTTGGCCTCCAAGGGGGCCTTCCCTGGTTCACTTCTGAAGTCAAGTCTTCATTGCCACGCTGGGTTGATGAGAGATATGCTACTTACATTATGCCAACTAGAATATCTCACATCAGCATACTCAAGTCTGAATTCAGTTGATGGAAGAATGATTTCCCACTGACTCAGCGGTTCTACACAGACCTGCTCAATAGATACCAGAGCACAGATGTCTGCCACCATGGCTGTAGAGACATGCCCTGACAGGTGCTTTCCTCCCTCAGCTTCCAGTACCACAGAGTGGGAAAAGAAAAAGAAACTAAACTGCCAGTCCCAACCAGGCTCAGCATGCAGTCCTATTCCCACAAGGAGAATTCTCTGGCACCTTTGACAGAATCCTTTCTGGTAAGTCTATCTTCCTGCCCTGCCTTCCTTGTTCTGAGCTGGACTGCTGCCTCTTCAACACTCTCTGCAATTGGAGCATGCTTTGTCAGGCTGGAGTGGAAGGGCAACCTGGACCTAGTGCTGACTTTTAACCCGTTCCAACCTACTGTGGGAACAGTAAAGCCCTTCATATACTGTTCTCTCCATTTTAGAAAGAGGCTGAATCACTTGTCCAATATTATACAAGAAATTTGTTTACAGTGTAGCTGTAGCCACATGGGGCTCAAAAATTAGACACACAAGGTGGTTAAGGCAGTAGCTTTAATTGGACCAACATCTGTTGGTATGAGACAAGCTTTTGAGCTACGCAGAGCTCATCATGTCCCTTTAAGAAATCTGTGGTAAATCAGTATCTGGAAGCCAGATCTCCCACGTCCTATGCTAATGCCCTGGCCACTGGACACTACTTGCTCTGAGTTTCAGTTTTGTTATTGTCTACAAAGGAGAAAATGCTCTAAGAAAACTGCAAAAATCACCAGAGAAATGTCCTTCTACTATTTTCCCTTGTAGATGTAAATGTCAAATTATGTATATTTTATAGTACAATCTTACATCACAAATCAAAGAAGGATAACAGCTCTTCAGCCAAAATACTCAAAATATGCAGATTTTATCTACTGTTATAGTTATAACTCCAATCTGTACTACAGATATTAAAGCTGAAAGCAGTGTGTGTAAAATCTATATCCAGATCACCACATTAATCTTGAAAAGACATTTGGCTAATACAGAATTCAGTATTATCATCTTTGCTGGTTCAGGGAAATAAGGATCTAATAAATTTCTCTAAGACAAAATTATATTGACTGAATGAGGCTACGCAATTAAGCCATAACTTTTAAAATCACCTTTGAAGTTAAATTTAGAAGAATTATGATAAAAGAGGCAATTAAATGCCAGACATTTCAATCTAAGACCCCCCCCCCCATCAAAGATTCAGTTACCTAAATTGTTTTTCACTGTTTCAGTGGGGAGCTGGGCCTAACAATATTTCATCCCTCAACAGAGGAAGCAAGGAATGCTCTTTCAAACAAAAGCTTTACCAGGCTATCAAAATCTTTACTTAGAAAAATAAACTAAGCAAGATTGATCTATGAGGCCTCTCTGAAGCTCACAAATTCTAAATGTTCACATACATTTTAAAGGGAAAAAAAAGACTAAAATTTGGCCAGTATTTTCTTCATATCACAACCTCATATGATGTACCTTGATGAAGCATGAAGTGAATGAACAGGCCAATTAACAGCCATACACAGTGGACATGGATAGCCGTCACAATTACCATTTACACAGTTTAAAAACTGTAGTTAAAAAGAACTTTGTACTGAAGTTTTTAAGATTTATTTCCTGAAGAGAAGCATTGATCTAATTACTTAGGACCCAGTCCTGCTAACAAGCATGCGTTTAACTTTAAGTGTGAGTTCTTCTATTGAAGTCAGTAGGACTGTTCACGCATTTGCATGTTTGCAGAGCATAATCCTTTTCTTAGGGGAGGGAGAGTACATGAAAAGCTTTTAATTTTTAAAAAAGTCATTTATTGACTGACATATTAAATTGAAAATCATATTAATAAGTCTTCCAATTTAGCTTTTCAAAAAAAAAATTAACCTTGTGGCTGCCAAACAAGCATCTGAAAGAAATCTCAATCTATTATATATGTCAAAAAAAATTGCTTCACATGATATTTAAACCAGTTACCTCCCTTTGTTCTCACTTCCCTCTTCACTTCCTTCCAAATCATAACAATATACTATTGTCAAAAATTCTGTAAAAATCAATAACAATATTTTGCACTCCCACAGCACCTTCAATTCTTGGTTTCCAAAGAATTTGAAAAAACATCGACTAAGTAAGTCTCACTTCTTTGTAAGGTAGATATTATCCGTGACTTACAGGTGGGGAAATGGAGGCAGAATGAGATAAGAGTTACATCCATCACACAGAAAGCCTGGAACAGACTACAGTTCTCCTAACTCCCAGTAATGTGCTTTAACCCCTAGACCAGAATAGTAAAACAAAATAAATAATTAAAAAGCCACATGCAATTTTCATTCTGGAGAAAGGAAGAGAGAAAGAAGGAAAGACCCACATTTGGCAGGCACAAGTCACATCATAATGTCTGAAAGGTAATTAAATGGATATTCTACACGTGAACTGGAAGCAAAATAATTCAATCACTTTTCATTCACAGTTTTAGCTATTTTGATGCAAGTCTGTGTATAACACTCAATCTTATTTCTGATTAAGAAGGTCTCATTTCAACTTCTCCGAAGTCAATTTTTATAGATTTAGATTAAATCAAAATAGGACATTTTAAATTTTAGTTTTTTGAGAAGGCCACACACAGATTTCACAGATTAGTATGAAAAATAACTAAAGACATGACCTAAAACCTTCTTTGGTTAGTTTGGTTCCAATTTGTGTATGGAAAAGCCCCATATACTACAACGATGTGTGTGGGACAAGAACTTTAAAACAAAATAGGAGAGAAAAGATCATGCTTTCACTCTTTGCCCAAATATGCATCCTGATTCTTCTGTCATTTACACTGGTGTAAGAAAAGAATCATACCCACGATCTTCAAATAATTAACTGTAAACTAATGTAGCTCTCTACAACTGTGCTCTGTCCAAATTTAATGCACTTCTGGCTTAATAATTTTGATATATACACATAGCTTTCGTGACATACGAGACGGTGCAAATGATGTGGATGTTGAGTCCCATAAAACAAACCTCAAAAAACCAGAAAATCTGCACACCAGCTTTCAGCTATGCATTTTCTGACAACCCAATTCAAATTTACTCAGAAAGTACTTGGTTATAGGAGTTGCACTAATGAATATTATTAAATATCAGCTGTGTTGGTGTTGCACTAACACTGCAGTACAACTGGAAGAAGAGGAGAATTATATAGCAGAAACAGATGCATTACTTACATGCTGTGAGTGAGAACTTCTCTACATACATCTGCAATTTTTTAAAATTCCTCCTACTTCTTACAACAACCTTTTGCTAATTTTCTACAATTTTCTGCTCCACTAACTTAAAAGTCATTTCCTTAAGAAAACACATGACAGACAACTTGAGTGACTGATTATATTGTGCCATCACTTTGTTTTTCTCTGAGGCCTTTCTTTAAGAGGATGGATGTTAGTATAAATGACAGAAAGGGGAGCTTCGCATAGGATTTCACTTCTGTTCAAAGACAAGCTAATGCAACCTCACTGAGGTGCAATCAACTTGACAAATGGATGCTGTGCAACCCCGTGCCTCCCACTGAAACCCGAGAGCCTGATTTACACATTATTTTCCCTGTAAACTGAAACAAGACCAAATTCCAGACAGACTTAATGCTGCTTTGCTGTGTAATGGGTTGATTTGATCTTTCTTCCCATGCAATGAAATCTGATACTACTGGGGAAAAATACATCAGAAAGAATGGAATACATTCATGAACTTGTAAATACACTTAAATCTTAACTGGTTTAGTAAACAAAAATGAAACAGCTCAAACCAGGAGTAGTTTTATATGAAGTCAAGGTTCTTATGTTTAACAATCCAGATAGTGAAGGATGTAGGATTTCTATTTACACCTAACAACATCTACCATACTTTCTTAAGATGATCAAGAAAAGAAAAACATTTAAATATCAGACTAAGTTTTGGAATATGTTTGTGTGTCTCAACTTCCCCCTTTCCCTCAGAACTACAATTATTTTGTCATACCAAATGTTTTCACAGGAACATGTAAGTTTCACAGAAAAAGCCCCACACTCCCAAAGGCACAGTATCACTGTGCATAACTTTATATTAGTTTTTTAAAATCTAAATTTCTTCTTTCATCTATTAAAAAGGTAAGAAATTAAGTTTAAAAATCACTTTTACATCAATTTGACTGTAAAAAAAAACAGAGCAATAGAAAATGACTGCTTTTTAAAAAGAATTAAAGTTTGTTTCTAGTACAAAATTGTAAACTACTCAGACTGGTATTATTTCCTGCAAATAAACATTGTGCCTGCAGACCATAACTGCAGTCACAAACTTTTCATGAATGTAAAAGTTGAATAGTGAAGAAATTTTATTATTTACTCTGCTGTTGTCACAAATAAAAGGGGGAAAAAAAACTTATACAGACATTTCATGCTGAAGTGAATGGATTTCAACAGCTGCTGATTTGGTGACATTGAGAATCCCAGTGGAGAAGTCCTGCTGAATTAACGTCTTGGAAATGTTAAAAAGAAACTTCAAACAGACCTTGTTTAGCAGGCGGTCGAAGATCTCTCTGTGGGGATC
This sequence comes from Podocnemis expansa, assembly GCA_007922195.1. Taxonomy (NCBI): domain Eukaryota; kingdom Metazoa; phylum Chordata; order Testudines; family Podocnemididae; genus Podocnemis; species Podocnemis expansa. The sequence continues at coordinate 11,772,766 of ML682038.1, forward strand.
ATGTGAAGACTAGCAGAGCAGTCACTCAGTCATGAATCAGACTTGTCAATAGTTGCCTATTTTCTCAACAGGTGTCTCAATCATGAACACAATCCTTTTCCCCATAGCCCTCTTATTTAACAGAAATCACACATGGCTGCACAGCCCAATAGTTCTGCTAAAACAAATCTTATCTCATTGATTGTCTAATAACTCACCTGTTTTTAGTGTGAATATTGAATCTTATATTTGCTCTTAACCAAATTCTACCCTGACTACTTACAGAAGCACAAAAACTATGAGAACTACAGTGCACGAATTATAAAACACTTAATCCTTCGTTATTGCTGCACATAAGCAAAGCAAACACTTTGTTTTCATTCCAGGGTTTATGACATTTGTACAGTGCAAATTCTCATTACCAGTCACTGCTCAATAAAAATCCTGCATAACAACAAACATGATATATTTTTGTGGCAACAATCAACCTAACCTTAATATAAACAAGAAGAGAGGAAAAAATATTCTCACTGAGGGTGCGCATCTCCGTCAAACCAATGAAATATAAGATTTTAAGAATTTTCTTTAACGTCATTTTGAAGGAGGGAAAAAACTTGTTTAATGACTTCTAACTAATCTTGATTCAACAAGCTGAAAAGTATTTTGTGATTAAAATAAGGTACTTTTCAAAAGTCTAAGTAGACAATTTAGTTTATATGTGCAAGCACAGACACAACTAAATATAAATCATAAGTACATCCTTCATTATCACAGGCTATCAGAAATCCAGACAAAATGCAAAACTTAATAGAAAATTTAACATTGCATGAATTTGTCACCTTAAGAAAGTATCTAGATACACATGCCTATGCTTTTTTTGAATCACATCCATGACAAATAATACAAATAAAAGAAACTAAGATTATTTTTCTTTTATTACATTGAGTCTGAGTCAAAAGAAAGTGACAAACCAATACATTTTCTAACACAGTAAGCTTGGACAAATTAAATTATTTAAAATTTGAGTTAATTTATTCATTCAAACCTGTTTTGCCTATTTATATTCTACAAAGTCTGATGCTTTTTAAAGCTCTTAACAAAAGACAAAATTTTAGATTTCTAACATTATCAATTTTATTTACAGAACACCAATCTCCTATGAAATATTTCTTGGTAAAATAATGAGGGCACATTATCAGCAATAAGCATGATATCTGCAGTTTCATTCCTATAGAAAAAACTCCACATCTCCTGCATGACCCTCAAATCAAACAGAAAAAGAAACTCATGAAAATAAAAAACAGTCATCAGCTTTGCTGCAATGTTTCTACATCATAAGACCCCTCATACCAAACCTTTATAAACAAGCTCCCCAAGAAATTTAAATTCTCTAAACATACTGCTCAATTTAATAATTTCCAAATGCCTCTGAACCTCATGTCAAATGAAGCTAGAAAGTAAAACTTTTCAGTTTGATCATGCCAGCTCTATGTCAAAATTTTTCCACATAGTTGGATAACATGAAAGTCCTGCAGTAGTTTGTCACCCCACATTAAAAGACTTATGATATGCTATCTTGAAGCAGAGACTTGTTTAAATACTATCTGTAACATCAGTGAACTATGCGTACCACCTGTGCTGTAACTTGAATTACCAAAATGCAAAGGGATCATCTCAGATTTCAGCAGAGTTCATTTGTATTAAGAGAAGTTTATATCAAATTCAAATATCTTCCAGTTTTAAAATGTAATTTGATTATTTATCTCATACACACACCATCCATTTATATAGAATACAGTAACATACCCACTAAAGAACCTTGATAAACAGAGAAATGCGCATCACCTACCCCAGATCTCTTTAACACTAGCTATGTGAGTAATTTTACACACAAAAAGTCCCACTGGAATCAAGTTTAGTACTTAGATAAGTGTTTCTGTAATACACATTTACATCAGTAATCAATGAATAGTCTCACCTACCTATACCACCTGTGCTTACAGATAGTATATGTAGATGAGAATACTCATTGATCACTGATGTTTCAAATAGTATTTAAACAATCCCCTGCTTTGGAGGTAATCTGTCAGAAGTTTTTAAAATTGAAAGTGACAGGAATTACAACTTCAATTTCATGCTATCCAACAATGTGAAAGAATTTTGGCATGCAGTTGGAAAGATCAATTGATTTTTTTTCAGTGGGATCACTCAGAAGTATAATGTTGCTCCCATATGTAAGTGCTTGCAGGCTCAGGATGCAGAATATTTCTAAAATGTTTCCAAGTTCCAAAAGAGTAGCTATGTTAGTCTAGTTCCAAAGGGGCAGCTGTGTTAGTCTAGTTCAGTAAAACAAACAATGAATCCTGTTGAACTTAAAGACTAACAAATTTATTTATTGCATGAGCTTTTGTGGGAGAAAAATCCCACTTCATCAGACACTTTGAAGATGGGGGAACTGATGTCAGTTTTGACAGTTCTGTGTAAGACATCAAACAGCAAAATACATAGGCAGACATATTCAGGTGACATCATATTTGGTGACATTGAGAATCCCAATGGAGAAGTCCAGCTGAATTAACGTCTTGGAAATGTTAAAAAGAAACTTCAAACAGACCTTGTTTAGCAGGCGGTCGAAGATCTCTCTGTGGGGATCATGTGAAGACTAGCAGAGCAGTCACTCAGTCATGAATCAGACTTGTCAACTACATAAAGAAGTACATTCTTGCACAAAAAGCATCCTTTTTAGTATATTAGAATATATTTTGTAAAGCACAAAAATCGAGCTCACTTAGGCATGATCCTCTTAGGTGCCAAGCACAGGCTGAGCCATGCTGAGTGGGTGTTCAGATGCAGTCAGGTACAAGGACCCTTGAAGATCGGGGTGTCACATAACAAATCCAGCAGATTAAAATTTTAAAGTGTATTACCAAGAACTGAACGAAAACAGATTGTGACAGAGAAAGGTAGTTTTAGGTAAGTTGGTCTTGTATCTCAAATGTAAAGATTTTCTGCTTTCAATGTAAGCAATAAATCCTCACTGCACTCTGTTCTTAGTTCACACACCCAGAAAGACCAGGAATCTATGGTGATGTAGCTACACTAGTGCAAACATTTGCTGCTGACTCACTATCATGGTACAGCCTAGGGATTTCATTTGGGTGAACTGCATTGGTGCTAGCAGAAGTAATCAACTGCATGTGTTTGCAGCACGATGCCATAGCTAGGAGAGCAAATAAAAAGCCCTGGGGGTATGTCTACACAGCACTTTTATTTTGAAATAACACTGGTTATTTCGAAATAAAAGATATTTGGTCCACATGATGTTTTCTTATTTCAAAAGGATGGGATCCGTCCTTTCGAAATAAGAACTGTAATTTCAAAACAGGTTAAACCCCGATTGTTTCAAAATGGCTCTTATTTTGAAATGGTTATTTTGAAATAAGTCCATTTGGACATGTTGTTTCAAAACAAAACCATTGTTTTGAAACAACTGTTTTGAAACAACATGTCCAAACAGTCTTATTTCGAAATAACCATTTCAAAATAAGACTCGTTTGGATAACAGGCTTTCCCTTAATTCGAATTAACTTATTTCAAAATAAGGACTTTATTTTGAAATAACTCATTTTGAAATACTTATTTTGAAATAACAATTTGTGTGTAGACATAGCCTGGAAGTATAAGCAGAGGAACATCATCTAGAAGCGGGGAGGTTTCATTATCCTTGTCAGAGGCATTAGTGAGACCCTTGCTGGAATACTGTGTCTGGTTCTGGAGTCTACTCTTTAAAATGGATGTTGACAAATTGAAAAGAGTTCAGAAAAGACTTAGGATGATACAACGTATCGAAAATCTTCCTTACACTGAGAGACAAAAGAAGTTCTATATATTTAGCTCATCAAAGGCAAGGTTGAGAGGTGACTTGAGCTCAGTCCATAAGTACCTGTGAGGAAAAGATTTCTGATAGTTGAGAGCGCTTTAATATAGGAGACCAAAAAACTGCAACAGGACCTAATGAACTGAACCTAAAGCTACTCAAATTCAAACTACAAATAAAGTGCAAATTTTAACAGTGAGGATATTTAACCATTGAAATATCTTACCTAGTTATGTGAAATATTTAAATCAAGACTGTGTGTTTTTCTAAAAAAAAGATTCTCTGGCTCCATGTAAAGCTATAGACTGATGCTGCAATTATTTGGTGAAATTCTATGGGAAATCAGACTACATGATCTTCTTGAAATCACTGCAACAATGTAGCTATGCTGGGGTTCAACAGCAGTGCCAAAAACACTATACAAAAAGTCTGAGAATTTACACCAGTAGTCTCCACTATATTTTTTGTTTGATGGAGAAAAATGGGGTTTGACACTCCTCCTCCTCCCAGAGTCCCTAAAACCACTGAATCTTCCAAGGGCTGCTAAGGCTGAGCCCATCCAAACAATGTACCATCTCAACTGTTCCCAATCCCTTAGGTAGCTCACATCAACTGTAAAGTAACTTAGGTCTAGATCAAGCTCCAAGTACAGAGGCATCGTGCCTCTTAAGGATAAAAATTTAGCCCATGAACTTGTTCTCAAGTGTAACAGGCAGTGACCGCCCTTTGACTTTCGTCAGTTTACCTCTACCTTTCCAAGCTTTCCTCCATGGTATTTTTTTAAACCATTAACACAATTTTTCTCTTTGGTCTCTTTAGGCCTGATGGAAGCAAGCAGATACTAACATCATCTGACTCATGAAAACACAAACAAGGAGTCCTGTGGTACTTAAAGACTAACAAATTTATTTATTGCATGAGCTTTCATGGGAGAAAATCCCACTTGGTCAGATGCTTTGAAGATGGAGGAACTTACAGAATGGGAAGAAATAAATGCAGGGAAGTGCAAATCATAGGATCAGGTCACAGCAAGTCAAAGCCATTGTTAAGATGCAAACACTGGGGAACAGCATATAGAGGAAGATGTGGTCAAATCACCTGTTGTAATGAGAGAAAAATCCAGTGTCCTTATTAAGCCATAAAGCAATGCAATCAAATCTGCAAATAAAATTCAATCTCCTCAGCTCCTCTTTGAAGCTTTGATCTGGTATTCATCTGTCTAAGCATCACAATTAGTAAATCATCAGTGGAGTGATGAAGAAGATTGAAATGCTGATCCACTGGTTTTAGAGTTTTGTGATTTCTGATGTCTGATTTGTGCCCATTTATTCTTTTGCAGAGACTGACCTTGTCTTCCTCTATGTGCTGTTCCCCAGTGTTTGAATCTTATCAATGGCTTTGATTTGCTGTTACCATGTGACCTGTTCCCATGACTTACACTTTCCTGCATTTATTTCCTCCCATTCTGTAAGTTCCCCCATTTTCAAAGCATCTGATGAAGTAGGATTTTCTCCCACAAAAGCTCACGCAATAAATAAATCTGTTAGTCTTTAAGTGCCACAGGACTCCTTGCTTGTTTTATTGTTCTAGACTAACATGGCTGCCCTTTTGAAACATGAAAACACAAGTTTTCAGAAGAAAATAAAAGTGACCCAATGGAGATTCAGAGTAGGAATTATTAGTATCATTGCCTGGAATCTGCAGTTTCCCAATCACTGTCATGGAAGACTGAAATACTGCATTTTTGTTTCTGTTACATTGTATAAGGACCTTAGGCCTGGTCTACGTACAAAAATTGCACTGGTTTAACCAAAGGAATGATCTTAAACCCGCCCAGTGCAACTTTGTTTGTGGATTCTTCACATTTAAAGATTAAGTCTGACTTACATTGATTCTGTCTGCACCTATAACTGTGTAAATATTTAGAGTAGTCCTGATTAAATCCAATGGGACTATTTGCATGCACACAGATACACATCTATGTAAATGTTTCCAGGATCAAGAAATTTCTATCAAATTTACAAAGTTAGCTTTTATTTTGGGTACCTAACGGAGATGCTTTGGGTCCAAATTTCAGAAGTGCTGAGCACTAAAGACACTGAGATGTGTGTGCTCAATGATTCTGAAAATCAGGACCAAGCTTTCAATCCAGATCTCCAGAATCAGCAGAGAATTTTGAAAATATGACCCTTTGCCTTTTCTTCAAAGTCTAAATATATTTTCAGTTGTGCTTTGGGTCACTGTTTTGTGTATTTTTGAAACATCCCAATTAAATCATTTTTTTTTGTTTCAAATAACCTAGATACTATTATTCCATTGTGTATGCATTGTCCATTATACCATTGATAAAATACAACTTGTCTCAGCACCTTAAAAAGAGTGTCTTAACACTACAATCTGCATGCTGTGCAATCAGAACTTTCTGATAAGCATCTCATTCTCTCTTTCACACATAAAACTTTCAGTCTGAGGCATATATTAATTTTGTTTAATCAGATCATAACTTTGTTTCAAAACAAAGATCTTTTCCAAGTTTTCTTCAGCAAATTTTAATCATGTTGCCTTGTACTATAAAATTGTGGGTTTATGATAAGTTATTTCTCCAGTTCAAACATCATTCCAGATGTTCCTTACGTTCTTCTACACTTTTCTCAGTTCTGTGTTTCCTGTTTTTGATTGGTTTCAATACTGTTTGCTTCACTCTGTTGCTTATTTTGTTAGTTTTCCCCTTGTGGTATTTCAACACATTGCTTGTTATTGTACTGTATTTCCACAGTTCACTTAGGTACATAAATCTATTGGCTTGTTTTTCTGAAGGACAAACCTTTGTAAACAAAAGATATTCGGCCTTTGTGGTCAAAGCTTAGTTTGCTCTTCTTGCAGTCAGCAGCACCCTTTGATACAAAACATGGCCACAACAATTTGACTTAAATCCCAGCTTAATGCAAGGCATTATTTGACAGGCAAGTAAATATTACTAGCTTTTTCATTTTTCATCATGGTAAGGACAGGCAAGTAGATTTTGAGCCTGGGAAGTAAAGTCAAAGACCACTTTTGCAAAGCAGATACACCTTGCCCTCAAGTACATGTTAACACATTACTTTCTCTTACTGAATAACTGAAACATGCTGTATTGGAAGGTCCCTCGTGGGCACTATCACACCATCAGATATTGGTCTGTTCTGTAACAGATGAACAGCCACACTGACCCAACAGCAGTTCCACAAGGCAGCAAAACTCCCATGCTACTACAGCCCTTACAATCAGGGTGGTGCATACCTCCTTCCATGACAAGGCAGCTCTGCAGGCAGCTGTCAAGGTCATCTTTAGAGGCAGGGCTCTACTCCTTCCCAACTTATTCAGCGGAGAGCCTCCTTACTTCTCTACTCTCCATGCACCAATACAGAGCCCCAGCTGTATTCCAGATGCTTTCACTGTAAGGTACTTTATTTATTTATTTTTCCTTTTCAGTATTCCCTGTAACTGTTTGCATTGAATCATGAAGTCAGGTGCCCCAATTGCAGAATTCGTTCATTTACATGCTGTTGATCCTTTAGCATCTGACACTTACTATGTGTAACTGGCGTGGGGAAAGGAACAGATTACAAGTCCAGCAGCAGTTTTTCATTCTCAGCCCACTATATATAACTGCTTGGGAGCAATTGTAGTTCTTACTTTAAGCAGAGTCATACTAATGCAAAGCATCTTGTGAGAACAAGACATATTAAAATTAGACATTTTCCCTTCCTTTGCTCAGATGCTACGTTCTCTAAGCATAAAGTGATTAATTTCAAACTTTTTTTTTTAAGTGGAGATATATATTGTATCAACCACAATTTCCTCCCATTCTTCTAATCATGGAGAGGCATGGCTAAAAGCTACAAATCTTTAGGTTCTCCACTGATGCATTAACTAAGCAAAAAAGACAACTTTACTTGTTTCAGAAGGGCTTTATTAGAAGAGGAATCTTTAAAGACAAACACAAAAGATTCTAGTATGTTTAGATTTTATAATATAAACAACTAATTTAATGCATCACTAATGATATACAATAGATGCCATCCTGCAACAGGGATACAAGTAAGAAACTGATGTAATCTGTGAGAGATTTCAAAGCAATTAATTTGGGAATAGGAAAGACCCTCTATTGTGTAAACCCTCCCTGTTCTTTTTTTAAAAAGTAACCATTAAAAACTATAGCAGTTTGCATTTGTTAAATAGAGTTAACAAGCCATCATTAGAAGTTGCTTCTAAACTTTAAAGCACATTTGGCAGTTTTATAGACAACTTTCTAGTGAAGATTATTGGTTGGAAGCTTTTGAAAGTGTTAGCTAGCTAAGCATTCCACACATCACAGGATTTGGGTTGTTTAATTTATGGTCACAAAACTATCATTTTTTGCAAAAGTTCTCAAAATACTTCAGTGTAGCTAAATTGTGCAACACTCCCTGGCATGCCATCAGACACTTCAGATGCTCATCCTTTTCATTCTGCAAGGGCAAATGAGGCCCAAAGAGAATGTTTTATATGAGGTGCAATTTTCCTTTACAGTGCTGCCAGTGCACCTCAGCCTTGCATTGCTTTATGATTATGGAGTTTAGAAAATAATGTCAAATGATCCCTCATGGTTTTCCTGTTCTATTACAGTAGTTTAATGACTGTAACTCACAAATGTATTAAAACATGACAAAATGGACACATTCTCAAACAAATTATTTAATTTGCTTATTTATTTTGAGGATTCATTCTGTTAACTAATACTCCATGGAAACTAAGGACATGATCCTGCATTATTATCTGCACTGAAGGATTGGTACACCTATGCAGAGGCCCACTGCTATCAGTGAGGTTTCATAAGGGCACATAGTTTACAATGCAGTATAGGCAAAGTTGTTGTAGTTGCACTGATCCCAAGATAGGATCAAGGAGACAAGGTGGGTGAGTAATGTTTTATTGAACCAACTTCTGTTGGTGAGAGAGACAAGGTCTGAGTGTACACCTTTAAAAGTTCTACAGTAGCCAGCTCTACCACAAGGCCCCTTCGAGAAGGTGAAACAAGTACGGGAAGTTGATTATGAAATACAGCAACCTGGGAAGAGGAAGTATACTCATGTCTATAACATTAACTTGTGAAGGCCTGTAGGAGACAAACAGGCCTCCTCATCACCCCACTCTCCCTGGATCTATGGTTCAGACCTCCAGCCTTAGCACACACCTATACCTGAAGGCAAGGATCTTCAGCCTGATCAAAAGAAACAGGTACACCAGCTGGTCAAATTATTCCCTGAGATGTTTTTGGTGGTTCCCGGAATATAACACATTACAGGGGTAAACATTACAGTTCAGTGATCATTTCAAATCAGAAATACATACAAGTATATTTTGGTGGGAACAGTTAACTGGATTAACAACTTTAAAAGAGTATTAAACATTGAGGAACCTTAGTAAACTCTGAGTAATTTGTTTAATAGCCTTAAATTGAACTGATGGCTAAATGGGTTCATACAATTAGAGGTTTATGCTCCCAGTCTTCAATTCAAGCTACTGGAATTGAATCCCTGGCAAGCAACAGGTGTGCTGCATATTCAAATGAATGTGAAAACGGTGTATTAATTGCTCGGGGTAACTAAACTATAGTACATTGAATCTGTGCTGCAGCATGTCTCATTTGTGTGAATCTGCCTTTGTCTGGTTGCAGTCAACCTACTGTATTATTTAAAAATGTTTAACTTAGGCACAGGTGAAAGACTGAAAAGTCAATAGAATTTCAGCTGCTCTTGTACAAAGTTTAATATGCTCACTAGGAGTGAAAGTAGGTTTTATGGTGGCAGATTTGAAGGATGGTCTGCTTTATATGTGTATATAGCACATCATGTAAATCAGTGGTTCCCAAACTTTTTCTCTGTGCAGACCACTACATTGTCATCAAAAGCTTTTGCAGCCCACTATGTAAGCAAGCCATTTTAAACATTTTGAACATAATCTATGGCTGACAGGAGTCAAACATATATCAAAGGGGAATTAAAAACGCAGATATTTCTAATGATTTATTATGCTCACTCTCAAAAATTTTGCACTTGTCACAGTACATTTAACTGCAGTAATTATCTTTCTTTTTCCCATCTCACAGACCACCTGAAGTACCCTCATGGACCACCAGTGGTCCAAGGACACAGGTTGGGAACCACTGATCTAAATAATTATGATACACTGCACATTCTATGTATGTTTTAAATAGACTAAACTATTTGGAAGACAGAATAACTTTTAGGGAAAAGCTCTGTGTTACCCACACTGGGAAGAGCCAGGTTTCCTGCTTTCTTTTACCTACCTGTACAACACGATTTACAAATGCCAAAGTGAATGAAGAATTCTCTCATAGACAACTGAAGGTGAGACTAACAGTGAAGGATTACATTTTTCATCTATGGTGGAAAAATTATATGTAGGAAGAAGGCATTTGGTGTGAATGGATGAAGTGCAGGTGGCTTCTAACTGAAGGGAGCATATTAAGTTAAATGATCATTCTCGGCTGCCCTAAATGACATTACTTTGGTATTCACTTGCTACTCATCAATTATCAATATCGAGTAGCCAAGAAGTTTGAACAATATTGTCATCAATGGCTGAAGTGGTGGTGTAAAGGATGTGATTGGTTGTAGGAGATTAAGACCTTTGATATCTGCAGAGATGAGAAGGAGAAACTTAGCAGGGATATAAAAAAGTAAGAGATCTGGCTGGACTGAAAAGCTTAATTTTCAGGGCCTTTGTTTGTTTATTTGGCTTGATGTTTCCATATCAATATTTATACCACTACTGTGTTAGAAGAAAAGCTAAGTAGAAGACATATTTTTGCTCTAAAATTGCTCAGTTTGTCATCATCCCAACCTCTTCCTTCCAATGTTATGAACCAGTATTGTGAAAGCTCTGTGTCCTCACTCTTGAGGTTAACAATTTCATTGCAAGGTAGATTGAGCAGTGAGGACTGCAAGGCTGGTGGTTGAGTGGGCAAGTTGACGTTTGATAGAACAATCTCAAGGGAAGTTGTTGCTGTGACTTTTGAATTTTTATTCCTTTGACTATATCTTATTTAAATTTTATATTATAGAATGATAAAATGTAGGTTGGTTATTCGTAACTGGAATTCTTCAGGATAGTCTCTGCGTAGTCACACTCTCATGATGGACTGACCAGTACAGTTTGGATACTGGAATCTTGCAGTACAGAGTTACTCGAACTGGCCATGAGTGGACTGATATGCAGCTACAATACACTCCAAACCTCCAAATCGTGGAGATGTTAAATATTAGAGTTTCCTTGTGAACACCATAAATCATAATGAGCACTCACTCCCTTCTAAATATTACAGTACAGTGCAGGCAGAGTTGAACTACATAGGCGTGGTTTCTTTCAAGTCACAAAGAGTATTCTTTGCCTACTTACTCTGTTTACATCTCATGCTGCTGTAGTTCCGTATGTGGCTATTGGCCAATGTTGTCATGCACAAGATCAATGGACAATGTTGGGTGGGAGTGTTCATGGCACAAGCTGAAAGACTTAAAAATGCAAATGGGCTTCAGAAAGTTTTTGACAAAATCAGTGGCAAATGATGACCCTGAATGTGATACAGAGATGGTCCTGGAAGAGCCGCTGGCTGCAAAGAACATGGAAAGAAGAAAAATGAACATGTTAGGACTTGTGGAAAATGCAGCTTCTAATATTTTGGAAACCATCCAATTCTGCTTCTGAGAAAGTTGCAGCGTCCACTGTACCAGTCATTCAGGGGAAATCAAAAAGAATTACCATGGTGAACTTCACAGGTGCAAGCTGTTAAATGATGCAAAAACTGAGCTCAGTGGACAATAGCAATGGCTCAGGGTTGTTGTTGTTGTTGTGGTTTTTATTTTTTTATTTATTTATTTATTTTTAAGAAAGCAGATCAGATATGGTGGATAATCTTCAAGCTGTATTACTTTTGCGGAAAGCAAGAAAACTGTTCAGCAATGGAGAAATCTTGAAGACAATTTTTCTGTCTATATAACCAGAAAATATGCTTTTCAGAGATACACTGCAGGGCAACAAGAAGTTACAGAGAAGCACAGGAGATATGGTGAATTTTCTACAAAACAAAATAGCTGTTAAAGTCACAGCAAGCCCTTCCTACAGTTGGACATGCATGAGAGTCTTGATGTCACAAGAAATCCCAAGGTAATTGTATGCATTTGCTTCTTCAACTGTGATAGCCATTGTTTTTCTGAAGGTGTTTTATGTCAGGTGAGTCTTAGTGATAGGTCAATTGGTAAATGTTTTTGAATGTATTCAGGCAAGAGTGGAGCAATCCTGTTTTAGATTTGATAATTTGCATGGTTTGATAGTAGATGGGGCAGTGGCTATGCAAGCTGCACAAATAGGGAGGCTGACTGAATTCCAAGAAAGCTGCATTCAAACTTATTTTTGTTTCATTGTGTTGCCCATCAAGAAAGTATATGTCAACTAGGCTCCAATGAAAGGTACAGATGAGGTGAAATTCATAGTGAAAAAGTGCATCAATGCAGTCAATTCCAGCAATGTCAGGAAAGGAAGATTCATAATCCTGTTCGAAACAGACTGAGAGACCTATAAGGTGTGCTGAACTGAAACCTGGTCTGCTGGCTTAGTTTTAAGATTTTTGAGATCCAGGAATAACTCATTTACGTTTTGAATACAGTTTTGCCAGAACTGCCCCAAAAGCTAAAGATCCAGAAGCACCCGGTTGTTTGCTGTTTTTGAAAGAGTTTTACCAAAGCCATTTCTCAAACTACATAAACAAATTACAATTGGATTTTTATATGTGCATATTTATTTGTTTTTCCTACAGTTAATTAAGTATTCTAGGAGAAATTATCAGAGCTGCTACCAGCAAGAGTTATGAGAAGTCCTTCTATGACAGAAGTGCCTGTTAGAATTCACATATTTAGCTCCTTTCACCCCTGGGGCATCTGATCATGGTCTGAGTGCTAGACTATGAAAGGAAATGTGGCACTGTCTGCCGGATCTCAGTGGAGCTCTTGGAACCATAACTTCTGTGTAAATGCATTCCCAGTTCATTGTTCTTTTAGAACAGTTATTTTATAGTTCATAGATTTAGTGTTAGATTAAATTTTTAAGATACTTTTTAGATACTCACAGGACTCATTACCTGAACTGATGGTGGAGCTGAAGGTGAGGAAACAAGGCTTTAAAAGATGTACATCATGCCCCACAGTTTTCCCAGTGTCAGATGCCCACAACAGATACCTCAAGTGCAATGGGAAAGAATATTCTCCTGCACTGTCTGTTGCAGATTCATTCCTAGGCATCAGGACAGGCAAAATAGATTCCAGTCCTCTTACTGCAGGAAGCTTTGAGGGGTTAAAGAGATCTGAAGAGACTCTTGGACTCATAGGCTATGTTCACATGATGCTTTTAAATCAAAACAATGACCGTTGTTTCAATTTAAAAGTTGTCATGTCCGAACCACGTTTCGTTATTTCCAAATGTCGAGCCCCATCATTTCGAAATAATGAACCTTATTTCAAAATAGTAAAACCTAGGCTGAAATCAAAATAGCCATTATTTCAAAATGGTTATTTTGAAATAATGCTGTTTGAACGTGTTTTGAATTAACTGTTATTTCGATTTAACGCTTTTGTCCTTTTCCTTCCCAGGGTGCCTTCCTTTTTCTATATATTGGCTGGCAACATGGTCCTTCCAGGGGGCCATGTTGCCACACCTCCCATGCTGCCCCTCTCCTGATTTGAAATAGCAAGTCCTGTGTCTGGACTTGCTATTTCAATTTAAGTTAATTCAAAATAACGATTTTATTTCAAATTAACTTATTTCAAAATAAGCATCTACTTGTGGACATAGCCATAGAGTTTAAGGTCAGAGGGACCTGTTATGATCATCTAGTCTGACCTCTTGCACATTGCTGGCCACAGACCCTCATCTCACCCTCACCCACCCAGACAGGAGGAGGCTTGAATGTTTCCAAGATCCAAGAAGATTACTATAGTAGAGGCCTTTGCCTTGACATCAAGCTCCAGTTCCAGGTCAGCTGAGCTTTTGTTAGCTAAATCATCTATTCTGGCTTCTAGATGCTTACAACTCTAAAACCTCAGATCCAAAGAAATCATTAGAAATGATATTTCATTTAGTCCAATTCCTATTATGAAAGTAATGGTATAGGTTCATTAAGATCTTACAATGTGTCTTAAAGCGGAGTAGCTCTCCACCAAAAATAATGATGAGATGAACTAAGAAATATACTACTAAATATTCTCCTCTTGGCACAAGTCTGATATAGGACATTGTATAGGACAGGTTTCTAGGACCATACTATCAAAGTCCAAGAGCTGCACCATTTCCCCAAAAAAGACTCTGATCTTTATATCTTCTACAAATTACAATTTCCATTACATCATCCATAGTCTCATTACTAGATCACATTGCAAAGAAGAGTTTGATCTGGTTATGATTTCAGATATGAAATCTTTTCCTTCAAATCAGGGAGTTCAGCTTGAGAGTCGGAGACATCCTGTGCATCAGGTTAATGAGCTGAACTCATAAAATGGATTAGGAAGGTCAGCATATGCCACCTTGGATGCATACCAGCCAAATCTTAGTTTATACTTTGCATCCTCAAAAGCCAAGCTGTCCAGTTCCAGATCAGGGGAAACCTAGATCTATGGATCTGATTGGGAACAGATGCACAGGCAGCATTTCCCTAACTTGGTACCTGATAAACTCTCTGATGAAAAAGAGGTTCCATCCCATCAAGTGGAATTTTGGCTCCAAGAGCTAGATTTAGACTAATTTTTGTCCCAATAAGAGTGCTGGTGTTGCTTCAGCATCATCACCTTCTGAGGACAATTGATAGAATGGTCACAACTTTGAAATTACTATCAGTGGCTTTGGAAGAAGCCACACATTCAGTTTTTGGCATTTTCAGTGCCGCTATAGGAAACAAAGGAGGAGTCCTGTAACATGTTTAAAGACTAATGATTTTATTTATCACATGAGCTTTCATGGGTGAATCTAATTTAATCAGATGCTAGAAATGCTAACATCTGATAAAGTAGGATTCACCTACAAAAGCTCATACAATAAGTAAAACTGTTAGTCTTTAAAAGTGTCACAGGACACCTTGTTTGTTTTGCTGAACTAGACTGATACAGCTACCTCTCTGGAACTTGTCAACATATAAGCAAGAAAGTATATTTAGCAATACTGGAAGTACTTTCATAACCAGCTAAACTGATATTGCTCAATCCAGCTTACTGTCTGCCAATTTCAAAGAAGGCTGACCAATTATATCCAATTCCTTATGCAGGATTCTCTCATTTTTGTGTTCATCCCCTGCCTGCCTCAGTTGCTGTAGCAGAAACACTCCAAAGATCCAAGACTTATAATTTACATACCTGTCCTTATGAAAGAAAGAATAAAAAGGTAGATTCTTTAGAAAAGAAATTGTTCTTTTTATCTTCTTTGAACATTAGAGTGCCCAAACACCAAGAGATCATATCAAAGCACCAATTCAAGCTTTGGGAAAAGATTTCTGTTTTCACCTAAGATCTTCCAGAAGACCAATGGAAACCAGCTAATGATACTATAAAAGAAGTTCAGAATATTGCAAAGAATGCACTCAGAGAATACTTCAATGTATCAGATGCTGCAGCCTGAAATGCTGTTTCTTCCATAAATTTCTGCAAATGTGCACAGCTCAGGTCTAATTCTTGGTCTCTAGGAACAAAGACTAAAATGGAGGACATACCTTTCTATGGGGATGGTCTGTTCAGGAATGCAGTCTATCACAAGGTCCTTCACACTGTAACAAACTTTTAGAAGAAGGATTCCTGCTCCTCTACATAGATATCATAGACATTACTATCCATATTGTTGTTCTTCATTCTATTACGCTCAGAAAATACAGCAGCAACTATCATTCAGTACTAGTATCTATTTCAAAGCTTTGTGATGCAACTTCGAGTCAGATATATTGGAGAGGCTAAGAAAGCCCTACAGCACTCCACCAATGATCCAATGGCTTCAAACAGCAGCAGAACAGATCCAACAGTGTTATGATAAAGCTACAACATAAACAAGGCATATATTTGCTCATCTGTCATCAGCTTCTCCTGACAGAAGCATTTTATGCCAATGAGCCATGTTTTCAGTAGTACAGACTTTATTTTCCCTGAAAGATGGAAAAGCTGACCATTTTGAAAAAATGTTATATGAAAACTGTATGTGACAGACAAACAAACAAAGCAAAAACCCCAAGAAACCATGCTAAGGAAAGGCCAAGGCAGACCTCCTCTAAAAAGACATAAAAATAAAAACTAAGAAAAATACAAAAATGAAATATAGCTGTATATTTTTATATATACATATTTTTTTGCAGCTGCTTTGCTGTGCCCTTCGTAGGCTGCACTGTATCTGTGCCTGGGGTTCACAGTTACTATAATACAAGGAAGCTGATACCCTTGTTCCTGAACTTGATAAAATTATATTAATTAGTTCAGTCACATAGTAGTCAAATAGTCAAGAACCTCTCTTATATTTAGCAAATTTGATGGATTCTGCTGGTACAGAGGAATGTAACCATTGGTGATCTGAGCTAGCATATGAGTTATAAAACCATGAAAGTACTGATATGTTTATAAGGACCCTGCACAGCAGAAAGTTACTTTCTAAAGACTGTAGCAATCTGTAGTTTTCGAGAAAAAAGTGTGTGGAGAATCTTCTCTTCTTGGACTAAGTGAAGAAACCTTGAGTCAGGTTGCCACGGGATGCCCCCTGAAGTATGATCTGTGCCCCTTTTCTGTTCACTTTTGCCATGGAATTGTGTAGTTTAAGGCAAATATACTATAAAAGGTTCCTTTTCGATCGCTCATAACATGCTCTGCATTATTGTTATGGTGTCACGTTTCTGGCAGCATCGGGTATGTGTACAGATGTGAAACATGTTCCCATGTATTTCACATGGCTGGAGGGGACACTCTAAGCACACATCCAGAGAAAATAACAATGGGCTAGCTAAATGTCTGTAGCACTTTGGATGGAGTGGTGGGGTGGGAGGGAAGATCACAATTTCTTTCTGAATAAGGAGAATCATCTAGCAGCAAGGAGGAGTACAAAAGTAGAGTTTGAAAATAAAACACTTTGAATTGTTAGAGGATTTTTTGCTGGAGAAGCTCCATCTTGTAACATCTCCATTTACAGGCAAGGGCCGAACCCATCCATATGGCCAAGAAGGCCAAGCTGTGAGACCACCAGTAACCACTCATGGATAAGATAGAAAATAGACTGAACAGAAACTTTAGGGTTAGAATGCATTTTATATTTTCATCTGTTAGTGATTAACTCCTGGCTGCTTCCTTAAATGATTGTGCATTGATTTGCTATATACTCACTTAAAAGCATGTTCCAGTCGATAAACTAGTTTGCTTTATCTAAAGCTGTGTGGAGTCTAGAAAGTATGAACTGGCAAAAGCTGGCTGCATTTTCAGTTTCTTTGATAAACTGATGAGCTGGAGTAGAGAAGTCTGAAGTGATTTGTGAAGGATCCCAGTAACTACAGGATGGCAGCTCCTGGTGTGGCATCTGGGGGCTGAGAGTGCTCGCTGGGGAACCACCCCCTGAGTGGCTAGAGAGCACACATCCACCACCTAGGACCAATTACATGCAAGAAGCTGGTGTGCAGTGACCCAGGAGTGGAGGTCCACCTGGCAAAGTGTGGTATGTCAGGGTCCAGAAGTGGGTGATCGAGGCGACACACTAGACCAGATTCTGGGAGAGGAATGTCAGAGTGGTGCAGCAAGCAAGGTACACACACAGTTTGTTGCTATAAATTGTACTGATGGTTTTAAGTGAAGTGACTGACAAGAGTCAAGAAGAAATCACGATTTGTTTTCTGTTTTTTTCATGAGAGGGAAATAAGCACAGGAAAACATGGAGATGTTTGCAAACCGTGGCAGAGATCCAATTAGATTGCTTGGAGGCAGGCAAAGCAGGAAGAAGAAAGACATGACTATAGTAGGTGGAAGCAGAAATGAGGCTTAAAATAGGAGTAGCAAACAGGAAAGTTACACAGATCATACCCTGCGGAGCATCCCATGACATCACGAACCAGTAATTAAAGAAAATCTTAACTGGTGAAGTGATACAATTGGCATTTGGTTGGTAGCTGGAGCCAGGATTGTTTAGGAGAGACCTAAAGCAGGATGCAAACAGTATGAGACAACCCTGAGGCCTGTTCTACCCTTATCTTAGAAAATAAGAATGGCCACACTGGGTCAAAACAATAGTCAATTTAGCCCAGGACCCTGTCTTCAAATATTCGCCAATGCCAGGGGCTTAAGAGGCAATGAACAGAACAGATGATCACTAAGTGATCCATGCTCTGTCACACATTCACAGCTTATGACATGCAGAGGCTAGGAACATGCCCTAGCAAACAGGTGCTAGAAGTAAAAGTGATGCAAATTAGAAAAGACTCCCCAGCAAAAAAAAAAAAAAAAGTTTTTTTGGGGGGTGGTAGTGGGTTTTTTTTCCCTTTTCTAATAGGAATTTTACACTGTTTGGCTTTTCCTGTGTGATTATTAATAAATCCTGACATTTTCTTCACAAAACAAGTGTGAAAAAATTTAGTTAAATTATGGCTTCTTTGAAGTCAATGGCAAAACCCCCTTTGACTTCAGTGGTCTGCACAGATCCAGCTGACATATGATAGAAAGATTACAGTGTTAATAAACTGTGTTACCTTGTCTGCATTAGCTAAGCTTGTAATGTTGGTCAAGTGACTTCACTAAGTAACAAGTGAGAAAACTGGATGACAAAGACCGTCCTGACACACACACGTCTTCAGTACGTGGCATGTATGCAAGCTGTTGTTTTAGCATGAAAAATGCTTATGTAAATGCTATGTATACTTCAGATGGTGGGTGTGATGTGTTTAAATGACAATTATATAAGCAGTTTGCCTGTTGAGCAACTTCAGTGAATGTCAAGTGATTAAACTGGTTATCAGTGAACAGAAACTAAATTACTTTTGTTAGCATTTGGAATGTGCCACGAATAGCTCTGGAAGGTACTGCAGACAGCTTCAGTGGATAGTAAACTAAACATTAAAGTGAGGGTGTCAACCACTTTTATTTTATACTTTGCCTAAGATAGAGGAATCTATACCCTAAAACACTAAAAGATTAACTTGTTTTTGTTAATTAATTTTAATTTACAGTGCTTGAAATATTTACCAGATGCCTATCCACCAGCTAATAGGTTTTGTTTCCTAGATGTAGGTATTAAGGTGAGCGTCCCACCGGCAGAAAATTAAAGAAAACTCCCCAGTGAGAAGCCAAGTTCTTGTCTATACAAGCTTCTTGGAAAGGTGAGGGGTGGAGGTACACAGGGGTATCTCTGGATTCTGCTTGGGACTTTATCTTTGTTTTCAACTTTTGTCAAACAGGTGTCTGATAAATGTGAAGTTCTACACACTTCCGTTTCCAGAGCTTTGTGTCTTTTCTGCTCCATCCACAGCTGCTGCTGCCACAGAGGAAGGCCTCCATCACACTATCTCACAGACCTTCCTTGATTATGTGAGTAGGGTGGGTTTCCTTTCCAAGCAGGAAGGAGGAAAACAGGTCTTTGCACCTAAGCTCTTCTCGGTGGTCACCCTCACCTCTGAACTTTTTCAGTGCTGTCCCTGCAGCTGTTCCTTGCCTTTACAAGCAGCAGCTGCATAAACGTAACATGACATTTGAGTTGCATTGCTGTCCATATGGATCTGAACGATAACAGTGCAACTTACCTGCCTGGAGTCTGATTAAAGCAGTGCTTACAAACTATGGACAGCAGACCACTCGCTGGTGGAGAACAGACTAATTACAGATTGCTGGCTCCTCTCCCTCGCTTCCACTATACTGCACAGAAGGACAACTAAAGATACTTTATTAATAGCTCTGTTTTATATAAGCAATTATTTAGCTGCCACAGGGATGTTATTCAGTGTTATTTCAAAGGCACAGGATATAGTTCATTGGGACGTGGGCCTGATTCTCATTTGCCTGGTACCATGTCTTTCACTGATGTGAACTGTAGGACACTGCCATCACAGAATGCTGACATTTCACACATCCAATCTGCACTGGTGTGAATGGCTGCATGGATCCAGGACAATGAACATCTGGCTCCACAGCTTTATTAAGATGCGATGAACTGGATTAGATGACCTCTCATAGCCCCTTCTAGGTCTACGATTCTGGGTGGGACATAGTAGGAAAGTGTTGGGAACCCCTGAGTGGGAGCACTGGAATTCTCTGCACAGTCAGAAAGATATTGCTGCTTTGGTTTACATTCTACTCTTACTTGGAAGGTAACTGGTAACTTATTTTTTTATTAAATGAACAATTAAATTTTTCATAAATAGATGTGCTTGATCTCATGCTCTCTAGGGAAAGCTTTAGTTGCTGCCAGGGAAGAGCTAACACTCTGTCATGTACATCCAACATGAAAAAGAAGACAGAAATTCAGTTAATATGAACCAGAAGATGAAAAATAAGGAGGGAATTAATGTACTCTAGCTTCTATCCACAAACACAAAGAGCATGGCAGACAAACAGAAAGTACTAAATAACAAACTATGATCTGGTAGGTATAACTAAAACCTGGTGGGCTGACTCTTATAACTGGAATGTCACTATAAACGGGTGTAGTTTACAGAAAAAGAACAAGTTTGGTTCTAAGGTATCAAAATTATTTTAGAATTCTTTCACAGAATGAGCTGGCCCTTTAAGTATATTGGGTGCTCAGCTTTACTTGTGTCTGGCAGCTGGCACTGTCTATAACAGTGGTTTTCAAACAGTGCAAACATTGTTTCATCTTAAACAATATTCTACCCAACCAAAATTACAACACATAACATTTGTGAAAATTAATCACCAAATTAAGAGCAAGGTATTGGTGTTTCAATTCTAAAAAATGGACATTCTAAATGCAGGTGGCCAAAGGGCAAAACTGAGATGATGTATTTCTTTCCAGTGGATCTGAAACATTAATGAATTTGCTCCATCTTTAGCTTGCTGTATGCACTATGTTGCAAACCTCTCTAGTAAGACCGTAATCATAGTAAATGTAAGTAAACGTGACGTTTCTGAGCAACCAATTCAGCTGCAAAAAGTGGGTGTCAAATGGACCTGTTCGTCTCATTGAAGTGTGCTGTGTTACTGAAAAGGTTGGGAACCACTAGCTTATACACTCAGGGTCAGAGAATGATGTGGGAAAGTGCTCTCTGTATCAGCTAAGTGAAGGCCTCATCAGAAGATACAGGAACGAGGAGTAGAGCCTTTAGCTGGGAAAGATTTCTGGGAAAAGCCAAGCAAGAGTCGTGATTTTGAGAAGGCTGTAAAAGGCCAATGAAGCTATATTGGAAACACTTTTTGAGTCTAGGAATAGGGCTGAATAATTCACATTGAGCTGTTCTGATAAATAAACCAGACTACAAGAAGGGGATGTACTCCATAAACTACATGTGGTTTTTTTGGAGGATCAAGTTGGGGAAACTGAGGCAGTAGAGTTCTGACTAGATAGGGGAAGCAGATAACCTTACAAATTCTAATGCGCTACATTTTTTATAACAAAGATTGTGATGGGGAAGTTCTTTAGATAAAGACTAAAGAAAAGGAAAAGGAATACTTTTGGGGGGTTTTCTGCAAACAATGTGAAACATTTTCATCTGCCTTCTTTTCCATTTTCAGCTACATCCAAGTTCCAACATAACTAAAAAAGGCTGATTATGAAGTAAATCTGAATAAAAATTTTAACATTTATTTTGTCACAAAACAAAATTCATTTTGGATAGAAATGGATGTAGGGTTGTGGGCATCTAAGAATTTCTTCTGTCAGGTTGAAAGTTGATGGGAAAATAATTGAGGAGAGAGATGTAATTGCATCCTTATAAGGTTCCTTCTCATGCCATTCATTATATCTGGGCATGATAGCAACAGCCAAAATATTGCTTTTGTATTCTGCTAATCAAGACAATTGAGGCCTCTGGCCTACCTAGGTATCATTTCCCAGTATGCTCTACAAATATAGTCCTTGCAGTACATAAAGTACAAACCTATCACTTCCTGGGCTTTGGCTTTATTAACAGAGAAACCAACCATAAAATAACAGAGGTCAGTTCAAACCTAGTCCCCAGACAATGATGATCCTAAGGTCACCCTTTTAGGACTGCACAGCCCACAGCCTGGATCTGCTCTTTCTAGGTAGCCACTCCTGTCTCTGTTATATTCAAAGTGGACTAAACGGTATGCATAACACACTTAACCCCTTCCTAGTAGATTAATGGCTGTGGACAAAGAGTGTTACAGGCAGACACTGACTTCCTGTTACATGCCTCATCCTGGTTTGCTTGTTACTATTGTCAGTCATCTATATAGCTAAGACATGAACATTCCAGCAGCAGTTTTTGAAGCAGGAGTTCATTGGCTCTTGCTTCTTAACATAGCTCCTTTCTGCTACCATTCTGACAAAAATGCCATTCCATTAACTCCGCTAATTGCTACTACTGCTCATTATGATTTTTCAAATTAATATGCAAGCTAAATTCTGTGAAAGCAGGATTGAATCGAGACTATGGGTTCTTTTCCCATTACAAAAGGTAATTTGACTTCAGGCTTCCCATGGTTTGAACCTAACAACTGCTCTGATTTGCTGTTACTGTATGACCTGATCCTATGTTTTACACCCCCTTGCATTTATTTTCATTCCATTCTGTAAGTTCACCCATCTTCGAAGCATCTGATGAAGTGGGATTTTCTCCCACGAAAGCTCATGCAAAAGATAAATCTGTTAGTCTTAAAGTGCCAGACGACTCCTTATTATTTTTAAACCTACCAATGAAGCTAACAATAATGATAGCTTGTATAAAGTATTACATAAACTCAGAGCTTTTAGAATTTTGTTATTCTAAAGTGTGATAATAAGATAAAAAGATTATGATCTTTTTTTCAGTATAATCAGTAGGCCAGCTCTGATGCAACCCAGATATTAATGTCAGTATCAATGCAAGTGCAGAGCCCAGAACATAGGCTAGGCTGCTGATGGGTCAGTCCCTCCACACTAGAAATTCTGTAATAAAAAGACTAGCTTACAGTACTGCCAACTCCAAGAAATCCCCCAAAATCATGGGATTGGATTAAAAAGAATCATTTTAAGAAAACAATACATGACCTTTGTTGTTCCACTGCCTTGCCCAGTAGGAGAAAGCTGGTCTCCCCCAAAGTGTGTAACGTTATTTCATGTTCAAAATTCAGTCTTACATGCACAGTATTCCCAACACAAGTGTTCAAAAATCATGAATGAGACCTTGAGATTGTCTTGAAAACCAGGGGACTGTATTTAAAATAATTTGTTTGGTTCTTTTAATTTGTATTCTGGCTTCTGAGCCTTTGTGGCACACTCAGTTTGTGTTTTTCGGCTTTTCTCTGCAACCACAACATGATTATTTATTTGTTTAAGCAAAAGCTGAGATCCTCTCATAGTCAGTTGACTCTTAGAGCTGGAGTGTTAAGAAAAATGCCAAATATCAAAGACACACACAAATATCAGAAGAGTTGGCAACACTGCTTGTACCCATCATGCACACACAAAAATATCAGTATGTAGGATTCACTGTGCTCAAAGAGGTGAGGGAGCTGCTGTCTTCATAGATTCACAAAGTTTAACATCAGAAAGGATCATAAGGTCATCTAAACTGACCTCTTTTATATCTTACACCACAGAATTTCACCCAGTTACTCTTGTAGTGAATCCAGTAATTTGGGATTGACTAAAAATATAACTTGGGATGCATAAAAGCATATCTTCCAGAAAGGCATACTAGTCTGGTCTATACTGTAGTGCTGGATTACTGGGAGATACTATGGAATGTAGAATGCATATCTCCTGTTTATTTACTTATCCTCCCTCACCATGGCATCTTCACTGAGCTGCACCAACGCGAAATGCTCTCCGTTTGACACAGCGTTACTCTATTCTGAGGTGGTGGAGTTATAGCGTCAAATGGAGGGCAATTCTGGGACCGAATGAGTGGTTCTCCACTGGCTGCTCACTTGATCCCACTGCATCAATCTGTGGACATTGACGCAGCAATTTCAGTGTAGACAAGCCCACAGTCAAGACTGTGAAGTGAAGACTTCAAGAGATGAGAGCACCTAACATTTTCTTTGGTAGTTTGTCCCAGCAGTTTATCACCCCCACTGTTAAAAAGATTAGCTTGTTTCTTCTAGATTAAAAAGTCCTTCAGTCCTTCTCCTCATAAAGGTGCTTACACACTATAATCAAGTCACTCCTCAATCTTCTTTTTGAGATGCTAAATAGATTGCACCGGAAGGCATTTTCTCTAGTGCTCAAATCAATTTTGAGGCTCTTCTGCAACTCCTCTGATCCTTCAATTTTTCTTTCCCGCTCTATCCATCTTCCTTCTTATTCTCAGCTTCTCAAATGCCATACTCAGGAGAGTTCAGTCTGCTGTTGTGCGCCTTGTCACCATACTTTCCCTCATACTCTTCTACCCTCAAGTTTTTCCCCTCCTATACCACATATTCTCCTGTACTCCAGATTTCCTTCTACCCCTCTCCATTTCTCTAGAATCCTCCTCAGTACCCACCAGTGATCCACATTCCTCTCCTCTTAGCTTCCTGTTCATTTCCAAAATATAGAGCCTACAGAAAATCACCATCCCTGACAGCAGCCTGGCATCAGTCCCACAGGAACTATGAGGAATGATGGTCATTTTACTCACTTTTTTTTGCAGCTTCTATAGAGAAATGGTGACCATCTTAACTGAAGGCAGCCTGTGACATAAATTCTATTGGAAATAATGGGCAATGAGAAAAAGGGCAAAAGTTTGCAAGGCAGCTGCTGGAAAGAGGAGACTATGAGATGCTATTAAGAAAATCAAAATGCAAACTGGGAAACTCCTGATATGAGATTTGGTAAAACTGAATACAGGAGAAATGCCACAACCAAGGGACCTGGGTCACAGGCTGGGTTGAGAGCATGTTAGAGAAACAATCCCCTTTTTACTATTTGTGACCAAAGAATAACAATAGCTCTTTGGAACAAACAGCAGTTTTTCCCTTTGAAAAACAGAATTTAAATGATTTTTGAAAAGCTGGTTTTTGGCCAAATGAGGTATGCTATGGCATGTTGAAATTTAGAATGCATACCAGGCTAAGACCAATCATGTGATCAATCCAAACTAGTGCTAATATACTTTTTTTTTTGCTGCTTCACCACCATTTCAGAAATGTTTATTTGAATCTCAAATTGCTCAAGTGAATACTACACAAAATTAATAGTTTATCATTAAAAGTGACTTAGCCTTAGGCCAATAAGTAAAAAAAACAAACTGAATTACAACAAACAAAACTAAATATGGAATTATACAATAATAAAAACATATAAACAAACATTAAAAAGGACATGAACTGGTAAAGGGTGCATGATCACCATGACATATGCCTTTTCCTCAGTTTAGTTCCCTCATTGCAAATAAGGTATCTGCTTGAATCACAGAGATGTTATTGCTTCCCAACAAATATTCTAGTTTTTAAGATGTCAGAGTAAAAGGCAACTGGAACAAAAACAAAGTCATTTTGACCTCAAGTGGCAATACAGATTACAATCTACTATACTAATTTGCTATGCACATGTGTGTGTGCATTTGTGAAGTGTAATGTGCTCATGCGCAGGGCAGGCTCTCCCCCACTCTGCCAGTAGTGCAGTCTGCCCTGTTCATGCACACATTACTGGCTCCTGCTGTGCCATGTGGGTGGGCAGCATGGAGATTTGGGGGCTCGAATGGCAGCTCTGAGGGGACAGTGACTGAGCCCAGAGGTCACCATGCTCCAGACGCAGCACAAGATAGGTGGGTCCCAAGTGGGGAGCACTCCCTCATCTCCCCTGCCCGGTGCCCCAGCAGCATGTGGCTGTTGGAGCCCAAAGGCCTGGCCCGGCCATTAGGCTTGCAGAGCTCGGTGGCTCCATCCCTGCCTGGTAGAGAGGGAGAGGAAGTCCTCCACCCCATCATCTTTGATGGGTTATACCTAGTATAATAAAAAAAACACAATAGTGTCTTCCTCCTTCTCTGAGTCTCCTGGACAGAACATGTATGGGGACAGCATTTTGGTCTTTTAAACAAAGGGAAACCAAGGTGCCATAAGTGTAATAGAAACAACTGCTATATCTTGTTGCTTTCATATATCCTCTATTCGTGACTTCATTATGGATTTTACATGTTTAAAGTTCAATTTACTTATTTCCAATTCTGAGAAACTAGACAATGCAAGGCATTTTGAACCTATTCTAACCAACCAAATTTACTGCTGAACTCTTCCCTCCAGGCAAATACAGTGGGTGTGTTCCAAAACTATGAAGTCCAATATTAACACTGTGATCTTTCACTTCTGACAGAAGAGAACCCAGGACTACCTCAGCTTGAAGAAAAGCACCTGGGGTATTATTTGGAAGACTGAAAACCTTCTTAAGATATTTGTTTTGAATGACTTGCAGTGGGACCATCCCACCCCCATCTTTTTTTGGCCATACAAATTTGAGCCCATATCGTGGGCAGTGAGTGTATATCCAACTAAGTTACGTCCATGAGCCCAGGTAAAAAGCAACATAGCTGGCACCGAATTTGAGGCCCTTTCTCTTGTTTTAACCTAAAAATGTTGATCACACCACACCATGTTGTGTGAACCAGACTCCAGGTAAGGGAAAGAACTAACTTGTTCAGTATATTGCTCATCATTTCTCCATTTATATAACCATCATCTTCAGCTAAAGACATTTACTTTAGTTTTTAATCATTTAGCGAGAGCCCCACCCACTGGCAATAGGAACCAAACACACTTAATAAACACTTCAGTTCCACTGGTGTTTGTTATAACAATGCCATATGATCCGTTTATAATAAAATGGACACAGAGTGATTCACGGTTTTAGGGGGAAAGACCTGATCCTTTTTAATGCTAAAACATCATCAATATCAAAATTAAAACAAGAATGGGCTAAAGTTAGCCCCGCCAAACCTTTTTTGTAACTGGGATGGAAACTGTTAATTACCCACCCAAACCTATGCTAAATCTGGCCACTGAAGAGTTCTCAAAACAAAAGTTAACTGGGGATCTATTCCACCAATCTTTAATTTGCCCTGTAGACAGTCCCTATCAGCAGACTCCAAATCCAATTTCAGATCAACAAAAGATGCATACTATTTTTCTTTTTATAGATGATAATTATCTGTGGCGGAGTGGCCATTTTGGAAACCAACTTGTTCCTCAGCAGATAATCTCTTTTCTGCCAAACCTTCTAATCTACCTCAAAGTGTCTAGTCTAAATTTTAAAAACGGGTTAGTAATTCTCTGAATCTTTCCTAGTCCCCTTTTTATAAAGTAGAATAATATCGGTAGCGCAACTTCAGGGGAAAATTCCCTGTATTGCCAATGTTAGGAGAAAAGTTTAACCAAAACTGGTGCCAATCAATGTTTTCCTTAAATAAATCCACAGGGATAAAATCCTCCCCTGCACTTTCTTACAATGTTTGATTAAGAATTTAACTTTATTACAAGATACTACAAACAATTCTTGAAGGAAGCAAGAAATGGAGTTTACCTTAGCTGACTGTTTCATAATAGAGTCTGAAAACATGTGTCTCCAAAACATGGTTGAGAACCACTTCAATATTACTCCTAGTCTCCTTGGAGTCCATTGCTAAGAATCTCCAAAAATGCACAGAATTTTTCATTTTGGCAGCAGATTCAAATTCCTTCCACAATGCCATATGATGTTCCAGCTCTTTCCCCCACTCCCCAACCTCCCTTGATGTAATCTGTATCTGTTTTTTCTGATGAAAACAATCAAGCAATATAAAAAAAGGTTTAACTCCAATGCACTTACAAAAACAAAAACAATAAAATGAGAGTGGGCATCGTCTACACTCCTCTGGGAATGGAAATGAGTAATTTACTGGAAAGCTGCAGTTCAACTTTCAAAATACTTGAATAGTCCATTCTTGGTGGATTATAACTGAACAGCTATTTGTTGGGGAAACTAACTTGCTTTCAGGTTTCTGTAATGAAAGACAACAGACAATGTAGATCTAGAAAGTAGAGTCTACTGACAGACTATAGCACAGGAAATGCCATTCTGACCTTCTTGATAGGCAGAAGTGACCATGAATAATCAGAACCATGAGCTACCACTTATTTTCACCAGACTAGGGAAGTAGATCATAACAACAATACAAGGGTAATAGATGAAGAGAAAGGAGAATTAGGTTAAGCAGTCAACCTTCTAACACAGTAGGGTTGTTAGTGCTAGTTGCCAGTATACTGTAGTTTTACATATATTGTATGATGGGCTCCATCATTTCTCTAGAGGAACAATTTAATTCTCTCTCTCAGGTAGTTTCCATAATATTGCAACCTGAACTTACAGGATTTAGACTTGAAATTAAAATTTGGCAAAATGAAGAACTCTAGTGCAGTGTTTCCCAAACCAGTGTGCCCTTGCACACAGGTGTGCCATGGAATTTTTTGAAAAACTACTTATAGAGTTCTGGATTGGGTCATGAATATTCATGAAACTATATGGTGGTGTGCCTCAAAATAATTAAAGGTATCAAGGTGTGCTACAACAGAGGAGAGGTTAGGAACCACTGCTCTAGTGAGTACGTTGTGAAGGGAAGAAGTATTAAAATCCACAGGTGTGGAAGAAAGCTACAGAATCCTAAAAGCACCACAGGCCAGATTCCGAGCTGGTATAAATTAGCATATCTCTATTAAAAATCAAATGAGCTGTGCTGTTACTATGGTAAAAAAGCCAGCTGACATCCCAACCCATTAGAACAATGCAAAGGTACGATATATAAAGAACAGCAAATATCGGTTGAGACAAGATTTTCAAGAATTTCATTTTTATTGTGAACTGGTGCCTTTTATGACTTCATTTCAAATGGAAAACTGAGCTCCTTCACCCTAACAAATATACAGTAGCTCCTTTCCTTATCCTTGCTAGATCCACAGTATCCATTGACACTTTGTAAACGTATTATGATGAAAGTGTAAAATGATCAATTACAATCATACCAGGCCAGGAAGAAATGAGAAGGGGAAGGAGACTGTTTAAAGCTCCAATGATGTTCATTTATACTAAATTACTTAACTCTAGCTTCTGATTAAAAAAAATCGGGAGAAAAGTTCTCTTTATTAATGAGTCATTCTCCTTTGTCTGTTCAGATGATAGCTAGGAAAGCTTCCATTCCGGTTACTTAGTTCCCCAAAGCAATCATAGGTAGCCCAAGTCCACCTCTCGGGCACCATGTAGGAGAGGAGTTTCCTCAGCATCTGAAGGGACAGAGAAAGAGAAAGAGAACTAGGCTCACCTAACAACTACATGGACCATCCCACGTACAGAGCAACAGAACTCTCCTGCTACTGGATCCTGTAAATAGTCCTGCAGTTCAAGAAGGAGAGTTCTGTACTGCAGATTCACAACCTAAGACCTACTGATGTTGCATAATGGGAAATCATTCTTACAGCTGTATATAACATTTTCTTTTAATTTCCTAAGTGTCTTTATATACAAAAACACTATGTTAAAAAAACACTATTGAAGTTGCAAAGTCAAGTAATGTTAGTGAATGCCAGCTTTATAGTTGCCCATGTAACCTGAATTCTATTCCTTCTGTACACGCATTACTGTGTATTATGTGACCACATATTATTACTTTTCACAGGATGTCTGTCTAATTTGGTACACAGAATGGACACACAAGGCAAGCAAATTCGAACTGAACAAGCAACATTTAATCTGGTATTACCTAACTTTGAGAACTTGACTTTACAACCTAAGTAACATTATTTGAATATAGCTTTTTACAAAATGTAGTTATTTAGATAAGTTTAAAGTGATTTCTGTTTAGAAGGTGATTTTCTGTTTACAGGCCATACTCGTGCCTAAATAAATGCTATGCTGGGGCCAAGATGGCTGGTAGCCCAGAACGCAATTGTTATGAAATTGACAGGGACATACTCAAATCCTTACAGAGTCTAAATGATATGTCTAAATATTGCATTTGAGACCTCATTAGGTTCAAATGTGGTTTTTTTTACTGAAAGATAAGCTAATAGATTTTGAAACAGTATAAACAATTTGCTGGATGAAATGAGAGGTTGAGGGGAATATGGTTGTTGAATCACTCACACATTTACTATAGTTTACCATTACAGTAAAGTACCAAGTTGTTGTGAGTTGCTACTTTATGAACAGGAAGAATCCTCAAGCTATCATGTAAATAACTAAAGGGGTTAGTTTATACTAACAACTAGCTCCCTACAAATTTCCATTTGACTTTTTTCAATCAAAAATTTTGCTAAGAGTGCCTGAAACTCTTCCCCAGACATAACTATTTCTGACCATTGCCAAGAAGACTTCTTCTCCCTGAAAGACTCCTACGTATATGCTGACTAAGTGTATGACATATTTCAGTACAGTATAATTTAAAGGTGATCTAAAAAGTAAATAAAAATTACTTGTGCCTTTCTTTCCTTCTGATAAATTCAAAGTTTGAAAAGTACGGTTTGATTGACAGTTTTATTCAACTTGGTTTTACATTAAAAATAACTGAAATAGCAAAGTCTTGTCTTCCATGTTTTATAGAGAACTGTTTTGGAGAACTATAGAACTAGAATGGAGGTCTCATTAACTCTCCTCTGCAGTGGCAAGGGAGAAGGAATGATTAACAAGAAAAATTTTCTCCTAGGTATTTGTGAGAAGCTTAAATTAGATGAAAATAAATAAACTGAGTTTTAACCAAACCAACTAAAAGCCCTTTTCTCTCTCAACTGCAAAGCTACTAATCCCTTGGCATTTAGGATGCTGTCATCCCACTATTCTTCTAGTCATCCATAAAATCAGGGTAGGTGAGATCTAATATTACTAACACATACTTTAAAAAAAAAAAAAAAGCAAACAAGCAAAACCTAGCAGACCCCCATACCATAGTTGAAAACCAAGACATCAGATTTTCTTTATAAATCTTGAAGAAGCAAAAGCAGGCACAAACACAACTTCCTTGCCTTTGAGGGTCACCTTTTATATCAAAAAAGGGTTTTATTGTGGCAAAATAGGCAAACAGTGGCAGCAAGAACGCGCCATAAAAAAGCAGTATTTGTGCAAATGGGAGGTGTAATAATACTGACATCTTAGTTGGCCTTATTAAATAGATATCAATACAATTAAAGGCAAGTGGGATGAGGATATTATACCTGGTCATGGCTGGCTTCAATAGATCTTCCGATACCATGGAAAGTCATCTGCACAGGAGACAGTGTCAAACAGGTCATACACTCTTTGCCATTTTGTCTATCACTGTAGTGCACCTATAACAGAATAAATACGTAATCTGCTCAACACCGGATTGCAAAGGGAGTCATGCTAAAATAACCTGACCCTTTCCAACAAGTCTGTGAAGGACTTCAAAATATTTACACAGAATCCAGTTGTAATATAAAACAAGGGATGTACAAAATATTCTGTGTATCCCCATGCTGAAAGAGGGATGCATTTTAGTGGTTAAACAGTTTGTTGGTCCCTCTTGAAGCACTGTGTGGTGCAGTGCCTAGGAACTTCAAGGATCAATTCAGGGTGCTATTACAGATCTACAAATCTAAGTCTAAGTTTCAGTTTTGAACTTGCATGTTATTTTTAACATCTTTTACAGATCAGTTAAAAACCCTATTTTAAATGATTGTGGCCTTCATGGATTTTCAGTGACTAGAGCTGGCTGGAACTCTTCCGATACATTTTTCATCTGAAACTGCCAAATTCTTGAAACAAACTTTTGGCAACAATGGAATTTGTTTTGACAAAGTTCTTGAGAGAAGAATGTTGAAGAAAACTGTTTAAAACTGCTGACATGTTTCATTCTGAAACATTTTTAAATGAAAATTCTGGGTTTCCAGTTCAAAAAGACTTTTAGTTTAGAAACTTAATCCAATTATAGTAAAAACACTTTTAAATGGTCAAAAAAATGAAATCTAAAAATTATTGCAAGAAAATGTTTTGAGGAACTGAAGTGAATTCCCTTCCTCCACCCTACCCCCACATAGTTTTTGGATCCCAACACTTTTGAAGATTTAAAATTTTCATCCCCATTTGAGAGGAGAAGCTTTGTTTTGAAAACTCGGAACATTTTCACAGAGTAGGAAAGCCATTTTCCAACCCAGTTCTGGCACTGACATTACTTTTAATTTTTTCATTGCCATATGCTCTGTATTGAAATGCACTGACTCTTTTGACATTGCAATATATTATCATTGATGTGAATTTGATATCAGTTTTCCTTTGTAATCAAATCAAAGTGACTCAACATGGGAAGAAAGTTACCTTATTTTTAGAGCTTTCTAATTTATTGTTTAAACACAATTCAATTTCCATTAATATAAAAAAGCACACACTATTCAGATTCTTTTATGGAATATACAGGAAGATACTGGTCCTACTGGATTTTCTTCTTTGCCTTCAGGTCACCTTAAAACTGTTCTTAAATGTTCTGCAGAAAAAGAACCTTGTTCTCTCTTGAAGTAAAATGAAGTCATGCATCTCCAATGTTTAATTGGTAGAAACAGGGTTGCCACTCATGCTGATCTGTTGAAATATTACAATCTGCTTTGTAGCTCCTTGTTTCTTGACAGGCAGATAAAACACTTTGTTCTACAAGGAGGACAGAATTTAGTTTATGGTGGTAATTTACATGGGTTATCTGACCCCTGTCAGGAATGGAAAGGGAGAATAGCCCTCCTGGAGACAGATATTTTAGGCTAGTACCTGTTTACAGTTGTACGGCTATGGGGCAAAGGTGGTATGATACAGCCTCATTTTACATTTAAGCTAAAAACTTATTATTTCTGTGGACAACTAGGAGCCATAATGAGTGATGCCAAAATGTCTATGGAATTGATTGAGAGGTATGTAACAGTGGATTGTGCACTGGGTTAACTACACTCCTTGTGCCTTATTCTTCTGTTTTACTGGATAAACTGGGAGTAGCTGAATTGAGGAGTTACACTGATGTAAAGCCAGTTTAAGTGAGAGGATAATCATGCATTACGTGTATTGCAAAGTTAACCCGATTGATAATGCTGACTATTGCCTCTCTAGGGCCAAATGGGCTCTTGGAGATCTGTAATGTGGATTTTTCCTTGAGTTATATGCAAAAATACTGAGTGCACTCCAACTTATGTTATAGCCTTCCAGACCCTCCCTTCCCCTCCTCCCCACCCCCCACAACATGTGCCTACTAAATTGCTTGTGGCTGTCTGCCAGAAAAGCCATACTACTTATTGAGAAACCACAAGAGGCTCCTTCCCATACACAGTGGCTCAACTCTGATTGATTGAAAGAGTTATGAAGGTATGAAATTGGACTTATAAACATAAACTGAAATTCTCTAAATATCAGGACTACTGTTATTACAAGAATTTATCAGACAGCCATAACCATGGTATCTAGCTGCAACTCCAAAAACTTCTGCTGAATATATGTTGTAGGGAGAGAGGGACAGAAGATGCACAGGTTGCACTCCAGCATGCCACAGAGCAGACATCAGGATTGGGCCCCAAATAAGTCAAGACTGATAACAACTGATAAGTGCTATTATAATCAAGCACACACAGTGGAGCAGATATACATTCTACAGTGCATAGAGAGGTATGGAGAAAGGAATATGAATGCATTAGAGAATGATGTTGCCTCTTTTAGATGAATAAATTTGTTAGTCATAGTAACAATCATAGAAATAACTAGGCAAATGACAGTAGCCAGTAGAAAAAGAAATGTGATGAACTCAGCATTTACTTACTCGCTTTCTGAGCTAAGCAATGAATGAGATTTGTGATGACTTCTGGCCTCATCCAACTGGGTTAGGCCCATTATTTAGAACTTTCTCAGCCACTCACAGTCCTCAAAACATCTCTTGCCAAGGTAAGCCACTGTCAGTTTGGCCAAATGCAACATTTTCTTCATCAATTTTCAATTCCCTGAGCTAGGAACAGAGCAGCTCTAGGGAGTAGGAAGGAAACACAGGTTTTTTGGTTTTTTTGGGGGGGGGAGTCTTCTGGCCTGTCATACGGTCTGCAAAACACATTCTTTGTCACAAACAGCCATGTGGCAGTCTGACAACAACTGAATTGTTAGGTTTGTTGTTCTCCTGAGCTGAAGAGGCTTGCCTCAGAAGCATCTGGAAGCACGAGCTCTTCATTGAGAGAATGCACATGGCGATATTCAGAATGAAGGAAGACAGCTGGCTATGGATGACTACATTGGTACCAAGGAAGGAAGAACTGGATGCTCTGTTGGGAAGACACTGGCTGCACGACACCCCAGGCAACAGATGGTGTGTCCTCCCCACCCAGGCCCATCCAAGTTAAGAACTGGTATATGAAGTACTGGAACCTGGAAGAGAAGACAGATCCCAGTGGCTGATAAGCAGGAACTACCTGTCTCCAAGGCTGAGACACTCATAGCCTTCACCCCCAAGATGGGGAGGCAAAGGTGGTGGTGGTCAGTGACTCTTTTTGGAGGGTGGAGGCATCCAACTGCTGACCTGATCTGGCAATACAGGAAATATTTTGCCTGCCAAAGATCATCCATCTCTCCATGCTGTTAATCCATGTGGGCATTAATGATTCTGCCAGGTATGATCCTGCACAGATGAGCGGCTACAGGGTTCTGGAAGTGAGGGTGGAGTTTGGGGCACAGGGGATGTTCTTGTCAATACTGCTGGCTGAGAGTAAGGGCCCAGGCAGGGACACCAACATCCTAGAGAGAAAACCAGAGCTCTATAGCCGGCACTGTCAGGAGGTCTTTGGCTTCCTTGAATTTAGGATGCTGTTCTGGAAAGGAAGATGCTGGAATCCACCTGCCTAACAAAAAAGAGCATATTCACAAACTAATCTGCCAACCTAGTAAGGAGGGCTTCAAACTAGGTTCAGAAGGGGCAGATGACAAAAGCACGCAGTACATTAAGAAAAAAAAAAGAACACACTGAAAGAGGACTGAAAGTTGAGGGCAGGAAAATGGAATATTACAATACAGTCACAGGAGCAACAAGAGGAAATACAATGAGGGTAATCTGCTTAACATTTTAGATGCTTGTACACAATATAAGATATAAACATGAAAAACGCAAAGGCTCAATATACAATCTAAATTATGAGTTAACTGACATCAGAGACTAAGGGTATGTCTACACTGCCAGCAGCACTGCCAACAGTTCAAGATCAATCTTTTATGTTCAACCGAGCATCAGTAAAGATGCACTCAATTGAACCCGGAAGTCCCTAGAAGTGTCCCCCCCCAGGTGGTGTAGCACTGCATTGATGGAACGCATTGCCCACTGACCACATAGAAGAACAGTTAAGAAGTCATGGGAATTACACAAGCTACTTTGTATAGCTTATATAACTCCTGTTGATTGCTGCCAAATTTGCTGATAAGCGTAGACCAGGTTTTAGTGGGATACTTTAATGACTGACATTGGTATAAAGGAGCATAGTTTATTCAGCAAGGACAGGGGAAAACAGGGTGTAGGTGTTGCATTGTACATCAAGAAGGTATATATTTGTTCTGTGATTCAGAAGGAGGTGAGTCTACTACACATCATCAAATCAGGAGGATGAAGTGGATGCGGCACATCTCAAAAAAAAAACAAAAACAAAAAACCAGAAATATCCAAACCACCAAACCTGGTGGCAATGGGGGACAACAGTTGAAGGCTGACCAGGCATTCTTAACAGCAGTCTCAGTATCTGAGATTCAGAAGTGGCAACAGGAGGCTTGCCAAGTGCTCAGGGGGTGTCTATGTTGCAATTATTAACATTAATAACTACTGACACTTAGCATTTTGTAGTTACTAAGTGTCTATAACCCCGCAGTCCCAGAGTGTTTTATTAACGTTCATCTTTACCGTACCCTGTCAGGCAGGCCAACCCTATTTGTGTAAAGAGGTTAAATGACTGGCCTAAATTCATTCATGGATTGAGTGGCAGTGCTGGAAATACCGCACAGGCTTCAGTCCCCTTTTCTTATTAATTGACCATGTTCCTTCTACTTATATTAAGGAAGTAAAAATAAAAAAGATTATGAGCAACAAATACTGTCCAGATTCACTGCCTAGTTTTCAAGCTTTAATGTTTGATAAAAGAGAAGAACTCATACATAAATGAGTTCAGGGTGCTTTCAGGACTAAGTAGCTACAAAATTGCACAGAGCAAAATTTGAGGTATTTTGTTTAGGCTTTTAGTTAGTTTGTTTAATAAATAACAGCAGCCTCTGTAAGAAGCAGCATCATTAGTCTGATAAAGCAGGGTCTGTGATAACATAATGATGCCATGTCTAAGCTAATAGTTCTTCAAAGTTTCTGAGCACCATGTGGGTATGAAGCACCTACCCTAGGTGCTGTCATATATTTATGCTAATACGCTCTTTGTTGTGACCTTGGCAACTATGGACCACCATGCAATAAGAAGCACAAATGATTCTATAGAGTTTGTGTGGGTGACAGGTACAGGGCCATGCTACTGCTTTTGTGGCATTTGTATGTATCAACTTTGAAACCACTTAACTGCTCCAAAATTTGTTTTACTATTATTAGAAAAGAATTAAATATTTTGAAACACAAAACATCTCATCAAAGCAGAACATAAAATTAATGTTAATCATGTTACATTTGGAAGCAATATGATATAAGCAAGATTTTACACTTCTCATACAAGTTTTACAGTGGAAAATTCAAGTTAGACTGTATAAAGATACATGAGAATTCATAGAATTGTTATAGGATTACTATTGACATAATGCTGCTGAAGAATTTGACCTTTTTTTAACCTATTGATTAAAAAAAATGCAAGTTCCTTGATTTTTGAATCTAGTTTTACTCTATGAGATTTACCAGTTTCACACACAGAAGTGACAGTAACTGTCAAAAGATATTGCAGGATTTATCTCACATCTCTCAGTAACTCAGTTTACAATAAAGGCCCAAAATGCCATTACAGAGACATTATAACTTGTGACAAACTGGGGGAGTCCAGTCACTGTGGGTCCTGCACTTCAGGTCTTGGAAGCCAGCTGGAGCCCAGCTTTCCCACTTCCAAACCTTCGAAGTTATAGTTTCCCCAGTCCCTCCAGCCCTGGGCTTGGGGTTTTCAGCCTGCAGGCTGCTGGGCCTGGGGCCTTAAGGCCCCTCCTGGCCAAGCTTGCCCTGGCTACCTGTATCTCCCAGGTGCTGGTAGCAATAGCTACTAGGCAGCTTTGCCCAGCTCAGCAATCCTTTGCTCTGTTCTGCTCTGCTACAACCACACACTCCACTCCTAGATCCTCCTCCTCCAAACTCCACACCAAAAACTCCCTCACTACCTGGCTGTACCAGCAGCTTTTTATCTTCTATCCACTGATTGCCATCAGTTGCTCCAACTGTCTCCAGGCTCCTTAACTGGAGTCAGGTGCCTTAACTGACTTAGAGCAAGGCGGCCCTGCTCACCCAGGAAACACGGCTTTGCTGAGCCTGGAGTTGACATACCTGCCCTCCATTTCTATCTTGTAGCCATCAGGCTTGACTCTGTCACAAAGTGCTAACCCTGGCCCTGCTCCTACACAAGCATGTATGAGCTTAACTTCAGGCACAGGAGGGGTCCCACAGGGTTCACTTGTGAGGTTAAAGTTAAGCATCTTTGTTTGCAGGAACAGGGCCTGTAGCTGGTCACACTTATACAGAGGAAGATCCCGGTTCTACTTGCTGTCAGTGGTTCTAACACCTGATAGCACACTAAACCAGTGATTCTCAACCACTGTGTCACAACACGTTACTCTGTCGCCACGCAATGCTAAGTGTGTTGCGGAGAGCTGGGGAGATGGCTGGATTTGGCTTGAAGGGGCGGGGCGGGAGGGGTGCTGATGTGTCCTGTAGGGTTGTGATATGCCTTCAAGTGCTTCACAACCTGCAAAAGGTTGAGAACCACTGCACTAAACTACTGTTTGAAAATAAGGCAGCTCTATGATAATCAGATACTGAATGGAGCAGAAAAGTTCAGCTCTGCAAAGAGACTTTCACACATTACTGCTTAGCTGTTCACAGTTTGAAGCACAAATCCTGTCTGGGCAAACATTTTTTTCCTTTGAAAATTTACTAGCTTAAAAAATAATGTGAAGTACTGCCCCCACCCAAGTCTTGTGTGACACTGGAGTTCATGTTTCCAAACCCCAAAATGCTCCAATTCAAAGCATCAGCAGGAGTCTCAGAAGGCTAGACAGAAATAAACTGTGTAATCAAATGCCACTATGTTCTAAAAATGCACAAATCTTTGCAATTGACAGGCCACTACCACCACTCTGTTAGGAAAAAAGATGGTTTTTCTTTAAAATCTGACTCAATTGCAAAGTGCCAAATTTCGCCCTCAACTACCCTAGATTTACATCATTGTTACTCTGATGATTTCAGAGAGGTTATTCCAGATTTCTGCTGGTGAACAGTTCAGAATACGACACACAGAAAATGTTAAAAGAATTGTGATTCATAAAGACAGTTTTATATCATATTTTCCTGTCATTTCACTTTTTGGTGAATCATTTCTTTTTTTCCCACATTTCTCCTTATTACTTTATTTTGTTAGTCTTTCAGAGCCACAGGACTTTTTTTTTTTACTTTATTTATGTTACCTGTATACTCTTAATAATTGAATTTGCTACTTTAAACAGTAAGAGAGTGTTTTAAAACAAACTGTGCTTGGACCTTGGTGGTTCATTTCTGTACCAATGATAAACAGCTACATAATCTAAAATCTAGGTTACATATATACACAATACACAGATGAGTTCAAATAATTAGCGGCAAGCTCAGACTCGAATTTCTACCATGTATTAGTTTAGCACATAAGGTGTGAATCTTAATTCTCCTTATACCACCTGCCCCCGACCTTTTGCTACAATGTTAGAATTACCTACATCTAAGAGGAAATGGCATACGAAATATCAAGTTCAAATATTGCTTACTAGTCTTAGTAGCTACCTTACAGTTTGACAGAGAAAAAAAGGGTAGATGAGGAATATAGTGCAAACAAAATAAGGAATGTAAAAAGACCCAAAACATGAAAAACAATTACAAAATAATGAAACATAAATACTGCAAGCAAGATCCAGATGAAAATATTTCTCAGTCCCAGACGAAAAAATAAGACATAAAAATTTAAAAAAAAAATCACAAAAAAGCATTGAATCAAACTGTTTCCTGCAATGCTGGAGTTCCTTGATGTAGTGGGATTACTAAATATAGTATTTTACTAATCTCAGCAGGAAGTTGGCTAACTGCATGCCTGTCAGATGTTTCTAATGGTCACCCCCTGTGGAACAAATCTAAGGAGGGCATGAAAAACACCCACATTTAAGAAAGACCCCTTGCTAGATCATTAAGGAAAGATAAAGGCCTGTACAGTCATATGTGATATATAACACAATCATTGTGTCAAGAAAACATATGTTTGATTACTACGCCTCAGGTTCATTAATCGCTGTCTACTTCACAGCAGTGTGCAAAGTTTCCATTGTGGCTACTGCATGCAAGAGTAAAGATACTCGGTAGCTAAACGACTGACAGTTCAGCACTAAATCTTAGGATATTCATATCATGCTCCCTTCTTGTAAAGCTGGGATACCAGCTGTACTATAGGTTTCAATCTTTATTAAAACATACAATGCTAGTTTACAGAGTAAGAAATAAACATTTGCTGCATCATAAATAGCTAGGTTAATGCACAGGCTAAGGAAGGTGTTACAGGTTACCAGAGGTTAATGAACAGGATAATGAAGGTGTTATAGGTTACTGGAATGGGTTTTTATATTACTTGCAATAGTGGAATAAGTTGGTATATAGAAAACCAATTATACATAATGAAATACAGTAGGTAAAGATGGAAAAAGCTTAGTTCAGGACATAGGTCCCCTCAAGGGACATATCAGATATTTATTAAACTAACTCTGCACTCGATCTTGGTCAAAAAGGCTTGTGCCTCATTTATTTACATACCCTTCAGACTTAAGTGTCTTGTTCTCTGCTGGACTGTGATTTTAAAGGAGCATGCATACATCCATTGTGCTCAGTCAAATGTGAAAGGCCTATCCATTGACCTTCCCTGTCTCATCATCGCAGTCACTGAAATGCTCAGTTCCATCTGAAAAGAAAGTTGGGCTAAATCCACTGTAGTTGCAAGGAGTGTAATGCAGCAAGATATGAACAATAACAATTTATCTTCCCACTACTACTAGACAACATGTGCTGGGAATTAAGATTTCAAGCAACTATATTTTCAATAGGTGCCATTCATGACTGCAAAGACAACTATGTGCAGCTGAACAAGAGTGCCAGTGCTCATTTCCTACAACTTTAATTTCTGAGGATATATTTATCTGTGAACATATAGATAATACGTTTATTATACAAAGTTAAAAAGTTCAAATTCATCACCTTCAGAATACTACAACCATTAAGAAACACCTGGAAAAAGAAACCCTTAACAAAAGAATTACTCAGACATGAAAACATTGTAAAACACCATAGAGTAATGTAAGTCATATCTGACATTCTAATAGAAATGCCTTAGCTACCTCTGCTTCACTAACACATAATTAATCAGAAAACAACTAGTATGTTCTTGGAGAGAAAAGTCTAAATTCAATTTATATTTTGGTAATATGCTTTCACCTGCTCCTAATTTTCTTCCTGGTTATGAAGACTGACTGTTTAAGTGAAGATGGAAACAGAACATTTTATAAGCTATTTATGCAGTGCAAGTGAAAGTTTAAATTGGAGGTTGCTATACTGAAGGGCAAAGTGAGTTGATCAGAGTAAAACTGCAACCAGAAAGCCAGCTCCCTGAATCTGCTGAAAACCTGGTGATATGCTATTTACTCTACTGTGGAGTAATTTAGTATGCAACATTGTTCATACAAAATATCCTATAATTTTCATTCATACAAGGCACATACATTTCACTTCTAAAAATAATGTTTTGTGAGTGTGTGTGTACATGCGTGCATGCTCCCAATATTTAAATGACCCTACTTTTAATGGAGCTAAAAGTCACTGTCTTGAAGTCTAGCCTCCTGTCTCCAAAGAGGAATGTGGATTTTCATAGCACTACTTATTCTCCTCCTTCCCCCCCGAGCCCAGCATTTCTTGCTACTTTTCTTGCTAAGGGTTTTGGTTTGAAAGCCTAAGTTACCAATTATGGTTAAAACTAAGTCCCACCCTACTAAAGACTCAGCATTACATTTACATTTCTGCTAGCTAAGATTTCAAGCTTTTCAAAGTTTTGGCTTCACTCCAGCGCAAGGTTTATATCGAACTTACCAAGTCACATTAGGATTTACTCTAAAAGAACTTGGCAGGGAGCAGAGCCTGTCTTATTTAGTGCTGGCTACAGTATTTTGAGAGATCCTGACAGCTTTACAACTTTTTTTTTTTAAATGCAAGTGTTGGTTATGAGAATATAATTTACATTTTTTTCATGCACAAAGTTACATGCAGCGATTTGGTGGAGAATTTCAGTTCCTTTTTTCCAGAAACTAATGAACAAAGCAAAAATATTCTATTGAATGTACCACACCTGATTTCATTTGCACAGGTATCATTTTGTTCCTCTCCAGCTGATCTCCTTTCTCATAGAGCTTGAAACAAGGAAACTCCATTTGGAGTTTTCTGTAGACAGAAAATACTAAGGCATCAAATGCTTTTAAATACAGGGCTTCCCTGCTTTTGAGGGTGAGGGACAGTGACAGGCTGGATAAGATTAAGGTACTGCACATATCTAGCAAAGTCGAACCTTTGGATATGGGGAACACAGACTTACGGCTCGGCACCTGGCAAAACTGCATGGCTCATATTAGCAGACATATGCATAGGTTACAAATGAAAGATCTGT
Source organism: Podocnemis expansa (assembly GCA_007922195.1). NCBI lineage: Eukaryota > Metazoa > Chordata > Testudines > Podocnemididae > Podocnemis > Podocnemis expansa. The sequence goes on from ML682038.1 coordinate 11,814,688, forward strand.
GACAAAAGCTATTCAGAAGAGATGAAGGCTGGGAAATGCGAGAAAGCCTCTGTCAGTGAGTCTACTGAATTTATGTTCTCAGTGAAGAGATGGGCCTTTTATGAGATAATGGAAACACGGTTAAGACTCTAGAGGTTAATTTTCGGATTAAAGATGGTTGTCACTGTTATGGATATTATTATTATTGTGTAAGCCCTGTGGAGCAAGCTGTTATTACACACAGGCAGACAGGATCCAAATGGTCAGATTCTAACAGCCGTGTCCATGATAAGCAGTATTACATAAATAGTTGCACTGAAACCAATGTGACCAATAACGTAATATGCTAGTAAACATCAGTATGGCAGGTTTATCCAAAGTTGATCCAAATATCATATAATCTAAGGCCTTGATTCCCACAAAATGGATTATTTGTACTTGCCCACACAGAATAAATTCCAGGACAGGGCCCAAATTCAAGACAAGATGTATCAGGAAAATGTAACAGAATGGGAGGGAGGCATGGAAGAAGTGTGTGTTGTGGAGTAACCATTATAAGAATACAAGATTAATGACCTCTTCCAAGTCAAAGTTCAGAATCAATACGCCATCATCATTCCTTCTTGACATGTCAACTGCCTTAGTCAGTCACCCATGCTATTCTTAAATTTTATTCTTTCCTGGTTCTCCTTCTCATTGGTCCTTCAGGTCCTCCTCATCCCCAATCCAGCTTTCTGTGTGGGTTCCACTAGACTAGCCTCTATGCCTGGCCCTTTTCTCCTCTCCTGCTATAACTTATCTCCAAGTACTCTCATCCACAAGCAAACTTAATTACCTGCTCTCTGCTATCTCACAGATTCATCTCTTTACTGTAGTTCTGTCTCCCTCTACCCAAAGTAAAATCTCTGCCATTTTTTTCTCACATATCCCACTGGATATCTGGCCATCAATTTATGATTATCATGGATGAAAGAGAGATCATAATCTTCCTCCCCCAGTTCTCCCCACAATCTCCTTTTTCTTTCACTGGATGCCACCAATACCTTGCTTTATATGTGCAGGCCTATAATTTAATTCTAGGCATTATCTTTCATTCCAGCTTCTCTCTAGGTCAGTGGTCCCCAACCTGAGGTCCACAGACCACTAGTGGTCACTGAGGCTATGTCTACACTGCCAATTTAGTTCGAATTAAGGAGGCTTAATTTGAACTAAATTGGTCCCAGTCTACCTTAACTTTTTCTTAGTTCTAACTAAGAAATTCCTTAGTTTGAACTAGTAAGTACCAGTGGTTAGTTTGAACTAAAAGCGATGTAGACTCAAACTAACTCTTAGTTTGAATTTAAGAAGTTCAGAATAAGGGGAGTTATTTCGAACTAATGAAGTGTACTAGTTCAAACTAAGACTAGTTTGAACTAGTCCACACTGTTAGTTTGAACTAATAAGTTCAAGGTTAGTTCGAACTAACAAGTTCAAACTAACTTTCCCTAATGTAGACATAGTGTGGGAGTACTGCAGGTGGTCCGGGGGGAAGATTATTACTGCAGGTAAAAGTACTGTAGTGAGTACAATACGTTTGTGAGTGAACATAATAAATTATTAGAAATCACTGTTTTAATACCCCTTGATATACAAGTCTGACTTGCATCAGCCATAGGCTATGTTAAAAAGTATAAAATGGCTTGTTTATGTGGTGGCTTGCAAAAGGTTTCGACGATGATGTAGTTGTTCACATAAAGGAAAAAGGTTGGAAACCGCTGCTCTAGGTCTTCGCATCTCAGCTCTCTAAATCTTGACAATTATTTCTGCATAATATCCCTAAGATTCAGCCTTTCATATCCATCTACACAGCTAAAACTCTCATCCAAGTTCTCATCATCTTGCGTCTCGATTATTACAAGTCTTCTCTTTAGCCTAAGCAAACACAGTGTTGCTTCACTCACACGCAATCAGAATGCTGCTCAAAAGCTCATTCAATGCTTCCTTTAACATGTTAACTCTCTTTGAATCCCCCACTAATTCCCTCTTCTCCTTTGCATCAAACAGAAGCTACTGGTTTTCAGTTTTCAAGACCCTTCAGTCTATACTTTTCTACCTAACATCTCATTCATTATCAAGACACTGACTTTCACCTCTATTCAGCCCATGATCCCACCCTCCATTCCCCACTTGTTAAATTTTCTAACATGCACCCTCAGACTTTCTCCCAGACTGCCGCTCATGCTTGGGAGAAGCTCCCTATAAATATCCGCAATGTTCCCTCATTATCCACCTTCAAAGACCTCCTCAAACATTCTTTTGCTGTTAAGCCTACAAATTACTTAAGAACTGCCAGGTGTCTGGCATGCAGAGACAACAGCTTACCATGCTGACCTATAATGTCTTATTATATTTCCCCGTACTCCCTTCTCAGTCTGTCTTCATCCATCTCTTGTCTTCTGCTTTATACTTAAGTCTTTGGGAGTAAGGACCATGTTTTTGTTCTGTGTTTGTACAGAGCCCAGCACAAAGGGGTCCTGGTTGTTGACCGGCACTCATAGGCATTATGGTAATACAAATACAAACAGCAATGTATGATTACACAGACCTCCATAGCTCACTAGTACCAAAATAGTTTTGTACCTCACTGCTATCAATTATCAGCAACATCCACTGGCATTCAGCCACTGTTACTTGAATATTAATTTCTGATGTGTTTTAAGAACACTGCTCATATGCACTTGAATCACTGGCTCATAGATGTCTCTGCGATAAAATGTTATTCTCTGTTAGGCCCTAACCGCACAACTGATAGCAGTCTGACGCCAGCTCTGTTCAGATGGATCACCATTGACTTCAGTGGGGTTCCTAGCAGCACTGCAGTCTACCCACATGATGCCTTAGGATTGGAGCCTGAAGTATTTACATTGTCCTTAGTAAGCATGAAATACAATTTGCTTTATTGGACTTTTTTCAAAACTGTTCTCTGAATTGGGTCACTTTAGACAGCCTTGCAAAGGTTTTCAAAAATAATTTAAATGTAGTTATGGCTGACCACTCTGGAAGCAAGATATTTTTCAAAACAGATTTTTGAAAACTGTTTGCTAATGCAGTCTTCCAATACATTTTGTATGAAAGATGCCAGGAAGTCTGGGATTATAATTTCCATAACCTCCTTTCCTTTATGTATTGTTTATGCTTTTCCACTCAAACTGGCTAAGACACTTTTGTATTGTTCCAGTACTGGAACATTTTCTGTGGATCCAGTTTCCAGACCAATAATAGCTGCAAATGCTTCTGTATTTTGAAAAGTTGGAGTCAAGAACTATATAATTTGGTTTTACGTTCTAGATTTGGTCATTTGGTTCCAATCCCCATGATCAGCATCAGCCAGATTTCCCCCAAGAAATATTTCTTTGGACATCTCCCCTTTCCACAGAAACTATGAATATACATGCTATTATAATAATTAACAACTAAAGCTACAATGAAACTTACACCCCAATTTCTGTTTTAACCCTCAATTTTCATGTGCTCTTAACTTTTCTCAACAGGTTTTTGTTGTTTTGTTTTTTTCCATTCTGAAACTCTGCAAGTTTTCTAAGCCCAAAGGCAATTTTTTAAAGGAAACTCTGAAGAAAATCTACCAGCCAGTCTTGATTATTCTCTTTGAAGAATGGGGAAAAAATTTAGCTCACCCAACCACCAAATGACCATTTGATCACTACAATTAAAAAATGGCTAAAATTCAAATTTCTTCAAAGTTGGTATTTGACTACATCTCTTTGAAGAAGCATCTCTCACACATCATTTCATTCAGCTTTTGAAAGTGCTTTGGATTGGCTGCTGGAGCAAGCAGTAAGCAGCATTGGAGGAGCATGTTGTGGTGAGGACGGTCTTCTGAGTGTGCTGCCCTGAGCTCTCTTTGATGGGCTTTCCCACCTTCTACCCCAATAGATATTACTGTCCTGTCCACTCTCCCCAGCAGGTCTATGCAGCAAGACCATCCTGTCTGGAATGAGATGACACACAGAATTTCTTCAGCACATTACTGTTTTTCAGTTCAGTGGCATAAGAACCATTCTATTCATTCCTGCTCTTACAGCTGTTTGAATCTGGGGTCATTGGACAATGCTCAGAAACATTCTTGCTTGTTTTTATACCTTATCTAACAAGCATCCCCTGTAAGTAACTGTACTTCTGAAAGCTAACCCAGAGAACCTTGGTTTTCAGAGTTCAAATGTCTGGTTAATATCTCACTGGAGCCTACTTCCTATTCCTTAATGCAACATTTTCGGGATGTTATGAGTTTAACAATGATGTCAAAATGCAGAACTAGAGGCCAGATCCTTAACTGGTGTGAATTAGTATTATTCCATTAACTTCAACAGAGCTCTGAAGATTTACACCAGCTGAACATCTGGTCCTAGCTTTTCAGCTAAAAGCTGCTGTAAGTAGGAGGGTGTCAGAGATCAAATATTTGATCCAGTTGTAGGATACATTGCAAAGCCTGGTTAAGTCTCAAAGAAACAGTTGATTTCAGTTTGAGAAGAAAGTTGCCTCCATTAGCACACCCTTCTCCAAAAATTTATAGATTATCACTGATTTTAACCTCAGAGGAGAGCATATGTTCTGTCTTCCAAACATGGTATAGGTGCAGCTTAGAGAGCAAGGGAGGTAAAAGCAACATCAAAGTTAGGAAGAAGGAAACAGCTAATGTGAAAATTCCCAGGGAGCTCTGCCAAACTAAAAATGCAAATTATGCTAGGTCATATACATAAAAAGAAATACTGAAAAGAAAGCTGCCCCCATTCAGTGAATTTCCTTTAAATTTAACAAAGCAAGACACATTTGACTCTGAACTGTATTTGGAAACAGTTTTTTTTTTTTTAAATAAAAATCAGTATTGCTGATTCTTCAGCTGCTGATCAGAACTTGCAGAAAATGCTGTCACTGGTCAGACCATTAATAGGTGCACCAAGTGTCAGGTACAAAAGAAATCTGATAACTGTTTTAACATTCAAGTTTTTTTCTTGGGGCTCAGTGCTGAAGCCTGAGTCAGTCCACATGCAATCAGAACTCCCAGTGAAGCCAAATCTTACTGGTATTCAACTCACTGGGAGATTTGTCTATATAAGAACTTTAGGCCTGAGCCCCTTTGTTATGCAGTAGTATAATAGCATTAGACCTAGTTAACTCTGACAGTATTACTAAATAGTGAATTCAGTGTTGAACACATACAATTTTTAAAAGCAACCAAGTTACTTAGAAGCCTAAATCCCATTTTCCAAAGTGAATAGTACCATGTTTTCAAAGATGCAGATAGGGTATTTCAAAAAGCCTCAAAGCAGACAAAGTACCTAACTCCCAGGGAAATCAGTACAAGCTAGGAATTCAACTTATTTATGTTCTTTTAAAATCTCACTAGGAACCTATCTTCATCTTTAAGTGGCTAAATTTCTTTGAAATGCAATCAGACTTAGGTTCCTAAGTGCCTAAGTACTTTTGAAAATGGCACTTACATGCTTTTGAACATTTTATCCATGGTCCCTGTTCCAAGGATCTTACAATTAGAGACAGATTTGACCAAACCCCACATGTGAACTTTTAATTCAAACCATATATTTCAATAGACAGATCTAGACCCTAGGTCCAGACAAGACTGGATTGATAGCCATATCTAAATTCAAATGTCCAAACTTCTTTGAAGTTTGGGCTACTAGAATACACTTTTTGGTTTTAGTCTGTTTCAGAAAAAAGTTTGAGCTACAAGCTCAGGTGTGAACCCCACTACTGATATAGAATTCTGATTGGGCCTATCTCTGTTTACAACCCAAGGTCATAATTCTTATACTAGCACTGACATTTGGGCACCAAGAGTAGTTCTACTGACTCCAGAGAGTACAGTAGGACTTCTTGTGTGTGCCTAGTCACCGTGTAAGTTTTTGCAAGACTGGCACCTAAATCAGACACAGACAAACATTTGAGATACACAAAATGCTACATTTCGGTGAGGTGAGGATCACTTGAAGAATGCCCAGCAATGAATGTTTTAAGTAAATCAGTGTATAAAATGGAACACTTAAAAATTAACGGAAGTGAGAAAATAAGCAAAAGTGCAAGTCAATGACAAATTCAAACAAGTTAAATGTAGCTGAGCTTCTATTAGGGACGATGGTAGTGAAAAGATGAATGTATCTAAGGCCCTAATCTTGAGATCACCACATGCAGGTGAACTACTGAAGTCAATGGGGCCCCCACACATTGTGTTCACATTCAGCAGTTGCAGGAATGTGGTCAAAAATTACAGGTACCTTGAGCTCCTACCATCCTTACTTCAGAAAATCTCCCACTGTATTAACTGATGGACTCTAGCTAACTCCAATGAGTTTTTTGCTTTAGTATGAACTACAAAGCTAGACCATTACTATAAGAATGCCAGGGTTAGATCATTAACTGTTTCTCTAATGACTTCAATTTAAACTCTTTGAAATAATTTACTGCATTTAATCTGTCAGCAAATATATGTTTTAACTCCTTTTTTTAAGTTACAAAGCAGTGAATGAAGGCAGTCATTTAAAAGTAACTATTTTTATCAAAGATTAATTGTCCTTTAAGCAATTTTTAAGCAATATCTACAACATCATTAACTTACAGATAATATGCATATGTATTTTATAAAGTAAGTACTGCAAATGCTTTAGTCAGACTTTGGAAGGCTTATTTGTGAAATATTTGGCTTCATTAAGAATGGTAATCTGAACTCTGCCATTCTTGCAAAGTATCCACAGATAGATTGTTTCTGTATTATGGTGATAGAGAGCCGCTATTTAACATTTACAAGTCTCTTTGAAATGGTAAATCATGAAAAATGAATACATTTTTAAACACTTTTTCACATATTGGTCCCGATAGCTGTTAACTATGAATTGTGTGCAACACAACATGAATTATGTCACATACAATTAGTTCAGAAAAATTTATATTAAATAACCAAATAACAAAAAGTGCTCCTGCAGCTAAAGAAGTTCAAAGTAACATAATAAATAGTTCAATAAAGCAAATATTTTTGTTTACATTTACAATAATAAAACTTCAGAAAAGTATTTATTGTTTTTCAAAAAATACATTATAACAGAACAGAACATGTATGTTCATCATGAAAGACAAAACTACTGTTATTATCTGGACCAGAATGCAAATACAGGCTAATAATTCAAAAATCATTTAAGGGCATTGAGGGAACATGAAACAAGCTACCTGTTTGTGAATGTGCTATTTTTCTACTTGGTAAATATGCCTGAGAAAGTTAACCTGCAAAGAAATAGGCTTTTAAACTCTTAAACACAAAGAGCTTTCTACAGTGAAATGGTGAAGAGACCCGTGATATGCAACTGACAGGCCACTAAGCCATTTCCCACAGAGATTCTGTTCACTGCTTCACCTCAGTTCAGTGATCCAGCAGTGTCACAGAGCTTCACATCAATACCAAATTCATTCAACAAAGCTATTAAAACAGCATGCTAATATGTTGGAAAATCACCAGTTTATACACAGAGGGTATGTAGAAATCATACAGATTCTCTACCAGAGTTAATGTACTGTTGTGCAAGTAAAAAGTAATGATAAAGCAGGGATTATATGTCTGGTTCAAGTTAAGGCCTTTTAAAAACTACAATTTCAACAACCATCTAGATTCAAAGAATGAAAAATCTAGACAAACACAAGGAATTGTTTTACAGTAGCTACATACTAGACCTAAGCAGGAATCAATATGTAGCTTGAGAAAACAGTACCATAAATTGCACTTTGGCTGTATGAAAATAAAATATTACAAGCAAGCACAAGCAATCTGACAAGTGAAAAGAAGCAGTGAAAACTCCGAGGATTGAATTTCTTTTCATAAGGATTTTGTCTGTTCCTACTATGTGCAGATGACAAACGCAACTCAGAGAAATACAAGTTATTTAACTCTGATTAGAAATTTAATTCTACTGTAATGGGTTTTAGATTTTTGCCTTTTCTTGTATTAAATTAAATACAAACTAACCAAAAGCTATAGACTGAGGACTGTTCAGAATCTGAGTGCATGTTTTCTTCATTACGAACAATAGGCTAGTTCCAGTTGGTGCAAAATGATGTAGCTCTGTTGAAGTCAATGGATCTATGCCAATTTATGGAACAGTATCTGATCCTATTCCTCCAAATTTAGCAGTCCTGTTGAAATTGTTACAAGCTACTGCATACTGTGTAAATTATATGGGCTTGGGGGAAAAAAAACAATCATGGGCATACAAAAATTCTAATAGAAACCTTTAATTTTCATAATTTAGTTAAGCAGATAATACATGATTATACTACATGAACTAGATCATAAGAAACAAAGTTGTCAAACAAAACAAATTTGTAAGTCCGAGGAGAAAAAACCATGACAGTAAAATGATGGAATTTAGCAAACAGGCAGCTCTACCCTCCAATGCTGAAACACATTAAAATATACTATTGCACATATGTATGTATTTTTCTGAGTGTGATCAGAAAGCAGCGACCTTCCCTCCATCTATAGCACTGCACAAATGGTTAAGTGCATTACGGAGGCTTTATACTGGCCTATGAAGTATAAGGTACCACCAACAGTGGGAGACAGGTTATCAGACTTGATGGACTAATTAACCGATCCAGTATGACAAATCTTATGCTATTCTTTCACCGGCAGTCAGTATGGCATCAAGAGCACTCTACACTGCTTTGACAACAGAGATGCTGCTAAGTTACCCTCCAATCAGTACTTCATTCTTCAGTCTACTTGTAGCATGTGCAGAGGGGGAAGCAGGACATGGATTATAAGAACTATAAGGCTCCTCTGATTCAGCAAAACCTTTAAACAAATGCTTAACTTTCTGTATGTGAGCAGTCCCACTGATATCACTGGCATTATTCACATGCTGATCGCTAAGTACTTGCTCACATCCTTTGCTGGACAATGTCCTAACAGAGGAGCTACTATCAGAGCAGAAGGAGAGCATTTAGAGGAGGAGATGCACATAGCAGTGCAAGGAAGTGGGAATCATTTTTCAAGTTTATGTTTGAGGAGGACAAATGGACAGCAAGATGAGTTAAGACTTTATCTATATTGAAATCACAGGGTGTGCTAGCAGCTCAAGCAGACATTCCGAAGCTAGCTAGTTAGCTCAGGTCCTGGAAAAGTGAAGCACCAGCAGCACATGCTTCAGCTCAAGTTGTACAAGCCCACCTGGAACACTGTGGCTAGCCTGCACTAAAACATATGCTGCCGCTGCCCCCATATGCAAGTTAGCTGGATTAAAGCTCACTTGGTTATGTTTACTTTAGATGCTATCATACCCCGTATTTGTAATATAGCCATCTCCTAAGATAAAGATAATGGAAGAAAGGGGACAAAGAAGACAAGAAGGGAATGTATATTGCACAAGGGGAGTGGGTATCTGCTGGATCCAGAAACTTTCTTATAGCCCTTGCTAATTTTACAAGATAAGTGGCATGCGTGTTCATACTCTAGAGGGCAAGAGGGAAATCTTAGATGGCAATGCTATGATTCTGGCTGAAGAGCTTCATTTTCCTCTTCCCATACCTGAAAGCCTTGAATCCTGGCCAAATACTCCAGCTGTTTTGCAGGCTGCACTGCAGGACAGGGGGAAGCAGGAGATATTCCTTTTAGGCCTATGGCTTCAGCAGTCGGGGATGTTCCATTCATGAGGAGTTCCCTGGCAATTGTGGCTGTACTATTAGCGGCAGCAGATATGCTGAAGAAAGAGCTAGAAGTCTGGCTCATTTCTTTGGATGACAAATAGCTCACGGTGGTGCCAGGGGCTGCTTTGTTGCGGCTTGCTTCCATCTCTTGATAAACGTCAGGTGAGAGATGAAGAATTCCCTTTGGTGCTGAAAATAAAAGCAAAGGCCATTCTCATTACACTCTCAATGAAAAGATGAGTTACTATCCCACTGTCAATTTAGATGCTTCCTACTGGAAAACAAATTGATTATTTATAAGCAGTGGGTCTTTTGCAATAGCAACTACAAATTAGACTGCATGATCTACTTGATTATAACAAAAGTGGTTTTAAAGAGAGGGGAACCCCCCCCTTTTTAAAAAAAAGAAAAAAAGAGAAAAAAAGGCCCTAAACCTATCCTCTAAAACTGCACTTGAAATTTGGCATTCACAAACTGTCTGGTACGCACAAAAATGACACAGTTAGCTATCCATACCAATGAGATGTAGCTGCAACCTTTAAAAAGGATAACACCATCTTTATTTTATTGTGATACTCTTCCTTTCTATATCCCTATATTGTCTGTTATCATTTGCTGTGCAAAAGTATGTTACTTATATTGCGTACAATTCAGTGCAGGAAATTGTCTTTTTTTTTTAAGCATCATGCATACGTGTCGCACAGTAGATACTGTAAATAATAACAAATATATTTTTGACTTGCACATAAAAAGGCATGCACTTTGTTCAGTGTGAACATGCATCACTGATATACACCAATAAGAATTATGGTGTGTGTTAAGGAGACCCAGAGAACGTATTCATGTGCAATCATGGAAAATCCTTCAATATTTCTAAGGAGATGTAGTTATGGGTAATTCCTCTTGGTAACCACATTTAAGAATTTTAAATAAGCTTTTTAGACAATGACGTCCTAACTTTGCACACATTTGTGTACCTGCCTAACTTTACATGCTTGGGGAAATCCACCAAGACTTACGTGTGTAAGATCAGAATTTAAGTGTGGTGGTCTTAATGCACTGTCAAGCAGTGTTCTGGGAAAAAAAAAATATACCCATTTTGCAGATATTTTAAAAGACCTTAATGAATGTGGAAATGTTTTATTTAATTACAATCAATATACTGGAGTCTTGTATTGGTAGCAAAACAAACAAGGAATCTGGCTGCACTTCTAAGGACAAACAACTTTATTAATCATATGAGCTTTTGTAGGAGAAAATCTACTTTGTCAGTCTTTAAAAATGCCACCTGACTCCTTGTTTGTTTTGCTCAACTAAACTAACACAGATACCCATTTGAAACTTGTACTGGTAGCAGCCAGACTGCCTAAAAATGAGATTTGTGGCATCTGGCAGTATGGGAATCCCATTTTACAATAGTAAACCAGTTCTGCAACTAGTTTAGCAATGAGAAGAAAAATGCTATTGTTCAGTGTTTACAGATAAATTTTTACTTGCAATGTATATTAACTTCACTTGAAGTTGACTTCATTTGAAGATTACAAAATAGTCTTAAAGAAGAGATGGAATGGATTTCTAGTGTTTTATACTGAGTTTTCCTAATCTCAGTGGCACAAATGCCACTTTAAAAGTAAGATGTCTGCTACCAGGAGTGGATTTGGAAATACCAGTTATAATTACAATCCTTAACTTTAATACATAGCGAACATGTTTCCTTGTTGAACTTCGAAACCACTGTCTGAGCAAACTGGTTCTAGGTGCGTCTTTTAATTGCTTTACTCACAGTTTGGCTTTTAACTCATTATCAGCCTCAAAGTGTGATCACAATCCAATATTCTTGATTTTAGGCATGAAAAGGTTTCATGAAGTCTCTGGTTATATTGTTAAAATGCTAACAAGTTAGTGACTGCAGTGATTAATTTCCTAACTGGAAACCTAATACGCAGTCCAAGCGCCTGATCTTATTCACATAAGTATGCAGACGCAAACAAGCCCAACTCCCAGAACTACTTGCATGCATAAAATTAAAAAGATTGCACCCCAAATTCTGGTTTACCCCATTCTGAGCCACTCCAAGAGCAGATGCAGAGCTTCACCAGCCAAGCTACTATTTCTCAAACCTGTCTGCCTGTGCAGGGCAAACACAGGCAAGGAAGTTTAAGTAGCCTGGTGACAGGGAACCCTACAGTGCTCTGTACAGTTGCTTTAGGCTCCTACAGGACACAGTGTGCTTTCTCCTCAAGGCCATGGAGTACTGCAAGACTCTTGCCTAGAGCTTAGAGAGCATCATGGCTCCAAACCTCCAACTAACTTCATGTGAGCAGATCTCCAATGAAATCAGTGAGGCTCTGCACAGACACAAGGATCCACCGATGTGAACTTCTTGCAGGATGGGGGCCTAGATAAAAACCTTGCGTGGCTTCTGAATGGGTATGCTGGGGAAGAACTATGGAGGGGCAAGAAGCAGCTCCCTGCACTGTTCTCGTCCCTTGGCAGATCAGTGCAGAACAATCTAGAATACAGCTATATAAGTATAAAACATTATATGCATATGTATAAAGCAATGTTATGTATAGTAATTTAATGACGACTGTATACCCTTCATTTAAGATTTCACCACCTTCAGATAAATCTCATCTCACCTCAAATTTTTGAAATTGCTTTGTAAAATATGTAAACATATGGTTTAAATTATGTAAATGTACATAGCATATCTCCTAATTTATTATCAGGTAAAATTGGGCAACATAAACGAAGAAACAATCATCAAAAAGACAGACTAGTAGTTACTCAGCACCCCCTAGATTAACTCAATAATATAAGTGAAAGAATCCACTGGTACAGAAATAATATTATAAAAGAGAATCCATGGTGGAGAAAAACATTACAATGTTAACTTTAAAAAAAAAGTTTTACCCAAATTAAGTACTGCAGATGTCTCCTCCATTGATGTAACATTACTTAAAACAAACATTTTCACTTGCTTTCTCAGCCTTTTCAATGTTTTTACATGATCCACCCAAATATCTAATTGCTGTCTGGAACAATAGTTTGGATTTTGTCCAGACTACCAAACTTCCTAAATGTTAAAATAACCAATATATGGCATATGATGAATAAAAAGTTATCCAGCATCATATATCAAATGCTCATATAAAGTACCCACATTATTATAATGGAGATGGTAAATTAATAATAGTAATAGTACTTTGCATTTAGATAACATCTTTCATCTGAGCTGCTCAAAGTGCTTTATAAGTAAGAATTAATCAAGTCACATGAGAAAAGTGTGAAATAATATTGCCTGTGAGTATTTTTAAAAATCAAATAATGGTGTATTTTAGACAATATATTAACACACTTGCAAACTATTGATTTTAACTTCAGAATTTACATTTAATCAGGCTAAGTAAAGTTTGCTTTAAATAACTGCTGAAGCAACATAGAAAACTTTTTAAAAAAAATCTCTTTCTGAACATTTCTGCTATGAAATATATCTTTAGTTTTATTACCTATTTTTAAAATACTAAAGAGCCTTCTGTAAAACTGTGCCTGCTGCTTATTCCTCATCTGAATTTATAACCTTCGGTTTGGACATCACAATTCCATTGCAATGGAAATAAACAAACTGATGATTATGACATCAAGTGAAAAATGAACTGTTTTCATACTTTTTTTTTGTTAATAAAATCTGGGAGACAAGAAATATCAAAAGACAGAGATATCTGCTGACTTATCTATAGATAGGAAATGTCCACATGGCATCAGTGGATCTCTAAATTCAAGAGCAAAAGTTCCTATAAGCTTATTATTCCTCTGCAAAATCTAGATTTTTATGTGAATATCTAGAAAAAATTAGCATATGCAAAATTCAATGGAAATCTCATATTACAGATTCACATGCAACTGTAAATCAGAAAGGATATGGTAAAGATGTAAAGTAACATATGACAATTATCAGGAGCTATATACACGTCGACAATAGTACATCTCTGCTGGACATAACCAGAAAGTATATTCATGAAAGACCTATAAATAATTTCCATGCACAAGCATATTATTTACACTGGTAGGCAACTATGTAAGGAAAATATGCAAACTAGCTACACAATGTAATCACTAACACTTGAAAAGCAGTTCTTACCCTTTATTTAGCTGTAATTGTTAGTAGTCTTAAAATTGAAATCTCTAAAATGATTTTCAACCTAACAATTAAATACAGGTCTCTGTGTGTGTGATCTTCTTTTGTCTTCATCTACCAATCAAATACTAGCAAACTGTAAAGTGGTATGGAGGCATAAAATGTAAAGGGCTGGATTAAGACAATGTAAGAGGTTGTGATGTCCACATGGGCTGTCCACATAGTCTTATCTCTGTGCTTTGTTCCCATCCCTGCTTAAAGTAGCCATGGCAGGGCTACCAGCACAAGACACATCACCACTATTAACTACCACTCTTCTTTGGACAGGCTGGGGCCTCCCTCTTCCCTGGACCATCACTGCTTGTCTTCAGACTGTGCAAGGACACCTCCTTGAGAAGAACTCAGCCTCTATCCACTGGACCAAGGGATTGTGTGTGAGGGCCCTTGCCAGTACCATTCCAGCTGAGGCTACATCTGGGGGTACCTTGCTACCCCCATGACCCCAGCAGAGTCACAGGGGTAGCAGGTACCCCCAGATATAGCCTCAGCTGGAATGGTACTGGCTGGGACCCACGGCAGTGGGTTCCTGAGTTAGCAATGCAATAAAATGAATATACTGCTACAGGATGGGGACCAGCTGGGTAAGCGGCAGTTCTGCAGAAAAGGACAGGGGGGTTACAGCGGACAAGAGGCTGGACATGAGTAAAGAGTGTGACCTTGCTACCAAGACGACAGACCTTGCTGCATTAGTAGGAGCATTGCCAGCAGATTGAGGACAGTAATTATTCTCCTCTATTCAGCACTGGTGAGGCCACTTTTGGAGAACTGTGCCCAGTTTTGGCCCTATCACTACAGGAAGAATGTGGACCTATTTGGAGAGCCCAGCGGAGGACAATGAAAATTACTATTATTATTAGGAGGCTGGAGCACATGACTTATAACAGGTGTGGCCAAACTGCGGCTCGGGAGCCGCATGTGGCTCTTGAATGAAAAAGTGTGGCTTGCGGAAGAATGTCAGCAAATCAATTTAACAGGTAAAAGTATATGGCTATGTGCCTTAGTGAGGCTCTTGAAGGTTTAATAATCAACTTGTGTGGCTCTTTTGAGTTCCAAGAGTTTGGCCACCCCTGACTTATAAGGAGAGAGTGAGGGAACTAGGCTTCTATAGTTTGCAGGAGAGAAGTGTGAAGAGCCTTCCACAGTCCGAAGATGGGGCTGGTTCCAGGGAGGATGGGAGCTAGGCTGTTCTCAGTGGTGGCAGATGACAGAAAAAGGAACAAGGTTCTCAAGTTGCAATGGGGGAGGTCTAGGTTGAATATTAGGGGAAATTTTTTCACTAGGATAGTGAAGCACTGCAATGACTTTCCCAAGGAGAAAAAAAACCCAAGGAGTCGTCTGGTACTTAAAGACTAACAGATTTATTTTTTCACATGAGCTTTCGTGGGAGAAAATCCCACTTTGTCAGATGCTTCAAAGACGGGTGAATTTACAGAATGGAATGAAAATAAATGCAAGCAGGTGTAAAACATAGGATCAGGTCATACAGTAACAGCAAATCAGAGCAGTTTTTAGGTTCAAACCCTGGGAAGCCTGAAGTCAAATTACCTTTTGTAATGGGAAAAGAACCCATAATCTCGATTCAATCCCACTTTCATGGAATTTAATTTTCATATTAATTCGAGTTCAGCTGTTTCTCTTTGAAGTCTTGCTATCCCAGTCACATCTCTGACGACAGTTGTTGACAAATCATTTATTGAGTGATTAGAAAGATGGAACCAGAAAGCAGACTGTGATTTAGAGAATCACAGTTTGCCTCAAGGTCTTCCCTCTGCACTGAGGAGAATGAGACACTATTTGTTGTGTTAAGAGGGGCCAAGACTTTGCCCACTCCTTCCTTCACTCACAGAATATTTCAGTGGAATATGCACTGCTCCCTGTACCATGATCTGTGCAACCACTGGAAGTGCATGCCTTACTCCTGTGGGCTGCGATGCAAACAGGGCCAGGATTCAACCCTGCATGTGATATGTTTATCATAGAAAACAAACTGATCCTGTCAATATTTGAAATAATCTATCTTTGGCCGAAAGAAGATTGCTAATGTAAGGCTCAATCAATAACTGGGAACTCAACAAAATCAGCTAGCAATAACTGCTAAATAATTTATTGTTAAGATCCAGATTCTGCCACCCTTATTCACACTAAGCAATATCTTTTTCCTTCATTAATCCCATTAAAATCAATAGGACTAACAGCAAAGTAAGATACTTTGTAACATGACTGAAGGTGTCAGAACCTGGCATTAAATTATTTCACCATGAAGCAATTCACAGTAGGCCAGATCACATAACTTGCTGAGCACCTGCAGATCCCCAGTGACGCCCATTTGCTCAAAATCTCATAGCATTTGGCCCATCATATATTAAATTTCATCAAAAACCCTTAGAAAAATTCTTTTTAAAAGGATGGCTATTTTAGTAACTAGCATGAGTAATTTAAGTTTTATCATAAAAATAAATGGTAAAAGCCTGATATTTTCTATATCCAAAATAGTTTTTAAGTGTTGCTACCTTCAAAAAAATTAGTAAAACAACAATGTGTAAACACTATGGCCTTTAAGTACTCAGTAATAGCCTACATACAATCTTGGTCTTCAGCAACAGAAATATTGGCCTAGATACCGGTGTTATCTACTTAATATGTCTGTCTGAGGTATTACAAGCATCCACTTATTGTAATATCCAGGCACCAAAAAATAATACTTTGTATTTACATAGTGCCATCTATTAAGTTTGACCTCACAACAACCATGTTAAAAGGTAAGTATTATTTGTTTCTTTATGACTGAAAAAAGACTTGAAAAATAATTTTGTAAATTGGTTGTTGGGTTTAATTTCACATTATTCACATCAGGATTGGAATTATCTAATTTTGCTACAAGGTTCTCTGCACAACTGGAGAATTAGTAGAATTATGACATAACAAGAGGTGAGGCTGAAACCTGAGCAGTGGAAGGGAGGGGTAATTTTAGTCAGATGTTTAAAATTCTGTTTACATTGTGTTTGTTTTTGTTATTTAACTCAAACTCTTTGACGTATACTTGAGAGAAAGGCTCTTTGTGAAAGTTTCAAATACTTCTCTTCGCTACTTGGGGAATGAGAATTTATGAAAAACAAGTCTTGATATATTTCATATAAATAACAAGCAAAAAAAAAGGCAGGGGGAATTTTTATAGAATACCTGATTAAACACTCTAATGGGCATGAATTCAGGACAAAAAGGGGTATTTTGGGTCTGGGTTTTTTCCTCTCTTTTTTTTAAATGCAATGATTTGTGTATAGTTCAGGATACCAACAGAATGGTGTTTTCTGCAAATAGTGTAGTGGCTAGCACCTCTGCTTAACATGCAGAAGGTCCTGGGTTCAATTCCCAGGGGGTTGGACTTGATGATCTCATGAGGTCCCTTCTAGCCCTATGATCTGATATACGCATGAGACTGGAATGATCAAGGCTAGTGAGTTTTGAAGAGAGATAATGTAAGGCAGAGGACAGAAAGAAGTTGTTATTAAACATTGATAGGTAAATTAAGGAGTGAGAGCAAATCAGGATGGAGAGCTGACAGTTCAGGTGCTTGGAAGAGCAACTGATGATTTTTCAGGCGTCAAGCAATAAAAAGAGTGTTTAGCACAGACAAGATTATTCATTAACAGAGCAGAAAAGAAGAGAGTGGAACTATAATCATGAAATAAAAGGCATGACCCATATGTAAGAGAGAAGGAAGAATAAGTTAATCTAGCAGATGAGGATGGAGAGGTACTTAGGTTAAGAAAGTCAAGGGGAGCATACACCTGGTCACTGTAGTTATGAGAGAAGATGAAATCAGAGGAGAAGTTAGCAGGGGACAGGAAGCCCTGGAGATAAGATATTCGAAATAAGAAAAGATCTTGGGGAATAGAGAACTTGAATAAAGTCTTGGCTAAGACTGCAATACTGCCTCAGCTCAAATGATCCCATTTCTCAAGAAGATGATTATCTTGTGCTGATGAGGACATAACTTCTCCAGATGGGAAGAGGACTAAGAACGCCAGATCTCAGTCAAGAGATGTTTCGAGCAATACAATTACAAGGTCACCTGTAACCACTTTAAACATATCTTGTGATGAAAACTTATGCATATGGAGTTCTCTGTCGTAAATGCTTTCTTATATCTGAATTAACCCTTCACATACACCTATCATGCAAAAACATTTTACAGGAGTACAAAATCTAATGATCTTGAACAAATGCCCATTCTGTAAGAAGTGCCCTCAAACTAGTGAGGAAAAAGTGTCGTGTTTCTCTTCCCCTGCTTTCTCCATACCTCTCTTGGGTCCCATTTGCTGAATATCAGCTTTTTTCTTAAATGTTCTTCCATTTCCTGTTTGAAATTGTTAGCACTTACTGTTCAGGCTGAATGATTATCTTATCCAGACTGCTAAGTGTAATTAGGTCTCTCCAACACACAACTCTCATAAATAACAAGTAACATCAACCCTGATGCAAGATTCCAAAAATATAATCCTCCAGGAGTGACCATACCAGAGCAGAATTACATGAATATCTCCTGCTTCCTGCTCTGATTTTCCTGGGGTCTTCAGCAAGCAAGGGAAGAGCAATATCCTAGCTCTTTCTCCCAGGCTATCAAGAGAACCTCTTGTCTAAAAATCAGTGTTAATTCTGTATTCATAGAATCATAGAATATTAGGGTTGCAAGAGATCTCAGGAGGTTGTTAAACCCCTTGCTCAAAGCATGACCAACTGCAGCTAAATCACCTCATCCAGTGCTTTGTTAAGCTAGGCCTTAAAAAATTCTATGGATGGAAATCACACCACTTCCATGGGTAACCTATGCCAGTACTTCTACACCCTCCTAGTAAAAAAGGTTTTCCTAATATACAAACTAGACCGCCGCCACTGCAACTTGAGGACCAGGGCTCCTAATTGCCATCTCCCACCCCTGAGAACAGTCTAACTCCAATCTTCCCTGGAACTCCCCTTCAGATAGATGAAGGCTGCTATCAAATATCTCTCACTCTTCTCTTCTGCAGAATAAATAAGCCCGTTCCCTCAGCCTCTCCACATAGGTCATGTTCTCCAGCCTCCTAATCATTTTTGTTGTCCTCCTCAGGACTTTCTCCAATTTGTCCACATTCTTCCTGTAGTGACAGGTCCAAAACTGAACACAATACTCCAAATGTGGCCCCACAAGAGGGAAAGAATCACTTCCTACGATCTGCTGGTAATGCTCTTACCAAGGCAGCCCAATAAGACATTAGCCTTCTTGGCAGTAAGGGCACCTTGCTGACTCATATCCAGCTTTTTATCCCCTTTGCCCTCAGGTCTTTTTCTGAAGAACTGCTGCCCAGCCAGTTTGTCCCCTATCTGTAGCAGTGCATAAGATTCTTCAATCTTAAACAGAGGATTTTGCATGTATCCTTGTTGAATCTCATCTGATTTCTTTTGGCTCGATCTCCAATTTGTCTAGCTCATTCTGTATCTTATTTCTGCCCTCCAGTAAAGCTACTACTCCCCCAGCTTACTATCATTTGAAAACTTGCTGAGGGTACAGTTCATCCCATCCTCCAGTTCATTAATGAAGATGCTGAACAAAACTAGACCCCAGACCAAACCCTGGAGCACTCTGCTTGTTATTGGCTACCAATTAGATATCAATCCATTGATCACTACCGTCTGATATAGCCAGCTTCCTCTCCACCTTATAGTTCATTCTTCCAACCCATACTTCATCTTTCTGGCCAGAATACTGTGAGACTGTATCAAAAGCTTTCCTAAAGATACATCATGTTCACATCTTTCCCTACATTCATAGTCAGTCATCTCATTATAGAAGGAAATAAGGCATGATTTGCCCTCGGTGAATCCATGGCTGACTGCTTCTGAGCATATTCCTCTCTTCCAATTGCCTCAGAATAGATTCCTTGAGGACCTGCCCCATGATTTTTCCAGAGATTGAGGAGAGGTTGAGTTGTCAGCTGAACACCTGATGGCATACCAAACAACTGCAAGAATATCGAACCTCTGTTTAAATAATCAGCTAGTGAGACTGACACCTTGGAACGTTCAGTTATGTGATAATGGTCAGCGGGCAGGATCTGCACTAAAAAGCCATTGTTCTTTGAACTGTGTCACTTCAAATGCTTTCTGCAGTGTTGTGGCTTCTTCTCAGAACGACCACAGAATGGCAGACTAGAATTTAAGGCAAATGCATAATTAAAAGTTATATAATTATCAATCCATCATCTGACGGAGCAGATTGATATTAAATTTATACTTTACTTACACCAAAAGTCCAAGAAACAGTGATTAATTAATAAAAATATAATCTATTGCAAATTATGCACTTGAGGCACCCAGAAGATGTTAAAAATAAAAATTTAACACTACCACATCTGAATTTAACAAATCTGAAATGCAGAACAGACACATTATCCACTGAACTGTGAATAGACTTTGACTAGCATCATACGTGAAAATAAACGAGTGTTAAATTAGCCACCAGAGGGTTCCATTAACTTTCTCTGGATGCAAAGAGACAAATGGCAATACAAGAAAGACGTTATAAAAATACTGCTATAAAGTATATGTATTTGCTGTTTGAGACCAAGATCTACAAGTGTAGAACATTTAATGAAAATAAGTTTTAATTTATTGAGTGTTACACTTTTAAAAGAAACAAGTCAAGATGAAGCAAACGAACAATTGCTTTTTGTATAATTAAATGAAACATTTTTCTATTGATAGGGCATCTACTAAAAAGATTATTTCTATGTGCTTAGGTGTGCAAAAAGATATTTAATAATGTAAAGGCAATTGCCCAAGTTCCCAACCCTATTCTGTCCAATATAGATAGAAACAGTAATGTTCTTTTTAATGTTGGATTTAAAACACTACTCTGACTATTTTTCTCTTGGCTTATTTTTTTAATCAGAACAATTGCATTAGATCAAATATCTTTGTTCCTTTGGAGTTCATCTGCTCCTGCTGCTTGTTCGCCACCTGAAATCATAATCATCTGTTTGTGACATCACGATTAGTTACTGTGAAGATGATTAGTATGTCACAAACAGATGATTATGATTTCAGATGGTGAATAAACAGCAGGAGCAGATGTACTTCTAAGGAACAAATATCCTTATTTCATGCAAAAGTCCTTAGTAATAAGAGATAAAGGAAGTAAAACAACAGTAAATATTTTAGACATAGGTGGAACCATTTATAAACATAATGTTTTCCATGAGGTAGCTGTTGATTTTTCAGTTTTCACTTGGACAACTCCCAGAGAACAGAGAAGGGATTTCTGTTTAGCCTCTGTGAAACAGTGGAACATCTTTCCTAGGGAAAAACAGTTTGCGCCCCTCTTTTTTCCTTCTTCTTTACGATGTATAAGTAAGTTCTGCTAGCGCGATCAGTAAGGAGGAAGTAAAGAAGTTGGTCACAAGGATAGCTGCTGGAGTATTTGACAGCTAGGAATAGGGGGTAGAGGTAATGGGGTCAGTTCCCAGGGACTAGTCCTGGGGGATGCAGAAGATGTAGTAAGTGGGCATGTTATAGGAAACAAAGCAGAGGTTATTTTCCAGTGACAACACACACAAGGTATACAGTTGAAAAGCAACAAAAATGAAGGTTACTTACTGTAGCTGGAGGTTCTTTGAGATGTGTAGTCCTTATCTGGATTCCAAATATGGGCACGCGTATGTGCCTTGTGCCAGAGCCAGAACTGCTGTTAGTAGTGACATGTCAACCCGTGTGTGGATCATGGGTCAGTAATGTGATGCTCTTGAGATCTTATGAGGCTAAGCAGGTCGATGACCGTCCAGTTCCCTCTTACCAGTAGGCAAAAAACTTGTACCAAAAGAGGACTGGGGACAGGAATGGAATCTGGATAGCGACCACACATCTCAAAGAACCTCCAGTTACAAGTGACCTCTGGTTCTTCTTCAAATACTGGTCTCTATGTGCATTCCAGACATGGGATGTGTAATGAACAGTTTGCTGCTTAGAGGTGGCAGTGAAGGTTTGTTAGACGTGAGAATCTGTAGGGCTATGTTCACACACAAGTGCTTGTTTCGAAACAAGCCTGTTTTGAAATAAAGCCTTATTTCGAAATAACAAAAAAGTGTTTTCGAAATAAGGGAGAAGGAGGGAATCAAAATAGCATGTCCAGTGCGACACGCTATTTCGAAATAGGAGAGGGGAAGGGGAGGGAGGCCCTGTGCTGGGCCAGGGAAGCCCTGCCCCCGGAATTCCCCTGCTCCCTGCGGCTCTGGCCAGGGGCGAAGGACTGCTCCCCCTGCCCCCCCTGCCGCCTCTGCAGGGGGCAGGGAGGCTCCCCCTGCCCCCCCATGGGTCTGGCCTCAGGCAGGGGGCTTCCCCTGCGCCGCCCCTGCTGGGTGTGGGGGCGCTTCCTCCGCCCCCCCCCACGCAGCTCCTGCTGGGCGCAGGGGCGCTTCCTTCGGCACAGGGGGGCTTCCAGGGGCCACATGGGGGAGGGGGAGGAAGCGCCCCTGAGCCCGGCAGGAGCTGCACAGGGCAGGTGGAGGAAGCCCGGGGGTGGGGTGCCCCGGGCTTGCGGGCAGCCCAGCAGGCTTACCCCCCTTCCCCTTGCCAGGAGTAGGGGAGGAAGGGGGCTGAGGCTCCCACCCCTCCCTGCTCCCAGCAAGGGGAAGCGGGGGGAAGCCAGCTGGGGCACCCTCTGACCCTCTGCTATGCACCCTGGGAGGAAGGTCCTTGTTGTTTCGAAACCACTGGTTTCGAAATAACCCTCCTTTCAACAGCAAAGTGGGTTTATGCTGTTTCGAAAGGAGGGCTCTTGTTTCGAAACGAGGAGCTCCCTCCTTTCGAAACAAGAAAACGTCGTTTGGACATCGGAACTTTTATTTCAACACAACCAGTGTTGTTTCAAAATAAAAGCCCTGTGTGAACATACCCTAGGACAATATAGCCTTCCTATGCATCTGCTGCTGCCACCAATCGGGCTATGGGGTAGTGAGCAGCGAAAGTATTGATAGAGGACCATGTGGCTAGCCTGCAAACATCCTGACATAGGATGTCAGCAAGTAAGGTGGATGTGGAGGTTTTTGCCCAAGAGGAGTAGGTACTGATGCCAAATGGTGGAGAGACTTGTGAAAGAGTGTATACTTCAAAAGATGCTGGGAAGAAAGAGCTCAATCTTGGCAGTGTTCTTCAATGGCAAGGAAGAATTGAGGCAATGCTCAAAAATGACAGGTACATTGGAGATAAAAGGCTAGTGCTAGCTGAATATTGTGTGACGGTACCATGCATTCCTTGGAGGAAGCATCCAGTTTTGGTTAAAAGCCTGGGAGGTGGATGGACTGGTTGAGGTAGAAATGAGAACCCACTTTAGAAACACTTAGGATAAAGTCTTAGGGAGACTTTATCTTTGTACACCACCATAAATGGCTGACCAGCCATCACGGCTATCTGGTCACTAACTCACCATGCAGAAATAAGGGCCACCAAAAAGATTACCTTCATGGAAAGGCAAGTGAATGTGCAAGCAAATGTGCTAGTGGCTTGAAGGGTGGCTTGGTGAGGGTTGAAAGGATGAGATCAACATGTAAAGGAGGAGTGGGATTGCAGACCGATGGAAAGGCATTAAGGAGGCTCTTGAAGCATACAGTGGTTGAAGGTCAAGAGAAGATCAACAGAGGGGAGGAAGGCACTGAGTGCTTCAACAAGGGAGTAGTAGGTGAGGTCAGAAATTTGCAGGTGAAGAAGGCATTCTAGGACAGTGAGAAGAAAAATAGATTCCAATAGAAAGTGTTTATGGGTTACCCATGCTGTTAGCACATGCTAATAGATGGTCATCTGCTAGGCAAAAGAACATTGCACACAGGTGATGAACACACGTTGTTTACAAAAGAGCCACATCCAAACACCATGCTGTAAAGTGAAGTGGTTCTGGGTTGGGGTGTTGGATCCAGCTGTGTGCCTATGTGGCAAGGTTTGGGACAGTGAACCCAGAACTGGAGGAGGTCTGTGAATCAGTACTCAGAGAACAAAAGTGGGCCATGAGAATGAGACCGCCCAGTCTTCCTTGACCTTGTGTAGGATCTAAGGGAGGAGTGGTATGGGGGGCATGGTATGGAGGAGCCTGGGAAGAAGCACATCCCCTTGAGAGCTCTTTAGCAGAATGCCTCTGAAGCAGGAGAAAGAAAACTTGAGAATGTCCACAGCTGCAAAGAGTTCCAGCAAGGGGTTCCCCACTAGTGGAAGATGCAGCAGAGAGTAAAACCATAGAGTTTCCACTCATGGCTGTTGCAAAAGACTTACTGAGTGCATCTTCAAGGGTTCTGTCAACACCCAGAAGGTGGATAGCATGGCAGCATGATCATGTGCCTGAGACTTCAGTTCCAAAAGTGAATGGCCACCATACAGAGGGTTGGGGACCTGGTTCTGCTCTATCCATTTATGTAGACAACTGCTGTCATGTTGTCTGTGAAAAGTTGTACATGACAACAATGGATGAGAGGTAGGAATTTCTGACATGTTAGCTGGATGCCGGGGCACTCTAGAACAGTGGTTTTCAAACTTTTGCCTCTGGACCCAGTTGAAAAAAATCATTTATGCCCATGATCCAGCAACTGCATCTTTAAGCAGTCTTTTGGAAGTGGCAGCAGGGAGTGCCATGACCCAGGACAAGAGGGTCTGCAACCCAGTTCTGGGTCCTGACCCTAAGTTTGACAACCTCTGCTCTACAATGTTCAGGTGCACTCTTGCTTCTCTGGAAGATCAAACGCCTTAGTACATGTGGCCCTCCAGCTAGGCATCCTACCCTATGAGTGCAATATCTATGTTGAGAGTGGTGCTGGAGGGTCAAAGGGGGCGCAAGTCAGAACTCTGGATGGGGGGTGCATCAACATGAGAGTGAAGTGATGACCAAAGAGGGAGGGAGGACCTGTTTGTTGAGATTATCCTTCGGCAGATTACAGCCAGTGTGGGCAGATAATTGGAGGCATCCCATGTGTAACTGTGCATACTGGGTGACAGGCCACCACATATCCCAGAAGAGAGAGGAAGCGGCGAAGGTGTGTGTGAGGATGTTGGCACATTTGTGCAATGAGTGAAGTGAGGGTGGCAAAGTGGTCTGGCATTAAAAATGCTCATTCCACAAGCATATCCAATCACACTCCTATGGAAGTACATGCGTAGGTACGAGGGATGTTTAAGAAGCATTCTCAGGCTGATGCCACAATGAGCCAATTGTCCAGGTAAAGAAATAGGAAGTGGCCAAGATGTCACATGAAGGCTGCCCCCACCATGAAAGCCTTATGAAAATTTCAGGAGCCAGAGACATTCTGAGGGAGAGGACCCAGAACTGAATGTGTGAATGTCTTATCCTGAAATTGAGAAATTTGCAATGGGTGGAATGGATGCAAGGATGCATCCTACATATTGAGAGCCACAAAACAGGCTGGAGAGGGAAGGGAGAGAATAATCTGGAAAAGAGTGACCATCTGGAAGCAAAACTTAAAGATAAAGTAGTTTAGCGCTTGGACGTCTAAAATATGGTATAGGCTACTGTCTCTCTTTGGTATAATGAAGTAGGTAGAGAAGAACCCATACCCTTAGAACTGAGATGGTGCCTTTTAAGAGAGTGTACACCTCTTCCCAGAGGCAATTGTGTTGGAAAAGGTTCTCAGGGGCACTATGGAAAGGAAGATGAGGCAGGAAGAAAAGGAACTCTATGAGACATCATATACCAAAGGTACCTATCATCAACTGGTAGGTGGTAATCATGGAAAAGTCTCAGAGGGGCACCCATCTTAGTTTGTTTCAGCAAAACAAATGAGGAGTTCAGTGGCACCTTAAAGACTAACAAATGTATTTGGACATAAGCTTTCATGATCTGGAACGCACTTTGTCGGATGTATGAAGTGGAAACTTCAGTTTGTTAGGAATATATACAGATCACACAGCAAAGAAGGGTGAGTCACATTTTTATGTGGAAGACCAGTGTAAACGAAGTCAATTAAAACAGTGTGGATGTCGCCCATTCACAACAGTTGATAAGAAGATCTAAATGTTAAAAGAGGAAAAATTACTTTTTATAGTGATCGAGCCACTACCAGTCCCTGTGCAGACCCAGTCTGTTAGTGTTAAGTTTGCATATGAATTCCAGCTCTGCAGTTTCATGCTGAAGTCTGTTTTTAAGTTCTTTTCTTCTGAAGTAGTTTAACTTTCAAATCTGTTAATGAGTGTCCCAGGGAGATTGAGGTGCTCTCCTATCTGTTTTTGAATGTTACCATTCTTGATGTCTGACTTGTGTCCATTTACTCTTTTGCGTAGAGATAGTCCAGTTTGGCCAATGTATATGGCAGAGGAGCACTGTTGACAAATATCACACTTGCAGATGTGCAGGTGAACAAGCCCCTGATGGAGTGACTGGTTTGGTTAGGCCCTATGACGGTGTCACTTGTTAGTTTTGGTAAAGTCTGTCTCCTCAGCCAGGATGAAATACTAACTGGAGTAGTGTTCTGTTGATGCAGTACTAGCGATGTTTCTCTGGGTTCCTCAGATAGAGGCTGGGATGAGGAGGTGATGGTGCTACTCTGTGACTGAGATAAGGGTTCTAATGATGCCAGTAGGTACATGTGTATGGCTCTACTAGTACAAGAGGTCAGGAGGAGTATCAGAACCACTGTTCAGCCAGGGGGCGATAGGCCAGTGTGTGAGCTAGTTGTCATCGCTGAGGGCTGTAGGCACATGCCAGAGAAAAGGTGGGGTACTGCTCTGATGACCATTAAGAATTGGATGACTGGTCATGAAGAAGTGGTGCTGTTGGAACAGGAGGAGCTGACTGTGTGTGGTAGCCTTGTGACAAGGTTCTTGCCTTGGTACCGCTGATGCATATGTAAGCAGTGTGTGGCACTGACCGAGCATTAACAATTAGTCTGCTGGTGACATAGACTGTAGTACTTCTGACCATCCAGGATGCAGTGGGGAGCCCGTCTAGGGGAAAAATCCTCCATGAGCATAAATGGAAATAATCAGGTGGGCATGCATGCAACTGGTTGTGCAAGGCCAGACAATCCCAGTGATGTGGGAGAGAGCCAGGGTAAAGGCAGTAGCCTGGTCACCAAGGCCAAAGATGAAGCTGGTTGATCCCAGTGAAGTTTCGTTTTGTGTTCTGGCTGAGGCTTCTTAGGCAGCAGAGCAGTCAGGTAACTGCATAACTTCTCACTTGACCAGGCATGGCTTGGGAAAGTAATGCTGCAGGTACAAGAGGTCCTTCTCGGCGACGGGGGGGGGGGGGCAACAAAAAACTGAAGAGTCCTGTGGCACTTAAAGACTAACATTTATTTTTCACATGAGCTTTCGTAGGAGAAAATCCCACTTCGTCAGATGCTTCGAAAATGGGGGAACTTACAGAATGGAATGAAAATAAATGCAATGGAGTATAAAACATGGGATCAGATCATATACTAACAGCAAATCAGAGCTGTTTAAATCCTAGGAAGGCTGAAGTCAAATTACCTGTTGTAATGGGAAAAGAAGCCATAGTCTCAATTTAAACCTGCTTTCCACACAATTTAATTTGCATATTAATTCTAATTCAGCTGTTTCTCTTTGAATTCTTGATGTCCCACTGACGTCCCTGAGTACAGCCATTAACAAATCATTTATAGAGTGATTAGAAAGATGCGGGTGCTCAGCAACTGGTTTTCTGTTTTGTGATTTCTGATGTCAGTTTTGCGTTCATTCTCAGGGAGTCACCCTTGTGCTCTTGAATGTGCTTTTCTGGAGCACAGTGGGCTTTCTTTGGTGCTGTTGGAACTGCTGTTGCTATGGAAGGGGCCA
Source organism: Podocnemis expansa (assembly GCA_007922195.1). Classification (NCBI taxonomy): domain Eukaryota; kingdom Metazoa; phylum Chordata; order Testudines; family Podocnemididae; genus Podocnemis; species Podocnemis expansa. Next base: position 11,842,394 of record ML682038.1, read on the forward strand.
AGGGAGCACTCACAGACCATCAAGCTGAATATTCTGATGGATACACCAGTGATCCTACATTAGTGGACAAATGGGAGCACTGGCTTCTCCATGTTTGCGAAACCTCAGTTCATGAACCTCCTGGGTCCATGCAAAGGATCAGCAAATGGAAATCTCTACAGAATTGCCACCCGTGTTCTCACCTATCTTCATTTATTAGATGCCAGAATGCTTCCCCAAACGCACCAAGAAACTCTACATCAGCAAGCTTCAGCCTGCTCCACTGCTTCCTCATAAAAGTTCCCCCATTCTGTACATTTACAGCAATCACAAATGTAGGAATATAAATCAATACAATGAAAGTTTACTCTCTGTAAATTTCTGTTTTCTTAATTTTTTCTTTCTGTTCTCCACATTCTTTCCTCTTTAACATCTCTTATTCCACTTTGTTTTCATTTTTCACCCATCTCATCATTTTCTTTGCTTTTTTTTTTTCAGTTTTGTGTCCCCCTTTTACTTTATTTTCTGTGTACCTCCCTTTCCTTACTAACTTCCTTCCTTCTTTCCTTTGTTTCTCCATTTTTTTTCAATCTCGATTTCTCTGTGTGAGCACTGGTGTGTTCCAGAAATCACTAGTGATTAATGCAAAATCTCAAACTTGACCTTCTGAGGAACAGGAGGACAGGAACAGGTGTACCTGTTTTTCAAAGGCCAGAAGACTAAGCAAGACATTTGGTACAAAAGGATGTCTTTAAACAGACTTAGATTCTCCTTGTGATGAAGCAAATGGACAGGACCTTTGGTTCTTAGGGGCTCCAACTGCTGATGAAAAGTTGGATGAATTTGGGCCTGCCAGGGTCCCATGGAACTTATAGGTGATTTCTGATGCATTTAGGATGCATGTAGAAACTTTAATTAATGATACTTATTTTTTCTCTATGCTATTTATCCTGAATAAATGTACTCAGATGAGGAAGAGCTGTGTGGTAACTTGTAACTACCAGCATACACACTGTTTGTAGCCTTCTGTGAGGAAGCAAAGCCTTTAGGTCAATTGGCATACTGAGGACATCACCACAGATGACAGAACACTGCAGTCTAAATCTTCTAGTCAGAAAGTAGTGGGGCACAGATCTTTGACCAGAAAAAGGTGAAAGGTATGGGTATGAAACCTCAGATGCATTCCTGGAGTGGACTATAAAGGGGAATTAAACGTGCAGATACCTGAAACTGTGTCACTAGCTTTTCCTAATTTTCCTCTGCAGGGTCTGGCCCTTCCCCTTTGCCCTCTACCTACTTGAGATCCACCCTGTGATGGGGCTGACTCACCCCATACTGCAGTAACCCAGCCAACCCTGTGGGCAGCGGAAGCTCCACCCCTTAAGCCCTGCTGGGCTTGCTCAAGCTGCTGCCCCAGTATAAGAGGGAGCAGCACAGCTCAGTCAGGGCTGGCCAGCAGAGGGGAAGGACGCCTCTCCTGAGTTAGGCTAGCCCCGTTCCAGAGGAGACTCAGCAAGCAGGGTGAACCCTACAGAGCAGTTACTAGAAGGAGAGAGCCCTGTGCCCGGCGCCCAGGACCTGGGGAGAAGCCAAAGACTGTGGGCCCAGGAAAGAGGCAGCCTGTCTTCAACTCCGGACCAGATCTTCACCCTGCCCCTGGTAGGAAGCAGCCCAGGGGGCACAAGGGGGAGGGTTGCACCAGGGCGTATAGAAGAATGAGTCAGTGTGTTTCGGTTTGGATGCCCGCTGACTGAGTGCTGTACCCCCGGCACCCAGAGGGCCCTGAGCTGGGGCTCAGTGGAGTGGGAGGGCCTGAGCCCCCCTACCTGGGCACAGCGCACTGCCCATAGACTTTGTATATACTGACTGTGGTGATTAGGCAGCGCTGCCCTCGTCCAAGGGCCACACACAGACTTTGCATACCAGACCAGTTTGCCCTGACTGCAGGGCTGGGTCCACACAGGAACTACGTGATCAGAGACTCGCGGGACACCCTCCTTGATATCCTTCCCCCTGTTTCCCCACGAGGGGGTGCTAGGGAGGGCCTACCCCGTGACACACCCAAAGCACTGATCTAAAGCAGTCGTTTTCAGCCACTGTGTCAGGACACATTACTATGTCACCACACAGTGGTGTGTTGCAGAAAGCTGGGAAGATGGGCTGAATTTGGCCTTAGGAAGAGGGCTGGTGTGTCCTGTAGGGTTATGATATGCCACCAAGTGTGTTGCAACCTGCAAAAGGCTGAGAACCATGAGACACAGGGCCACCATTTTTTGTAGAGACATAGCTGCTCTCTGAAGGCATCTGCATTAGGAAAAATGGTGTGTTCTTACAGTTGCATTAAGCAACACATGCTAACTAACGTGAGTGAACTAATAAATACAAGGTAGTTTTTATATGTGTTAACACACCAAAGTGCTAACAGGATGGTCAGCACCTTTAATGGCCAAGTGCCTTGGGACAGCCAGCCCCGTCAATTATCAGATCCAGAGAGGCAGAGAGCAAGAGATTATAAAAGCCAGAAACTGACTTAGTTGAGGGGAAGCTGCAGGTAGGAAATGGGCTTTTGTTCTGATATTTTGCCTAAGTTTTATGTGGTAAAATAAAATTGCATCCTGACAAAGATGTGGACGTGGCAGAGCATCTTTCCTGGGCTGAGGAAACAGGCCAGCAGGTGACACAGGTGAATCCTGCAAGCAAGCCCAGAGTTTACCTCAATCTGCTAATGTAAAAAATTACCTTTACTTAGTCTTCACTAGAATTCTACCTCGTGTTAATTACTATTATGAGCTAACTCAAGGTCAAAACCCACCTTTTTTCCTAAAAAGGCAATGCTTAACTGGCTCTATAATTACTGTAATGCAGCTCAAAGTGAACATGATTCAGATTCACTACTTAATAAAGAACATGACGTTTTTACTCGTTATGGTATAGCAAACAACTATATCTATACATGTAAAGCAGATACATCACAGTAAATTTTTCAGACAATTTCTGATAAAGAAAACATTAACTATAATGTTCATAGTGGCTAATGAGATCATGTCAGTTGTTTCAAATATCTAAAGGGAAGGTGCCTAAAAGTTAAATATGAATGAATATAGGAAGTAATACTCACTGTTACTTGCTGGTTCAGGAAACCCAATGTTTTGGCCATTCCAGCTTTTGTTTTCCCCTGGCTGGCACAGTTGAACAAAAAACAAAAAACAAAAAGAAAAAGAGAAAAAGAAAGATATACGTGAGTCCAGCACAAATGTATTTGTATAGAAAGTACTGAAGAGTTCGGTGAAGAACATTTCCATTTTAAAAGAGTGGCTCTGTGAATTCATCGGAGCTAAACAAGCACATGGAGATGTCCTCTACAAACCCACCCACACAGCTCTGGTTAAGCACTTCTATTTTCACCTGACACAGGTTCTTTCAGAACAAGACTTTCCTATGAATAAACATTACCAGCTACAAGCCAAAAGATCATCAATAAAGACACGAGCACCACTTCACCAGGGACAAGGCTCAGATTAGCAAACAAGTTTAACTTTTGGTTATTCAGTGCTGGTGTGGTGATGGTCCCAGAATGTAAGAAGCACATAAGGGACCATTCCAAGTGAAGTGACCCATTAATGCCCCTGTAGTCACTGGGAAAAAAGGTGGGTTAGTGGGTTACAAATTGTTCTAATAAGCCCTAAATCCAGTGTCTTTATTAAGACTATGATTTTTGGTATCCCGCAAAGTAATGAATTTAAGCTCCCAAGCTCATCTTTTCTAAGTGTTGTGCTGGTTTTCTTTGAGAATGAGGACTGAAAGGTCAGAGACAGAGTGATCACGCTGAGGTGATACGGTGCGTCTGTCTTTTATCATTTTCCTGAGTGAGTTCTTTTGACAGTGTAGCGATTGTCTGGTTTCAGTTCTGATGAAGGCATTGAGTGTGCTGGAAGAACAACATCATTTGTTGTGATAAGCATGTATAGAACCTGTGGATTTTGAAAAGTGTGCGGCGGTGGGTGCTGATCACTGTAGCAGAAGATACGTCTACAGGTTTTGCATCTTTTGTTCTTGGCAGTACCTGGTCCCGCCTTGAGTAGGCATGTCCTGGCCTTTGGGGAGCTTGTTTCTGATGATGAGCTTGGAGAAGGTGCCAGGAGAGAAGGAGGGGGAGGTTATTGTTGGTGTTCTCAGTGTTGCTTAAATAGTATGGAGAGAGCCACCAATATGAGATCACAGATAGCGAAAAGAAAGAGATGGATAGATCTTGCTGGCTCTGTAGGAACAAAGCCAGAGCTAGTGAAGTTCCAAAGGGGTAGCTGTGTTCGTCTAATTCACCAAAACAAACAGTCCTGTGGCACTTTTTATAGAGCTGGAATTTATGACAATGATAGAGTCTTGTCCTGAGGATTTTAGCTTATCTGGGTCTGTTAGCCTCCCTTGCAGCATTAGCAGAATGTTCTTTGCTATATAGTGCTGTTGCTGTCTGGCCTCCATCTCCTGGTGCCTGCTCTTATGGTCTGCTAGAGTCTTGAAGGGGAGTTAGTGCAGCTTAGGGTAGTATTACCTTTTAATGCAGACTACTACTTCATAAACTCTGCTCTCCTGAAGGGGAGCAGGGCAGAGGACATGCCCTGTACAATAGCTGCTCTGATGACTTCCCCAGCCACACCTATTCAGCTATGTGACACCAAGCTCTAGAAGAGGGACTATTAAGGAAACCCAGCAGATAAAACAATGGGAAGAAAGGATGCGACTGCAGAGCTCTCTTTCCTTCAGACATCTGGTCCCCCCTTTCACACTTCAATTTCGTTCCTATGATTTGACTCCCATTTCACAATGCATAAAGAGGAGTCTACACCCATTGAAAAGAACACAACACCTAATTGATCAAAATTAATAAGCCATTTGAAATCTGTCAATATGTTAGTGGTTATTGCCATGTTGTAACTGAACTGGATTGCAGTGAATCTGGAGCACAACCATCAAATCTGTTGAGAACCCTGATGTAAACTAGAGATGCTGACATTCCCAACTCTCTTTTTTGCTCCTCTGCATACTGTTTATTAACTTCATCAAAAGAGGGAGTTTAACAAGATTTCAGCATCAGTAAGACATCTTCAGTGCATTTGTTTCACTTATTTTGAATGGACCTCTACGGAAGCAGTGGAGAAAGGAAGAAAGAAAAATCTCATTAAAACTAAAAAACTGGTGCTCCCTGGTCCCAACCTGAGTCAAATTCTGGTTGCCTCCATGTGAGAAGAGATGGGGAGAGGAAGGGAAGAGCAAGAAGAGGATGGACAGGGCAGGGTGTCTCATCCTTGTCTTAGCACTCCCCCTAGGGGCTAGCTACAATAAAGATCTCACATTCTCATTGAAAAGGGCCAGCCAGCAAGGCTCTCGGACCTGAAATTAGCACGGCTAGTGGGCTGGATATGTAGCCAAGGCACCATCTCCCCCTTGCCACCTGCTTGTGTCTAACAGCAGCACTGAAAGCAATATACTGTTCCTTTGCAAAGCAGCCATGGTGACTGCTGAACACTCTACTGTAGTGTCCTCCTGTGTCACCCTGCCTGTCTCTACTCTGCATAATCACAAGGCCTCATGCCATCCCTATGCAGCTACTATAGCTCGGTTTCCTTTCCAAAAGTGGAGATCAGCTGCCTCCTGCTAAAAAATGCAACAGGAACCATCCCCTCCTTATGGCTGAATCGGTCCTAGAAAAATTTAGGGCCATAATTTCTCAGCAGCATAACCCCTCTATTGTTGGTACTCACTGTAGTGTAAGCAGTCAGAGCACGAGCATTTCTTCCACCATATTTTCTAGCCTACTTTGAGTAAAGTCAGATGACATGGTGGGAAGTAACTCCCAAGCTCCATTTATATTACACCTTTCACCTGCCTCCACTTGTTAGGTACGGTGAAATGTCGCCCCAGAGAACAAACTTTTTCTAAATGTATATAGATGAAAAGTGTTCAGAATGCATCCCTACCAAGAGAGGAACATTGCTCCGGTGCCTACAGAGAGATTTTCTAAGAGAAATATATGGTTGCGATACACTTTATTACATGTTGTATCATACGTTTACAACCTGGGAGCTTGCAAGGAGTTCGCAACCCCCTTCTTGATTTCAACCCTAAATGAAATGGGGTCCTAAAACTTTTCTTCTGTTGTAATATGGGATTATGGTATGGAAAATGTTGAGAACCAGAGTACAGTGTCGTAAAGATTACCTGTTGCGGACAGAAAGAGCACTGCCTCTTCAAGCTGCTAGATAAGAACTTTTAATATAGCTCTTAATATCTTTGTGCTCTCCAGAAGAGACAAGGCTAGGCTTGACACGACCTACTCAAATGTATATCGCAGAAGTAATAACATCTCTCTCTACTAAAATCCCGTCACTGAAGAAAACAAGACTATCTGATGAGTTATATTATGGAAGTTGGATTCTTTTATTCTGTTAGCTCCTTCTCACCTGACACAGGTTGGAGTTGACAAACTTTACAAAATAAATGTATCACATTGCTAATATGGAGCCTGACCAGGCCTTACAGGTGAAGTGAGTTGCTGGGGGCACTGTGGAGCTGCACTGCCAGTGGGATCACTGGGAGACATTCTCTGTCATCCAGCACATCTGTACATGTATAGGGTTACCAGATACCATAGCACAGAAAGGAGGACAGGGAAGTACAAAAAGGACATCAGAGGACACATGTAGAAAATGTAGTATTAATACAAATGTCATTACCATATTATGTCATGGAAAATGGGTAATGATTAATGATTGCAGCAATAAAACTGTGCAAAATCATGTGTTTTTCAAATTATTTTAAAATAAAAAAATTACCAAAATGTTTTCTTTTACTGAAAACTGGATTTTTTTTTCAGTAAATGAATGTTTTTCATGACCCTTTTGTTAATGTTCATGAGACTAAAAAAAAGTTAAAAAACTAAATTTGCAAATATAAACTTGAAAAGCACCTAAAAAAGTAAAATAGTTAACTTGCCTCTTGTTTTTCATTTTCCACAGCAGCTCATTTTACAATTAAAACAAAAATTGTCCTAAATTGTTCCTAGCCAGTTCAAATGTGCCCCTTTATTTGTTTTACTTAATTGGTCTCCGTTAGTAATTTTATTCACAGTATACTTTATTTTCTTTCATTTTATTAGTGTTCACTATATCCCCCCCCCCCCCATTCAGCCCTTTTGTAGGGAGCAAGAGGCCAAAAATCAAAGCGCCAAACACAGGACTCAAACCCATGACCCTGAGATTAAAAAGTCTGCTGTTTTGCCAACTGAGCCATCAAAGCTGCTGTTTTAAAGCCTCTAGGAATAAGGGAAACTGTATGCTCCTCTTCCCCTTGCTTTTTCTGCAGGCTGCTCTCTGCTCCCCCTGCATGCAGCAGGCTCTTAACTTCAGGGTAATGGGTTCAGTCCCTGTGTTGCACGTTTGTTTGTTTGTTTCTCTTAACATTCTACTCATCAGAAGTAAAAAGCCAGACAAAATCACCTATTTTTAGAATGCCTGGTGGACGGCCTGGTAAGACATGAAGGTAAAAAGGAGAACATGTCCTCCTTCTGCCGGACATCTGCTAACCCTATACATGTAATATACCTGCTGCTAAACCCCTTAATGTGCAGCTTTCTTAGTGTCCCCGTCCCCATAACACAGACTTGCTGCCTCCTTTGGGGTGCCAGGTGCCCTCAATGGAGTACAGCAGGAACAGAACCTGTGTTCCCCCTGGATGGAGAGACTGTAACACTTCCACTGAACCTAGACCTGAAAAATACACAACTGTCCAAATGTTTACAATAGAAATTCACTATACTGAGCACATTAGAGGAAACAATATCAATCCCATAATTAAGATTTTTATACTGTTTAGAATTAGATCTTGGAAGCTTAAAAATGAAATTGAGAGAGAGTTTCACAGCCATAACATTCTCTTAACATGCTTCCTATCAGAATCCAGAAGAACTCCACCCAAGACACCCACACACATATTTTTACCTCCTTTCCAGTCAAAGAGGAAGTGAGGAGGACAAAGCAATGCTGCTCCTTACGTAACTACAAAAGTAACTGAGAGCTGGGAGGCAGTTTCACTCTGCCACAGACTGACTGAACTGCCCCTGTAGCAATAACATACCTGCCTAGGAAAGGAGAGATAAGAACCAGGAAGTGAATCTAGTTCTCCCACATTTCAGTCTAGAGCACACTCATTAGTTCTCACAAGCAGCTACTTTCCTCTCCTCCTCCTCCCTTACTCTGTGGGGGCATCAGATAATACATTCGATTATCTCGAATATTCCCATTTTATAAAATCTGTGATGTAAAAGGAACATGGTTTACATCTTTAGCTTGTGTGTACAGTGTCGTATTTCCTCATTATGCTCAGAACAACTGAAGAATATTGTATTCCTTATCTTTTTTCCTGCTAACCTCAATACATCTGCTTCTATAGAGTACACATAGTAAACCCGTTTTTCAAACAGAATGCATTAACCTGTAAGCAAAAAGCTAATAATTGCAGCATAGCAAGGCATCAGCATCCATTCCTAATTAAGACTGCATAATGGTTTCCATTCTAATCACTTTTTTCAGTTTTGCAAACCTTCCAAAACTGTGATCTTTTGGGATGAACTCCAGACATCATCCCTGCCTGATGGTGAATTCTTTTCAGAAAATATGAGCAAAAAAAATGCAAGACAATTTACAAGATAGATATCTATATATTTCAACATTATCAAAAACATATTTGACCTTTTATTTTTATTTATTTATTTATTTATTTATAACATTACTTCCGCCAAAATAACAAGGAGTTAAAAACTGGATCTGGGAAAGGAATACCCTTTATAGTGTAGAAGTTTGCGTGGTCTGATAAAAACTGGTTTTCATTTGAGTGAGTTATGACCCTTTGAAAATTGCATCCTGTGCATGCCCAGTGTATTTTTCCTGGGAATTTTTGCAAAACTCAGTCAGCTGAGAAAGGCTGGACTGCACACACTTGCATGTCTGGTTTAGCTATATAACGAAAAACATACTAAAGGGGGTGGTACTGAGCTTAGGACTCTCAAAGTCCAAGGGAAAAAGAGGAAGGGGCAACCAGTCTCTAGTGGTCATGACAGCCTTTTTAGGCCAGGCCTGAGATCCTTTGGAAGGTGACACAGAAGGGTGAAGAGAAGAGGACATGTAAGCAGAGAGAACGAGAGAAAGTGTAAGAAGTTAAGACTCAGAGGAACGGAGAATCCACAACTGGGAGGAGGAATAAGAGACAAAACAAAGTCACAGGAGCAGGTATAAAACCAAAAAAAGGAAAAGAGCCTAAAAGATGCAATACACACCAAACACAGAGGGGGATTCATGGGAGAAAACTAAGGCAACGAAACAGACTCAGATTCACCAGAGGAAGAAAAATGGGAAAAAATTCTCATTGTCTCATCTTTTCAACTTGAAAATAAAACCACCTTACTGAAATGGCCTCTGTAAGCTTTGACTTTCCCTATTATATATAAAATTGTTAAAAGGAAGAATGTTTGCATTTAAATGATTTTTCCAAGCAGTATTTCTTTCTAGACTCTTACTTGAGTGACACTATCAATGAATATGACTCATTAAAGTAGAAAAAAAATTCTTAATTTGTTGTGTCCCTGCATATCTCCAGAAGAAATTCTATTTATGGCCGTCAAAACTTCTCATTCTGTTCTTTTTAGAAAATCAGTTATCTTTATAAAAAAAACACTCAATATTAAACATATCACTCTGAACAAAAGTCACATGCCATTTAAAAATCAGCAGGATTAAATTCTGAATCATCACCACCACCTAAAATCGCATCTGTGGAAATGGGCACATGTGTACCAGCATCAAAGCATGCAATTACCCAATGAATGTGCATAATTAGTTTTAAAAATTAAAATATAAATGGTCATGTCAGAAAATTTGGTCAGATATGAACAAACATTCTTTTTTAAAGAAAAGGAGTCAAACTGTTTAACAGAAGGGAACTTGAACTCAGTTTGTGGGTGATAATTCAGTCTAGCCCCACTAAAACCATTTTTTCATGACAACTGTAACTTATTGTTTACTGGGTAGGCTTTTGAGTTGCAATTAAAATATCGAGATGGATTGAACAATGTGGTGCACATGACGAGAGTCTGAAAATGAATGTTAGTCTCATGACTCAGTTTATTTTCTATAAACACCCCATGACCAGCAGACAATACAGATTACCCGCCTGCTCAACCCAGGACCTAGGTCAATTCTTCTTCTAGTTCTGCTCATAGAGTTCAACTCAATACCCTACAAATCAAGAAGAAAGCACAGGCGAATTATGTGTTTACTCAGCTCAAAATGCTGTATGAGGCACAGAAGCTCTTCCCTGGTCTACATAAGAACACTGAGGGCTTGCCTATACTGGTAACCTTTTCTCCAGTGTAGTTACAGTGATGCAAGTCACAATGATGCAAGCCACTTTTACAATGGAATAGCAAGGCTACACCTGTTGTTTTGCACTGCTGCAGCTACCTTTGAATGAAATACTTCCAGTACAGACAAGCCAAGAGGCAAAATTTTAGAAGCAGCTTTAGGTTACACATGCCTCTGCCAATGAGCCCAAGACTAAGTGCAGATCGGAAGAGCTAAGAAGCAGGTCACTTGACAGGAACATACAACATACAGTGAATACAACTTCCTTTTAAGAAATAACCCTTTATGGGTGAAAACAATGGAACAACCATACTTTCCTATCCGACCAGTAGGATTCTCTTCAGCAAAATAAAAACAACAAAAGAAAACACCCTATTGTGCTTTTAGTTTATGCTGAAATGTAAATTGGCATAAACAAAAATTTGCCCTGAGTATATGATGAGGCAACCACAAGAAGGTGACACACCATTACAATTACAGTATTTCATTCAACCTACCTGCTCATCCTATCAGATGATTCTGTAATGTAGCTTCTGTTTGGAGTAAATGAGCCAAAAAAAAAAACCAAACTATTTTGTACATGAAAGTTAATGATTTGTATAAAACATGGAGCCCCAAAGAGGAAGAAGTATCATAACAGGGACACATAAAGGGAGGAAAGTAAAGAGGAACATTAGCCTTTGATTTTGGTCACAGAAATTCAGGCATACATACATGCACATATGTTGTGTTTCTGGCGCCATATTCTGCCCTCAACTATACTTGCAGAGGAAGGGGTTTTTACCACCCAATCAAGTTACGTAGTTGTAGCTGAAGCAAGAACACGACCACTGCCCAGCCAGACACCTCATCGGGCTTTAATGAGGCTGCAGTAATTTGTGGCTCAGTTCCTGCAAAGTGATCAGTTGCAAGAGCTCAGCATCTTATGGAACTGGATGTAGGCTGCACAATGATCAGTTCTCACCTTTTCTGGCTGATCTTGAAGAGGGGTGGAGGCTTTATAACCAAGCTGTAGCAACATCGCTTCTGCTGCATTTCTTTTAGCTATTTTCTTGTTGGGGCCTGTTCCAGTAGTAACTTCACTGCCTATTTTGACCTTTTAAAATTAAACAAAAATATTGATCACAATCACAGAAAAATATATGACAGTCTAATATCACACTGCGACAGTGCTGGTGATCTACAGTCCATTGTATCAACCCTCTGGACACGGGTGTAACAAAAACACACACACCCACCCACACACACACCAAGAGGAATCTGGGGGAGAGGACAAGGAGCTGGTATCATAAACAAGCTTGTGTTCATTCCCACTGAAAGCCTCTCACTCCAGAAACATGCTCATCACTCATGCCATAAAAATGTGAGTGTCTGTACATGAATGACTATGCTTGTGCTTGTGAATGTTATATGTATTGCACTGTGTGCCTCCCACATCTCTGTGTCCCCACACCCTAGGCTTGTGCCACTTCATGTCCTTCCTTGTGCTCTGTGTCCTCTTGTCCTATTCTCTGCACCCCTTGATGTCCCTCCAGCTCTTGCTCTATTCTGCCTTACTCCAGGCATGGAAAGTGATATAACTTTTGGGTTTTATCCTCCCCTACATGAAATACTGGCTGAAGCAATCTTCCAAAAGCACATCATTATTAGGAGCCAGAAAAAAAGTGGAAACTACGGGTAGCATACTAATAGCCATTCTGGGGCACACCAAGTGTTCATCTAGGCTAGTATTCTGTTGTCTGACAGTGTCCAGTGCCAAGTGCTTCAGAGAGAAGGATCAGAACAGGCAATCATCAAGTGCTCCATTTTCACTGTCTGCTCCAAACTCTGGTAGTCAAAGGTTAGGGACGTGCTCCCAGAGCATGAAATGGCATCCCTGACAATCTTACCTAATAGCCATTGATGGACCTATCCTCCATGATTATCTGTAGCACTTGAGTATAAGATTACCCACACTGTAGGGTGGTTTCTTTAGAGTAGGTAATCCACTTCTCCCTCTCTGAGAGGCAGTAGCAAGGTCCACAGAAGAATTCATCCACCAAACTAGCAATGTCTGCACTGGTGATTAGGTTGGCCTCTTGGAGGTGTGGCTTTTCCTCATGCCTGAGAGATACAGTTATGCCAATATAAATTTCCAGGGCAGACCAGTCCTTAGAATGGCTTGGTCCAGGAGAAATTAATGGAGATTAACAGAACAAGCGCTGCATGTTTTGTGGCAAGAGGAAGAATACTTTTCATTTTTATCTTCCCCATCTACAGGGCAAGAAATGTTGGAGTGAAAATCCTGGGGGTGGGGAGGGAGAACTGGGCAGGACACATCCATCTCATTCCCCTTCCACAGTTTTGCCTGTGCCCTTGGACGATATTCCACCTACAGATTTTCTGGGAAGTTGAGTTCTCATTGAAAATGTGGTCTGTATAATATAAAGGGTTTTCTGCCAATCATGAAGCCCCGCATAAGGAAGGCAGTTAAAACTTCAAAATGAAGATGACATATTATAAACAACAGATTTCCACAAAGAGAATATATGGCACTAATTTAATCTTTGGGGTCTACTGACATTCATAAACTGTACAAGCTGAACGCTCTTAGTTTACAACTATTGTCCTCAAGTGTACTTTATTCACTCTGGATCATTCATAATTCTTCAATACCTACATTTGGTGCACGCAGTCATTTTATTTGCCAGACACTTTCAGATATGGTGCCTGGCTGCAAAAGTGTATGCAAAAAGTAATGAAGTAATACTCTTTTTCATAAAACAATCCAAACAAAATTTTCACAGGTCATATGCCTCAAATCTTACTAGTATTTAAATTCTAACCTCAGCTTTTGAAAAAGAGATAAACACTTTTTAAATAAATAAGTAAATATGTTTCTCATGTATTCATTAACAAATAACAGCTTGTTTTCTATAAAATTTTCTTTAATTGTAGTGTTTGGGTTTTAAATATCTACTGTATACACAGAAACAAGCAAATGCTCTAAATAGGCTCTACAAAATAAAGGAAGCATGATTCAGCAAAAAGGTCTAAAATTATGGAAAAGAGAAACCTGAGGTAAAAGTGAAGTAACTGTTAACTGTAATACAGCTCTGCAGTCATCGTTAGAAAATAACCAAATTGCAATGGGCTTGTAAAACTGAAGAACTTTAATAAGATGAGACAAAAAGATAATGTGTTGCAACTGAAGAACTTTAATGAGACGAGACAAAAAGATAATGTGTCTCATAGTGCACAATAATTCAATGTGTTGCTATTTCTCAGACCTGTAAAACTGGTTTAGCTATTATCATAACCTCAATCAAGGATTAAAGGTCTGACTACAAAGAGAGAGCTTTCCGAAATTAACTTTGGGAACAGAACACCAACTAATGTCATCAGAGGTTTTCTTCTGTTTATGTAACGGTCAGGACAAGTAATTGGATACATTTCATCACATCTTAACTTGCTCTTTGTGTGACAGATAAAAATGAACATATTATCTCTGGATATTTTACTTCCACATTCAATTAAATCAAATGAAAACATTGTTTAAGTAGTTTAAACAAAAGACTTTTTACTTAGATAAGTTTTTTGCATGCAATAATGAATCCACTGGGACTTCTGGTGGGAGAAAAAAAGCAATATAATTTTAGTGTGAAAGCACTAAAAAGTGGGGCCAAAAGTCCCTGTTTAGACTACACTATCCATGAACACCCATAAAAAGGCAAGTAAACTTCAGAATTACTTTGACTCTCCCTATCACTAGAGTCTTAAACAAAGGACTATCAGTCTGTTGGAAAAGCTTTTTTTTCCCCCCTCTAAATCAAATATTCTGCTATTAAAGTACTGAGATAGCCTATAAAGGAAATCCAAATCCAAGGTGAAATTATTCTCAAACATTGATCTGGGGTCCATAGTACCCTTTCTGATTGTGCGCAGAACCATTTCAGATTGGTGAAGGCAACATGGAGGCTGACAGGTTAGATGTTCTGTTACAGGATCTACTGCCCTAAAACCTTTACACAATCTGAAAAGAAGTCAGAAACCACAGTTCTAAGGACAATGGAAACTCTCAAATAAGAAAATCGGAAGGGAAAATAACATTTTAGTTTAAACAGAGTTCATCATAGTACTAAACAAGCTGCTATAAGAAAGACTGCTAAATTTTGACAACAACCTGCTGCAATTCTAGAGCACAGTGAAAGTAGAGGAAGATGGGAAAACATGTAAGTAGACTTTTAAATTCAGTGAAAACATTAGTTTAATGGGCTATGACCCATGTTTCCTGTTCCTAACCTTTCTTAATCTGCTATTGTGCTGGCAACAAAAATATCATGGTTACACCAAATCTTCCTTAAGTAAACTCTCAGTTAAAGATTCAAGGAAACAGTCACTATCTGCTAAATTCCAAAGGGGCAGCTGTGTTAGTCTAGTTCAGTAAAACAAATGAACAAGGAGTCCTGTGGCACTTAAACACTAACAGATTTATTTTTTACATGAGCATTTGTGGGCAAAAATCCCACTTCGTAAGATGCTTTGAAAATGGGGGAATTTACAGAATGGGAGGAAATAAAAGCAGGGGAGTGAAAGTCATGCAATCAGGTCATACTGTAACAGCAAATCAAAACAGTTGTAAAAATTCACACACTGAGGAACAGCATACAGAGGAAGATGAGATCAAATCACCTTTTGTAGTGAAAGAAAAATCCAATGTCCCTAATTAAGTCCTGAGGCAATGCAACCGAATTTGCAAGTAAAATCAACCTCAGCAGCGTCTCTTTGAAGCCTTGATCAGATATTCATCTGTCTAAGCACAGCGGTTAGCAAATCATTAATGGAGTGACTTTAAAGATTGAAATGTTGACCCACTGGTTTTAAAGTGTTATGATTTCTGATGTCATATTTGTGCCCATTTATTCTTTTGCACAGCAACTGTCCCGTTTGTCCAATGTATAAGGCAGAGGGGCATTTCTGGCACATGATGGCATAAGCCTTAAAGTGGGTAGAATGAATATTGTAAGAGGCTATTTATTCTTGTGGAATTTCATATGTGACCGAAGCAAGGGAGTAAGTGAACAACTGATGAGTGCCTATTTTTGCAGATTTTCAGTCAACTGCTTGATGAAAAAGTTATAAGAATGGGCACCATCACCTACACTTTTGCAGACTTATTTATATTGCAGTCTCTGATCTTTCTAAATTCATCCATCAGGCACCACAAAGCTTTCGTCAGAAGAGTGTAATGTAAAACAAATTACCTCATGAATAAGTATTAAAGATAAGGAAATAAATAAATAAGTGAAATAAAAGCAACAAAAATCCTGTGTGTGCATGCGTGCGCACACATGGGTGCATGAAATGCAAAAACACCAGAGGGAAAATACCTATTACTTTATAAAGGGATTACACATCTAAATGTTAGATGGGATCACCTTTATATTCCACCACTGTTCCTTCTGTACTTGATCACAATAGCAGAAGGACATTTTTTCAAAAACAACGACCAACAATACCTGCATAACAAACTCTCGGCGACGAGGCATCCCTCTCTCTGAAAGAAGAATATACTCTGGCTCCTTCTCCTTTTTGGCCTGTTGGATTTGAGCCAGGCGGCTAATCGGATTCATTCCTTGACCATATTCTGGTCCAGTCTGAAATCAGATTTTAAAAAAATCATAACAGGTCATTTCAGTGCATGCCAGCATGACAATTACACTGCATGTTCTTTTAAGAAGATTATTTTCCATGTTGATCTCTCAGAGTGATACACTAGACAAGAGAACATGCCCAAATAAACAAACTGCATTCTGTCACCTTATCGTGTGACTCAGGATCAGAATCCTCTGTAGCAAGTGGTGTGGGTTGACTAGCTTCCTACTACAGCACAGAATGGGAATGTCTAGCAGCTGTAGACTCCTGATCTCCACACCTACTTTTATAAGTCAGTGGATCTTCAAGACAGCCGACTCACTGGCCATGCTAGGGGCGCCTGCTTCCATGCCTTCTCTCTTCTCTTGCAGAGGAGGCCACCATGAAACTTTGCTCATGGTGAACTGGAGGCTTGCATGGCACCTTTGCATTATTCACTTGGGAACTACAACAGGTTAGCAACAGTCTAAGCCTTCCACAATTCCTAGGATTTCATTCTAACATTTTTATTTAGTTATGCTAAAAATGGCAAAGAAAGGAAGCTTTTATGGTTAATAAAAACTGCTTTGCTTTTATAGCAATCCCTCCAATGACATTAATCCTCACAACAACCTATGTTAAGTATTGTTGGTGTTAATGTACTCTTCATTCAGTGCAGTAAAGAGAAAGAGAGAGATTGACTTGTCCAAGGTTGCATAATGAGCTGAGATTGAAACAGACGTCTGAATGCTCTGTTCTGGCCACTGAACCCACTTAATAAGTATTTACATATAACAAAATGCTTATTTAAAGCAGATAGATATCAAAAACAATTGTGTGAGTGTGTGTGTATTAGCATGATGTATTGGGAAATGTTAAGATACAAGTTTATCTAATATGTGTAGCTGCTGTGTGTGCCATGATAGAGAAGAATATTTATAACTAGATTACATATATATATTTTAGTGCTATTGCCTGAACTTCTCAAGTAAGAATAAACAAATGGTAAGGTTCATAAAGGGAGGGCCAGCAATTAAGAGAAGGGATGGGGAAGAGAAAGAGAAGGCGGGAATGTCAACAGAGCTGTGCAGTGAATCTTCCATACTATACCTTCTAGAGTTGCTTGAGAATCTATAGGTTAAAGAATTAGGGCAAAGTCATGCACAAGGGCACTTTCCATGACAGCTGTGTTGGCAGCGAGCCAGTCTGAGGCAAAGTGTGGAGTGTATTAAAAACAGCACAAATGCAAAAAAACAGATTCTCAATATGGCAGCTAAAATTGGGAATTGGCTTGTCAAATGCCAAGAGGGCAAGAATGTGATTTTGACACATTTCTTGTATACATATGTTCAAATAACAGAAACAGGTAAATTAACTGTAGTCATAATTATAAGCTGTTGCCCCTAGTCACGAACTGGAGACAGACAGACAGCCATACCCAGATTAAGTTTTTACTCCTTTCTTCAGGGCTCTGTTTATTCTCTTCCTAAACAATACAAGACAGGTATATAAAAAAGCAGTACTAACAAGTCTGGCTATAGACTGGGGTCTTTTGGCCTCTGGTAGCTGTCAGGTTCAACACTGAGAGGCAATGCTCCACCTATTTGCTCAGCTGGCCAGAGAATTTGTTCTCTCCTGGCTTAACCCCCACCCACTTTCATGGCTGAGCTCTCCCCCATATTTCAGCTGAGCACATGGGCCACTCATGAGGTGTTGATCAACTGTGTCAATTCCCAGCACCTGGTTGTTGGGCTTTTCTCTGAGGTAGAATCATCTGGGCACTGCCCCAACCCACATCTAGGCTATTAAAGAGGCAGGTTGCCTTCTTACAGCAAGGGTATAAGATCAAGCACTCAAAAGTCAGAAAACTCTTAACATACAGGTTTTTTCTGACCACACTGCAAATCCTGTTAATGTCTGTATCTAGACTGGCTAGTGATCACTAATTAGCTCCATCAGGGATAGCAATAGTGGAAGCAAAAGCATAGAATAGGCTCAGAGGTTTTTATAATCATGTGATCAAACCCTACTGAGAGCGTACCAGGGCAATACATGTCAAAATGGGAGCACTAGTGCCAGAACTACCTTAATTCTTGGAACTTCCTGGCTTTCAGAAGCCTGACACTGCAGTCCTAACACTGTATAAACGCTTTTTCTTTTTTAGGCTGTGATTTTCCAAGATGTCTAAGGGAATTAGGCACCTAGCTCCCACTGAATTTCCACAGAAATTGCGTGTCTGCTTATGTCTCCCATTTGGAAACTATGTTGGTATCACTATGCTGGTCTAGCTCACCAGTGAAGAGATAGCTATTACCAATAGAAAGTTTTTCTGTCAGTGACAGCACCCTCCTGAACACTGTTAGCCTATGCTAATGGCAGCACTCTCCTATTGATAGAGCTTGGGCTACCCTAAGACCATAACTACATCCATGAGGGATGTGGTTTTTCACACTCCTTGTTGACTTATGCTAGTGTAACTTTCTAGTGTAGACCAAGCCTAACTAACTAGGACTTGGCTACACTTATGACACCAGAACAGCACTGCTGCTATAGCATTTACACATTATCTATACTGGTGAGAGGAAATTTTAGTTCAGATTAACTAAACCACTCAGGGGTGGAGATTGACTTGGCCTCAGACTCAAATTCCAGCTTTCAATTATTTAAAAAAGAGGAAAAAATTGTAAAAGCAGCTGAAATTAAGTGGCTTGCACAGCTTCCAAGTAAGTTCACCTGGCTTTGTACTCTCTCAAGCTATTTGGTTATTCAGTTTGCATGCACTACAAAGCTCTGGTAAGATGGCCATTCCCTTATTTCCCACCACTACAGAGTTGAGGGAATTTTTACTTATGTCCAAACCAGATTTCAAATTTCAGAAATTTCTACTGTAGCTCTCTCTAAATAAAAGCAAGGAATTATTGATAGAATTCTTTAAAGTGGAAAGGATGAATTTTTTCCACCCTTGCTAAACTCAGAAAAATTAGCTGAAAACGGTTTTGGTTTGGTTTGGTTTTTTTAATTACCCAGAGATAAGCAGCAGCTATTTAATTACAAGCACCACCCGCTATTCTGAAAACAAATTATTTGAATGTCACAGCTCTCTGAAGATAGCATTTACAATACTGTATTTCTACAGCCTTCAAAGGCTCTTGTTTCCACATGTAATAAGAAGGGAGTACACTCTATTCAGAAAGGATCTGATTCTCCATTGCCCTATACCATGGGTGTCATTTACATTGCACAGTGCAAAATGGGTGTGAAATCCTCCAAACTAGGTTATCATTTTGCATTCACTTTACACTGGGGTAAATGATTACTCAATGGAGAATCAGGATTTAATTGCTTCACTACACAATGATATCCTAAAAATAATAAAATGGAATTTGGGCCACAAACCAAGTCTCCTCCTGAACTGAAATGCTCATAAAATAAGTTGATATTTGTATGCTACTAAGACTGATCAGTAATGTTTCATGAACAGGTGAAGAGAACACCATGTGGCTACCTTGGTTGGATCAGATGCAAGACTGGTCACTCTATCTGGCCCTATTTTCCAAAGGAATTTAGGATGAGTGCACAAACCAGGACCAATCACTGTGGACTGGAGTTCATGAATCCTAGGGGCAGCAATAAATCTACTGCCAGTAGGAATAAACACTCCATTTAGGAAACTTGAGCTCGCAGGAATCTAGAGACTCTAAAGGAAGCTTCAGCAGAGTAGTAAGAAGTATATTTATATCCTGTGACCTAGGGAAGATTGAAATGGAGGAATAGTTCAAATTCAACAAGCCCTTCATGGGTCTGACCACTACAAGCTGAGACAGAACTGGTCTATCTTCTATGGCATTTTCAGGCCTTAGGAGTGTTATGAAATGACTTCTAATCTAGATGCAAAGTAGACAGTAAGTAATTAAATTGTTTTTCTGCAGAGCATGTAAAGAAATGCACTTGCTGGTGATGTGAACAAAGCTTTGTACTCTTTTTAAGGTGCTACCTATGATTAACCAAACCGCCTGAAGCTGCACCCAGCGAATAGTGACAGGGTCTCCTTCAAGCTGAGAGCATTGACAGCAGATTCAAACTTCCAAAGGTGCAGAGAAACCACCACCACCACCTTACAACAGTTTAAGAGATTTTTCAAGATAACAAGTTAGATGAATTTATAGAATATTTTAAGGTGCTAAGATCAAGTTAACCAGGCTTCTAAGATAGTGACAAATTGTTGCAATATCTAAGGGCCAGTGCTGTGGTTGGAGACTCCTGGCCCTCCCTCACACCTAAAGGGCATTGCTCATGTTTGTCTGTAAATATTATGAATGCATTAACAGCTAAGCTTGAAGCAGCTGGACTGTTTTATCTTAACACTCAATGCCTTAAATTTAAAAAAATTTAAAATCATATAAGCAAAAATAAAATAAAATAAACACTTAAGAACAGAAGACATCTAAGTAGCAACAATAATTCATTAAAAGACTTTCTGAGAGAGCTGCTGTCCTATTAGAAAAGCAGTTTGACTGTATGTGTTCTCTCAGTAGAGTGGCTACCATGGAACCCACGCTTTGCTTACTGGAGTTATGGCACTACACTATTTGCTCAGAGAAACTTATCTTAATACATCATATGATATATACAGGAAGATCTACCTATTCCAGTGCTAGATAAACCTACTCCTCACCTGAAGCTTCAGTTGAAACAGGTAACTGCTGTAGCTAAAATGAGAACGGATGTCTTACCTTCGACTTAGAAAGAAAAAAGCATTCCAAGAGCTGCAACTTGTTTTTTCAGTACAGAGACTATAATTTTACTATCTGATATATGAGTTCTTTTAATGCACAATTATTTGGGTACTGCAATATTTTGATAGTAAAGATATTAACTGCTAGAGGATAAAGAAACCACACATGTACTGAACCAAGTGCTACCATCTTGAACCATGCTGTGCCAGCAACCACTGAGCAAATGACCATGTGGCTTATCCACAAAATACTTTTAACTCCCTAAACTAAACACCTAAGCAAAGCTTTAAAAATAAACATGACAAAAATAAGAAACATGTCTATAATTTTTTTAAAAAATAAAAATATTTTAAACAGGAAACTAGAGAGACTACTCTTCTTAACAAGAACCAGTTCTTGCAAAGCTGTCTTATTAAAGAGAATTTAACCACCAGATGTGGGCTTTACTGTGAGTACTGAGTGTGAAATAAATACTCATTTTTCTGTGTATTGTTAGACACACTCCTCAGTACATAGCAACATGGATTCTGAGAGAGAAGATGTATACAGAAGGTCTGACTAGATGATCACAGTGGCCCACTTCTTGCCTTTGAATATATAAATCTCACCTCTTGAAATCAACGAAAGAACTCCCATTGACAAGAATGGTGCACCATCAGACGGTAAGTGATCATCATCTTTTGGTCAAATACATTCAATACATTTATGGAAAACCTTTTCTCTTTGTCACAAATGAAATATGATATATGATGATTATAGCCATGACTACTGGCATTTAGAAAATCTCAAAATACTCAGGCAATTTCAATTTCAAATTACACAAGTAAATATGTAATAACATGAGCAAGAAAATGGCAGTAGAAAGGACTATTTGCCTTTATAGGAGAGGTCTTTTCCATCTTAAATATGAATAGTACTACCATTTTCTAAGAGAATTGTTTATTTTGACATATACCGACACCTACCTTTAATATTGTTTTAGGTCTTTTTTTAAAGTAAAGTTTTGGCTTTTCAATCACAGGAAGAGGGGGAAGTTTTTTGAGTTCTTGTAAAACAGCCATTGCAGCACGTTTCTTTGAAAGTTTCTTACTGTTTCCTTCTCCTTCTGCAGAGAACTCTCCAACTGAAACTCGAGTAACAAAACTCTTCATGTGTGGAGGACCACTCTCTTTAATCACCTGTTGAACAGAAAATTATTTCAAGTAAAATCATCTTATGAGAACACACCCCTCATCTTTAACCTTGTAATGCATCAATTCAATGCAAATATGATCATGAGGTGAACATCACGAGTACAACATTTTTTCTTGCACACTGGTTTGATGAAGGTTAGATCTGCTTGGAAGATGGCAGTTGTGAGCTCAGGAGAGAGTTCAGTTGTGCTGGTTGTTGGGGGGAGGAAGCAGCTAATTTCATTTTCCTAATGTGTATTGGGATACCCAGAGCTTTGGAGAGCCACTTTTTTCTATTACTTTTAAATTCAAAATACTTATTTTTTCAGTAGTATGCAACATTGCCCAGAAGCATAAAACCATTTGCTGAAGAACAGCAATGCCAAAGTACAAGGGAACTGAGATAAAGGTGCTAAGCCCATTTTAGTTCAATAGTTGCACAGTACTTTTAATGGGTTTAAGCCACTCAATATCATTTCAACATGTTTTGTGTTAAAGTTCTTTTTGTCAAGGTCATGTCCCCTGCATTATTTAGCTTTGCCATTACCCTCTAATGAAGTTTCTGTAGGCGTGTATTTCTTTTTCAAACTCTTCTCGTTGCAATTTCCAATACAAATGCAATAGTTAGTATACACATTAACAAAAAAGACACAAAATGAAGATGAGAAAACAACTGTACCTCCCTGCCCCCTGAAAAAAAGACACTGTCTGGGGGTTTTGTTAGTGTTAGCTCAGAATTGCCCTCAATCTTTATTGGAAGGCAAGAATTTCCTCCATGTCCTGAACCTTTTGGAAAGTGATGCTTATGGCACTAGATAGAAGAGAACCTTGGGTGAAATCCTAGCCTCGCTGAACCCAGTGGAAGTTTTACTGCTGACTTCAGTGAAGTCAAGATTTTACCCCCTTGTGTTTAACAATATTGCAACTAGGCCAGTTCTTGTTTAAGGTGCTGAGGAGGTTTCTTGCACCCTTTCTCCCTACACAGGGGTCAAGGAGTGAATTTCTAGCACAGTGACAAGAGGGATATCTAGCCAGTTTCCATTCCATTCCACTTCTGAAGTGGTACATAAACTGTCAAGAATTCTGACCCATAGTTTCTTTCCTTTTGGGACACACTAAACCTTCAGCAGTGAAGAGCCTGTACTGTGCAAAGATGGTAACTGCTTGCAATGTAACAAGAGGGTAACCAGTTCTTAAAAGATGTTAACATTCTTTTCTTTTCCAGCTAAGAAAATTAAAGTATAAAAATAAACCCCAAAGCTGATTATAACTTTTAACACTGAAGTTAAGGGAAAATGGTCATATGCCATCATAGCAATGGTATCTTCCAGTCTCTTTTAAATGGGTACCTTTAATATATTACTGAATGTTGTTATATGAATAATACAACATGGAAAAGTTGTGGAACATGTTTAATTTACAATTACTACAAAAACTTTAGCAGTGTTTTTATTTCCCATCTTTTGAATATCTGAAATCATGATCTTACCAATACCATAAGACAGGTGTTTGTATGCATATACAGTATAATGTATTTATAACACTACTCAAACTAAGACAAAAGGAACACAAAAATATTTATATTGACCTAATGGAAAAGGGCAAAACTACTTTTGGAAAAAATACTACTGTCAAGTTCTTAAAAAGCATTTTTCAATACAAAAAGATTTAAAAAACTAATGTCTTTTTAATCTTTTAAAATTCTAAATACACTACATGTGGAAAACAATTGCCAACAAAGAACCTTATGACTTCATTGCACTTTGGATCAGGTCCAATATCAGAGTTAGGTTCTTTTGCAACAACCATCTTAACCTGAAATCTTTTTTGGCTGACCTCAAAAATTCAGACTAACATTTTCAGATTTCTTCTACCTAATACGTTTTTGCTTTAAAACATTTTTGCTATAAATTCAAGAATACAGAAGTTTATAACTGAGTTCAATCTTCACTAAACAAAAATACTACCCACTTTAGATACTAGTACATTACAATGTTCCATGAGTTAAGATTGTGACTACTGTAGTTGAGAATTTGTGTAGCAGTTACAGCAATGTTTTCCTTTTTCTGTCATTCTGATTCTACCATGGTAAAATTCATGCCTGGTGTAATACTGCTGTAGGTCAAGTCATACTAGGGATGAATTCACCTCAATTTAGGCGTACCGTAACAGTGAAATAAGACTGAGCATTGCCTGAGGTGGCTTGTTCCTATTAGATGTGGGATATGTTGGGCAGAGAGTACAAGAGCTAGTAGTCATAGGACAAAGACTACAGGAAGAGCCAGAAAAAGGTGGGTCAAGACATTGAAGGAGTACATGATGAAGACGACTGGTGTCAGCTTACAGGACACACTTGAGAAGAATGCTTTAAGATGTAGAACATGAGCCACCAACCTCAACTGAGAGAATAAGACAAAAGAGGAGGAGAAGTAACTGTAACAGTGAAAAAAAATACTATTATTTCAATTAACAGTGAGCCCATAAGTGTCATTTTGAAAGATGTGGATGAGAGTAGATGGAGACTTTTTAAAAAAAAAACTAAGAGAGAAGCAGAAAAAAGCTGAGTAAATGAAACACGGGCTATGTCTACACAGCCCTGAAGTTCAGAGTACAGGGGTGTAAACAACAGTTTGCACCAAAATGCAGCACTGTAATTCCCCATGTGGACACACTATGTGTGACCTAAAATCTTCCTAGTTCACTTTGATGTAGTTCTGTTTGAAGAGGCCTATGTTAATATGAACTAGGAACCTTTTATTTCATGGATGCTGAATCCACACCAGGGCATTACAGCACAGTACATTGTTCTAGACTGCTATTCATACCTCCGTAATCCAACCTGTGGTGCAGTGTAAACAAGCCTGTCAATACAAAAATTCAACTCTAAACATCACTGTTTAGGATTTAGAAAACATTAAAATAAAATCCACAGGTTAATGCAAATAAAGACAGGCAGAAATGTGGCATTTTGCCAGCTAAAAAACCAAAACCAAAACCACACTTTCATTAAATATACGGAAACTCTAATGTTAATCCCTTGAAGTAAAAAGTTCCCACAAGTCAGAGTGAGGGAGACTGGCATCTTTCCTCCCTAGCCAGAAAGAAACTACTAACTAGATCTTTGGAAACTGACAGGCCCAAAAATGGACATCAATCTCATGATGAGAGCTTTATCACAGCATTAGGTAAGCCACTTTCTTTCCTTGTGATCAGCTTGGGTCCTACCTGCCCCTCAGTAACAGTGGGACTGGAAAACTGTGAACTTATACTTTTCCTCATGCAGCCTTGCAAAATCATCATGAAAATTTGCCAAACCAAGATCCTCTCATTCTTGATGTTGATAATGAAAAACTGATTTTATTTTACTTGCCCACTCAATATAAAGCAAGTCATTAAAATAAAATTAAAAACCAGTCCCTGGCAAGAGAATGATAGGCACCTTATACACATGTTCTGATGTTTTAAGGAAGCCAAATCAGTTAATTCTCTTTGGACTCTCCATTTTCCTCTGCTAGGCCTAAAAGCAGAAAACAGGAGAGGGAAAGAAATTTTCATTGTGACCCCTAGCAAAGGAAAATATGTAATTGACACTAAAGCCCTCACACATGGTATTTTCTATTCAAACAATGCATGATTCTCTCCCCAAAATTTGCCAACTAAATCAATTACCGTCTTGTCTTTAAAGCATGGCAAAAGACAGTAATAGCACTCCTGGAACATAAATTGCTTGAACCACTTTATAAACTTCCATGCTACAATGGAGGTAAAAGGGTGCAATCTCTCTTTACGCCAAGCAGGAAAGAAAAGGCAAAACCCTTGCCCTGCAGTAACAATTCATAGGGTGACTGATGATTGTACTCATCCTTAAAACTTGCTCAGTAACAGATCCACACAAGTCCTAAAGTAGCTGCAAGTTGCTGCAATGGGGGCATGCTATCATCCCTCTGGCCTCTGAACGGTCCCGTAAAACATATATGAGCTACAGAGCTGGAGCAGAATTCTTCTGCTACAGGATTTGATACTTTAAGGTATTTTTTTTTAAATCAATTCTTTAATGCGCAGAAATTGTTTTACAATCTTTCTGGAAGTTCTTATGGAAAAAATACTAGATTTACCTTATCAAGTGGGCTAAGATTATGTAGCTGTGTAATCCCCATTAGCCAAACTGCTAGGACCGAATTCTGCCCTGTTCCACCTCATATAATTTCACTGAAATCATAGGGCAGAACCTGGCCCCTAACCTGCATGACATGCTCTCCCCAGTCTCCAGATATTATGCAAACCTTTAAAAACTGTTTACAGGAAACATTAAATACTTTTAACCATTTGCTCATCTATGTAACACAGCACAACTTTAATCTGTACAACAGCTTTGTCAGATGAAAAAATGTTGACCATTCTACAGCTGTTATATATAGATAGATAGATAGACAGATAAAAAAAAGCTTTAGTGCTATCTGCAATAATATAAAATGATTCCTAAGTACAATCTCATTAGAATCCTGCAGGTTACCATAAATTGGTTAGTTGTTTTTCTGAAATATAAACCATCTTTTTAAAACAGTATATAAATTAAGCCTTAATTCTACCCATTTACATTAATGCCACACACACACACACACACACACGAAATTACATGTTGCTCCTTCTTGGTAAGCAGGCAAGAAACTATCTTTGTACCATTAACATACATAACACTGATAGTAATAACATCCTTCAGAATATTCTCCTGCAAATGGCACAGTAGATTTTTCCTATGTGACAAATTCCCATCCTTCAACATGCCTTATTTGAACCTCCAAATTAATACACCCAATGCACCACCAACCTTCACCTTAAAAAATCTTCCAAATCCCCAAAAACTGTGCAACTCATTACTCATCTCCCTATATATTAGTGTATTGAGTTGTACTGCTCAGCGTCACAGAGTGGATGACCCATGGAATTGAAGTTGGAGCCAGAACCCCTGTGCCACAGCAGGTGCTCCCATCTGGGCAATTAAGAGGGAGGTACAGCATTGAGGCATGATAAAGGATCACAAAGTAAATCTGGGGAGATGGAATATCAGAGCAGGCAAGAACACGCTGAAGATTGTTTCTGAGAAAAGGCAGGGAGAGCAGCACTAGCAGTTTTGCTGGCTGACATCTCTAGCACAGGGCTCGGGAGGGCTGAACTCAGAAGGAGCAGCAGGAGGAGTTGCCTGCTGGCTCTAAGCTAGAGAGCTGGAGCTGATGGCCAGAAAGGGCTGAGGAGAGGGGAGCAGCAAAGGAGTTTGCCACTGATATCTCCAGTGCCAAAGAGCCAGAACTGTGAGAGAGCCAGGGGGGAGTGAGGAATGCTCCCAACAGACAGATGTGGGCACTCCTGCCAAGAAGAGTGGAACTGCACAGCTGGAAGGGCTGAGGTGGCTGTCCTGAGACAAAGGATATGAGAGGACCGACAAAGTCTGGTCATTATATAAGGCATCAGTGTGTAAGGCACTGAAGAAGAGATCTCTTGAATTTCAATAGCTGCTTGCAGTAGGGTGAAAATTGGAGCTCCTGTTATGGACTATGGTGCTATAGAAAACCAGGCCCAAGAGCATTGGCGGATAGTATTGAGACAAGAATGCCAGAAATCAAAGTTATCATTAACTGAGAAGGAAAATTGAAGCAGATGTGCCTGTCGTTCCATGACCTGCAACAGGAGGGTGCTACAGCAGTGGACAAATAACATCATTCACCAGGTAAGCACTTGTACTTCATGAGTGAAATTATGTATATGCTTGACTACTGAAAAGATCAGAGCCTAAATGCATCAGATTAAGAGGGAAAAGTCTGGTCCACTGAAAAAACGGGATTGGATGAAGAGAAACCTGCAGTATAGACAGAAAAGAAACAAGTGAAGGCATTAACAATATCTCTTTGAAAAGAGAACATGAATTGTGAAGTGTTCCCGTGGAAGCTTTTGTGATGTCTGAAAGTCTTGCAACATCCCCTAGGATTAGGAGAGAAAGTCTAGGTTGGTTCTCAGAGTTATTTTTGGAGGACAATAGATCGATCAAAGTCTTCATTTTATGTCCACAGTTATTTGACAGTTGACAGTTTAACAATAAAAATTGGACACCTTAGATTCAGAGTTATTTTCTATTTCTTTTCCTATTTACAATTTGCATGCATTTATTTGTAAGAGTAATGTGTTTGCAATTAATGCCCTCTTCCAGTCCTTTGGCTTTTAGTAGTTGCTTGTTACATTTTGATAAATAAATACTTAGAAGATGGCAGACAACTCCTTATATAACTGGTCTACTCACATACATAACACGTACCTCAAAACTGACAGGCATGTTGCGCTTCAAGGCAATTTCAAACACTATGCTGATCTCAGATTTGTTTGCATCTTTCTCTTCTTCTGTTTCTTTTCCTCCCTCTCCGTTCTGCGTCACACAAAACAATGTAAGCACATTAAGATGCCTGCTTTCAAATAAGAGAGAGTTTCCCCTTTATTCCTCAATGTCTAGAATCTATTCCACCAAAATAATACTGTTATGAATAGCACTATTGCGTAACTTATTTAACCTTGAAGAGATTTAATATTTATCTACAATTTAACATGCAGAAGGTCCTGGGTTCAATTCCCAGGGGGTTGGACTCGATGATCTCATGAGGTCCCTTCCAGCCCTATGATTTGATTTGATTTGATTTGAATTATTCCATCATATAAATTACAGACAAAGTTGTTTGACAAAGTGTCACATTTACATAACAACTTTTAGGCTCCCATACACTTTCCAGCGTGAAGCAGCTTCTTATGTTTACCTATAATTGCAGTGACCTGTCTGAACAACCATTAATTTTTTTGGTTCCTGTCTCAGTACACATTAGACTATATTATGATCCCAGTGATACGTTATCAACCATCCACGTACATGTAAAAGCCACACAAAACGTAGCCATGCTTTATATTAATAGAACATTTATACATGGATTATGAAGGATTAATAAATAAAGAGCAATTTTTTTACAAATTTTTAGGCTGATTATGAACGTGATTTATAACCATCTATAACACACTACTAATGTCTGTAACAAGATTTTTAAAGTTCCAGGGTGAGCTGTGCCTTTGCCCTCTCTCTCTTCCCAGGGCCACTCCTTCCAAGTGCCAGGTCCACAACTGTATTTCTCTCAAGGCAGAATCCCATGATTTATCCCCACTCTCTGACTGCCCTCAGCAGGTCCAGCTGAGGTTTAGCTCCTGCTTATATTTCTTTCCACTGGCCCACCACCAATATGAAAATATAGTGACACAGAATTTCTTCCAAGCAAGGGATTATTTAGTTATTCTTAGGACCATACCAACAAAAAATAAAACAAAAGTCCTATAAACATGTTATGCAACCTAAGCCTTAGTCTCTCCATTCAAGTTCAGAAGGCTCCATTTGTCCCCTGCATTCTGTCATACTCAGTTCAATGAGGCAGACTACATATCTGCAGCTTCTGCCTCTTAGCTCTGTCCTGCAGCCAAAGTTCTTCTGTCTCACCAGAGGCTCAGTTTTTAAGAGACTTTATTTAAGATTTCACACTGAAAAAGCCCATGAGGTTTCAGAGTAGAATCTTTCCCCATTTTGTGGGTTCTGTTTCCTCATTAATGGATGTAAAATTCCAAAGACTTGACTCTTAGCCCTGGGCTACGCACGCCACACCTTTTGGTGGCAGTCAACAGGAGATACAAAAGATACATGAAATACCTTGTGTATCTCCTTACTAACTCCCACTTCCTTCCCTGTACACACTGAGCTAAGGCGACTGGAAATGCCATCTGGTCAGCTTAGTGCTACTCCAGTTATGGGGCTGGAGATCAACTGATTGAGTCTTGACAGACTACTCAATCAAACCCAAAAGAGCACACTGATGGCAGCGAATTTACCACCACCAGAAAAGACATACCCTTACATTGTCTGTTTGGGTTCCAGTAATTAGGGCTGCACACAGCCGCCTAGTTTGATTTCTTCATGGAGTTTCCTGAAGCTGGGAGAGGTGCTCAGAGGTATTCAGTCTCCCTTCCTCTTCCCCGCTACAGAAGATACATTCAATACCTCAGTATACATACCCAATTGTTAATACAGTGTGCCCCCAAGGTATTAACCTTAATTCAATAAAGTTTAAACTGAGTCAAAGTTTATCTTAACTCCATAAAGTTTATTCAGAATATTACAGTATATTTTCAGTTTATCACAGTATTTAGTTAGCGATGCCCACTACCACCATATCATACGTACATCATACTACCTGCCAAGAAGCCTCCAGGTATGCAAATTACACCAAATCAAACAAGCATCACTGTTAGTTGCAAAGGGAGATGTTTGACCACCCACATGTCTGCAGAAACTCACATTGCAGATGGAAAAGAAACAATGGAAGAGGAAGGTACTTTTTATTTATTATAGAACAAGTTAAAATTAGCCAACATTCATTTGAACACTTGAGATCCAAGACCGTCTATATACCAGTTATTCAGCTATTAGATAGATTTATCTTCATGTTGGAAAACAATAGTCCCATTTTCGGTCTCAAGCACAATTCCTTCAACACAACTGACTAGGACTCCCAATAGTTAAGGACTATCTGAGTAAGTATATAGTGCTCCTTTGCATAGCATCTAAGCATCTCACAGGCTTGTGTTCATCCTCCCAACACTTCTGTGAGAAAGAGATGTACCATTTATCCTCATTTAAAGATGGGGAACTGACATACAGAGAGGCTAAGTGATCTACCAGAAGTCACACAGGAAGTCTGTGGCAGAGAAGGGACCTGACTCCACCTCTTCCAAGCCTTAGGGCTAGTGCCCTGACCACTGAACGATCCTTTCTCCCTTTGAGATAAGATATTTTACAAATGAGACACTCAGTTCTCATTTTATATCACAGTTCCTTAAATTCATGTTGTGGAAAAGTTACCTTGTCAGGTCTCTTGACCAGTGATCATATTTGGGTATATAGTTAGTCAGGCTAAGGCCTGGTCTCCCCGTTCACCATACCTGCAAAACTAAAATGCAGGTCCAAATCTATGTAGCTGTGCCTCCAACTACTTTATTCACGGTCACAGTGTACTGTGGATTCAAAATATACTCCAAGAGGAGAAGCTGCCCTTCTGAAATAGCATTCCTTCCTGTCTAACTGGGGAACAGGACAGGTTTAAATGTCTGCTTTGGGGAAGATGGTGAAGATGATGAAGAGTTTTCTCTAAGTAAGATAGATCTGGATAGACACAGAACAATGTGGAGAACAAAAGTCACAGTAAAGAAACTCAGAATTGTACAACCACAGCTTCTCCTGTGGAAGCCTGGAAATCCTGAGGGACATCGTAAAATGATGCTGTTATAGTCTCATGTCTGAGATATACAGTTTCATTTTAGATCCTAATGCTTTTGTTGGGTAAATAACTTTTCAAGTTTCACATACACAGACCATGAAGAAATGAGCCTCTAAACAGATCGACCTATGTAATTTGTAAATGTAATTTATTTCTCACAACTACTTACTATTCTATACACTTGGATAATAGTGGTTTAATTTGGGTGACATTAGTAACTAAATTATCCTTGTCTCCAGTCTTCATTAATGGGTATCTTGAATTTAAGGGCCACTGCTGAAAAAAATATAATCCTAAAACAAAAAAACAAAAAACCAGTATAGAACTAAAAAGTATATTTCACTAGTCAGATTTCACAGCACGGGTTTTTGAAGACATCATCTAGTACTTAGATAGACATAAATTGAAGAGGAGGAGGAAAAGGAAAGGCAATAATTTGTCTACCATGTTTTAAATTCTCTTAAATTACTTCTTTATTAAAGACTCCAAACCAAACCTCTTGAACAACTTGAGGCAAATAATATTGTCCCTGATCTACAAAAGGAATTATGACAACACTAAAGGGAGTTAGTAAAATTTTCTTTCATACAGAGTGAAAACTACACAGGTACGGTGTGAGAATAGCAAAAAGAATAAAAATTGCACAGGTTTGTGGTTTTTTTTTTTTTTTTACAAACACAATTACTTCACTCAAATGGTAGCTTAGACCAAGCAAAAAAGTCCAGGTATTTTTATTTACTTTTTAAAAATTATTGCTCTGCATAGGATCTCAATAGGTACTGTCAAAAAGCAAGTGCACTGAGAGTATTTTGTGCCTTCCAAGGATATGTGTTCTGACTCAATCCACTTAGCAATTTTGTTCTTATAAATCTTTTCACTTATAAAGTTACTTATGAGACAGTACTAATTCATTTATTTATTCAGCTTAAATCTTCCTGACCAACCTGATTAAATTAAATATGCCTGACCGACCTGACTGCCTTCTATTATGAAATGACTGGATATGTGAGCACAGGAATAGCTGTTGATGTGATACACCTCAACTTTAACAAAGCTTTTGATACGGTTTCCCACAGCACTCTTTTCAGTAAGTTAAGGAAGTATGGTTTGGATGAATGGACCGTTAGGTGGACAGAAAGCTGGCTAGCGCACTGGGCTTAGTGGGTAGGGATCAATGGCTCAGTGTTTAGCTAGCAACCAGTAACTAGTGGAGTGCCCCAGGGGGCAGTCCTGGGTCCGTTCTATTCAACATCTTCATTAATGATCTGGACAATGGGATTGATTATATGCTCAGTAAATTTGTGGATGACAACAAGCTGGGGGAAACGATGAACATGCAGTGATAGGATTCAGGGAGACCTATACAAATTGGAGTTCTGGGGCAAACAAAATCTCATGAGGTCCCTTCCAACCCTATGGTTCTATGAAGTACATGTGCTAAGTCCTGCACTTAGGACGGAAAAATCCCATGTACTGCTACAGGCTGGGGACTAATCATCTAAGTAGCTGCACTGCAGAAAAAGACCTGGGTGTTATGGTGGATGGGAGGCTGGATATGAGTCAACAATGTGCTCTTGTTGCCAAAAAGGCCAATGGCATATTGGGCTCCACTGGTAGGAGTGTTGCCAGCAGATTGAGGGATGTGATTATTCCCCTTTGGTGAGGACACAGCTGGAATATTGCATCCAGTTTTGGTCTCCACACTACAGAAAGGATGTGGACAAATTAGAAAGAGTTCAGCAGAGGGCAACCAAAATGATTAAGGGGAGAGACTAAAGGAACTAGGCTTATTTAATCTACAGATGAGAAGACTGAGGGAGGATTTGATAGCAACCTTCAGCTACTTGAAGGGGTGCTCCAACGAGATGGGTGCTAGGCTGTTCTCAGTAGTAAGAGAGGACACATCAAGGAGCAATGATTTCAAGCTGCAGCTGAGGTAGTCAAGATTGGATATTAGGAAAAACTTTCTCACTAGAAGGATGGTGAAGCATTGGAATGGGTTACCTAGAAAGGTGGTGGAATTGCCATCTTTGGAAACATTTAAGGCCTGGTTAGACAAAGCCCTGGCTCAGATGATTTAGTGGGAAAGGTCCTGCTTTTAGCAGTGGGTTGGACTAGATGATCTCATGAGGTCCCTTCCAACTCTATGATTCTATGATTCTTTTAAAAAACTTGTTGGTGTATTTTAATTTCTAAAGCAATACAAATCTTGATCCTTACAAATGCAACACTGAAGAAAGCTAATGATCCACTGAGGGACTAACAGGCTAAAAGCCTAAAACCATCTAACAGGTGTTCAATAGCCTATTTAAAGTGAATTGGTGATCTCAGTCAAGTTTCCGATGCATATGCATTCTCTTCAAAAATATACATCACCATTTAGCAGCCTTGCTTTTATTCTGAAAAATATCAGAACATTTCATTAAATCCTTGAGACAGGGACAAGATTTTTTCATAGTCTGTAAAACACCTTATTGGCACTATATAAATGCAATAATTTATTCTCAATGAGGCCATGGATTAAATAGGTATTTGATGCACTTTTGGAGATGATGGAAATTGCTTTCTATTTTGCTTTTTATCAATTCTTGACAATCTTTCCATTTAACTTTAGAAGAATTACTTATTGTCATAATTTAAGTCTCTTCAATAGTTTGTTCCTAACTACTTCCTTCAGGAACAGGCATAAGGAACGTGATAAACTGACACTCTGACTTTTGATAATGATCTCTGAACACTTAACACCTGGTTTTTGTATTGATCAGTTGCTTCCTCATTTACCACAGTTATTAGGAAAAATAACTAACTAGTGAATTCAACACTATAAAAATTGAAAACTGAAAAATAAGGTGAAACAGATAGCTTAATAGAACCATATTATTAGTGACCTGTCCATTTCTCAGAAGTTTGTGGATTCTAGGAAACCAGGCCACCTACTGAAACCAGCCACTAGCTATGCTTCTCTCCAAGGACATCACCTATTCCCCTTCCCACCTCAGCTTCTAGATTTTAAAATGTCATTGGTGTTTCATCATCTCTATAACAAGAACGGTGCATTTTAACTTATTTTAAAACATTTTCATTCACAGACAAACTTTACCCTGTTTCTAGTAGTAAAAGAAATATAAAATATGTTCTGTACATGTAAATACTTCTGAGAGATGGCTGCTTGAGAGAGAGAATTCTGAAAAAATCCACTGAACTCTTTTTTTCCCACAACCTTGTTATAAGATATGACCATCCAAATGCGGACGATCTGAATACCCAAGTTTCAAAATTAGGCTTCATAAGATTTTTAATAACAAACCTGAGGTAATTTTTCTGGGATAGGTTCATTCTGGAGAGCTTGAAGGGCCTTCATTGCAGCATTGTGTCTAGCAGCTTGACGAGTCTTTCCTTCACCAAAAAACTCACTGTTCCCAACAGTCAACTGGACATAGAAAATCTTAGGCACTGGGCAATGATACCTATGAAGAAACAATGAACAAGTGAAGTCCTTGTTATGGGTTAAAAACAATACAATTGATGAAAACTAAGATAGAAG
Source organism: Podocnemis expansa (assembly GCA_007922195.1). Lineage (NCBI taxonomy): Eukaryota > Metazoa > Chordata > Testudines > Podocnemididae > Podocnemis > Podocnemis expansa. The sequence continues at coordinate 11,877,200 of ML682038.1, forward strand.
ATATGCCTTTTTGGTCACAGTAAAGGATATGAGAACCAAATATATTATGTATTTCTCATCCAGTCCACCAACAATCTTGTTTGCAACTCATGCACGTATTAATTAATACTTATGTGGACCAGTGAGAAGGTGGCACATTCCCCATACTATCCTGTTACTGGCTTAAGTGCTGGGAGCAGTAGCTGCGGCTGATGAAAGTTGGAACCTCCAAAACAAGGTGTGGTGGGCTACATATAAGTAGAGCCCTGCGCGGATACAAAAATGTGGAACCGCATCCGATCCTCATCCACTCAGTGATAACATTAATCCAATCCAAAATCCGCATGCCAGGGTTTTGCTGCATCTGTAGCCACAGCTGCAACTGAGCTTGGGCTCCATAGCTATTCAGCCTTTGATTGGTTCATTCCCCACATGGGTCCCACCCACTTTTTCCTTTCTTGTTTGTGGTTCGCATGCTGTGCTTTCAATCAGATTTCTTTGCCTACCTAGGAAATTTCTGATTGACAGCAATGGCTTGCCAACTGGAAGCAAGAAAAGGAAGAAGTGGGCAGGGGAATGAGCCAAACAAAGGCCGGCAGTGAGTCTCCAAGTCCCACCTTGAGACTCTGATTGGCTCGCAGATCATAAACTAGGATTGGCCACAGCGCTTCCTGGTTCCCCTGCGTGCTGCCGACACAGACCAGTGCAGCAGCTTCAGCAATGGATCGCAGTGTGATAAGGTAACAATAGAAGCTGCATCTGTGATAATTTATATTTATCTGTGATCTGCCCATGAGATTCCTTAATGGTGTTCGCATGATGCGCAGCTCAACACAAGGCAGGATGAACTCTGCCATTCGGAAAGGGAAATATGCATTATACAGCAATAGTTTCCTGACTCCTCACCCCACCACTAGGCAACACTCCCTTCCTCCCACACTTTCCTTCAAAGAAGGAGTTAGCGTGTCACGAAAACATTCTACACAGTTGCCTTACCCTCCACAGACTCTTGTGATTCCTTTTCTGCACCAATTAGTATGCTTTCCTTCACTTCCATGCCACACAACACTGTGGAGCTTATGACCCTGAGTTCACTTTGTAGATTCAGGTCCCACAAAATGCCCCCTTTCAAAAAAATGGTCTGTTTAAGGAGCTATTTATAAGACAATGGGAAAAAGTGATGTTCAATCAGTGGCTCTTCTAGAGTCTCATGCGGCTTTTTGGCACTGGCAGAATGATTAACTTTTACACAGTTGTGATTAAGAGACTCTTTCTCTGCTTGGTCTCAAGCAGAGTGAGCAGAGCACTATTAACATGAACACTCTGCCAGGAACATGTCAAGCAGCACAGGAAGCCCTAAGGAACTGTACTGAAGTTGCCAGAAGCCTGGCTACTCCACAGCCTAGGAAAGAGTGAGCAGAGAGAGAGGAGAAATACTCCAACCTTCCAACAAGCTGGAGAGATGGGGGAAGAGAGAGAGATGGGTGGGAGGAGAGATTGTGTCAGTCACCAAATCTCAAAAGACTCATGTGAGTCTAGAGGTGCATTGTGACATTTACATTGTCTTTGACATGTGATGGCGTTGCACCACAAACAGGCAGAATCACAATGCCAACAGCAAAATATAAAGTTAAGAAGCAGTACCAAAAAAAAATTCGGCTCCCCCACTCTGTTCACCAAGAAATAAAACTCTTTAGAACTCCAAATTCGAAATAATCTTGTTATGAAGGACAGATGACATTAACTGTCAGTACAATGATGTGGGGTATTTTTCCCCACCACACAGTGATAATTAATAGGTGTAAATTTTCTGTTCCCAAGCTGTGCTCCATGGAGTGCTCTCAGGCATCCCATCGACCTACCTCTGTACAGTAGTGAAGCAGTCAGTCTTCAAACAAACAAGGAGTCCTGTGGCCCTTTTTAAAGGCTAACAAATTTATTCATCACATGAGCTTTCGTGGAAGAAAATTCCACTTTGTCAGATGCTTGAAGAAGAGGAATAAATGTATCTATCATGTGATAAATAAATTTGTTAGTCTGTAAAAAGGCCACAGGACTCCTTGTTTGTTTGAATTATTACAACTATCTATAACCATTCTTCTCCCCACCCGCTGACTAGAGAAGTGAGGGACCACTTTAGAAGAGAATAGAATCATAGAGTTGGAAGGGACCTCGTGAGATCATCGAGTCCAACCCCCTGGGGCTTGAACCCAGGACTTTCTGCATATTAAGCAGAGGTTTTACTTTGAATGGTCCCTTGAACTATGCATTAACTACTTATGCTAAACAACCTGTTCCAACTGTACATAACTGTGCCACTCTGGACACTCTTCAAAGTGTCTGACAAAGTAGAATTTTCTCCCATGAAACCTAATGCAAAAAATAACTTTGTTAGTCTATAAAGTGCCACAACACTCCAGGCTTATTCTGCTGAACTAGACTAACATGGTGAACCCTTTGGATCTTGTCAACTCTACACATTGTTCACCGTCCTCTGTACCATGGGGCATGACTCACCTGCTGATGAATTCTTTGCATCTTAAAGTCCTTAATTAATGATTTGAAGACTTAAATAACTCAGTCATAGGTTAAAGGCTTATTGCTGGAGTGGGTGGGTGAGGTCTTGAGGCCTGCATTATACAGGACGTCAAACTAGATGATCATACTGGTCCCTTCTGACCTTAAGAGTCTATGTCTACGCAGCAGTTAAATATACCCATGTCAGCTGACTCAGGTAAGACTTAGGGCTTGGGCTGGAGCCCGAGCTCTAGGATCCTATGAGGGAGGGGGATCCCAGGGTTCAGGCTAGAGTCTGAGTCTAAATGTCTACACTTTAATTTTACAGCCTTCCAATTTGTGCCTCCCAAGTCTGAGTCAGCTGACATCGGCCAGCCACAGTTATTTAGCTGCTATGTAGACATACTTTCCTGAAGAAGAGATCTGTGTTAGCTTGTCTCTCTCACCAACAGAAACTGGACCAAGGAAAGCTATTACCTAATCTACCCTGTGTCTCAAATATCCTGAGACCAAAATTATCATCTCTATAGTAACACTACATATTAGACTTTAAGTCCAGATTTTTTGGGGGTTTCTGATGGCTTTTTTCAACTAGGTAAACTTAAAAGAATAAGCATTCATCTCCACTCTGTGCTGCTGCTTCATATTTCTCTTAGTCAAGTTTTTCTTTAGTGTAAATTCAACTCTAATCACATTTCCAGTTACAATACAAAGTACAGGAGATGTATCCAAATTACAAAGTGATGTGGAGAACAGTGGGGACTTCTGACAACACAGGGAGATTGAGTACTGAAGGCATGGTGTTTTATGTGCACTTTGAGAAGAAAAAAATATGACTGCAATAAAATGAAAGGATTTCACTAAGAAGCCACATGCATCCTAGTAAATCAACTTATTTTCATTTTTATCTCCTTGCTGCTTCCTAATGTTACCTTTATGAATAATTAAAAAACAAAAGGACTGTGCTTATGGTACAAGAAAATGAGAGGTTTGGGATTTTGAAATGCTGTCTCGCTCAAGTGAACTGCAAACTAAAAACACTGATGACTGCTAATCTCTAATAGATTTGTAAATCCAACTAGCCCATTAGGGCAGAAAACCGCAGATAACAATGTACTGCAGAGCTGCTTTTCTTTATTCCCTGTAAGTTTAATAGAAACAGAAAGGCTCTCTGAAAAATAGAAGTCCTCTTTATATCTGACTCCACTAGTATCACTTAAGAATGGACAACCTGAAATTGGAAATTTGCTCTTTGACCTGTATGCCAAGTTTCAGTAATGAACAAATGTTTACAGCTAGTTATAAAAACTGGAAATAGGGGTTCATGATAGAAATGTTGACAGACCTTTAACTGAGTTGGTGTGAGCGGGCGCCACTGTAATTAAATAAATTACCAAGGTCTGTTGACAATTACAAAACTCATTTTGGTTTGCCACAGAGACAAACAAAATTTCTGTTCATTATAATTTTACTGGAATATGATGTCATAACATATAAGCATACTGAAACAATCTGGTGCTCTTCTGGCCAAAATATTAATTGCATGCTAAAGAACCCTTGGGACCTCTTCCTTTTTAGGCTATCTAATCCACAGACACAAAAAGACAATTAAAATATTAATATATGTTGATATTGTAGTATAATACATGTTCATATTGCATTTCCTGTGTTTTGTAGATTCTTCAATGGCATAAATGTTTTTGAAATGGTAAATATCTTTACATTATTCTTGGAAAAAAGTATAATCTGAAGCTAAATGACACTAGAATGTCTGCTTAGATTTATTCCCCCATTTAACTAAGCAGTGATCCCTGAAATATTTTTTCTTCCAAACACTTTTTCAATTCCTTTTCAAAACTACTTATTCTATGTATTTAGTCCTTCCCTTATTCATTCATCCTATTGTAATTTTCTGCGTAAATATTTTCTGCCAACATTGTCCAGTTCTTCCATAGGTTTGTTGTTCTTGTGTTTTACTTCCTTGGTTCTATCATCTATCCTCTATTTACCTATAAGAAATACATAAGGCTTGGTGATAGTCTTTCAGTCTTAATGGCTAATATTTCTATGTAAAAAAGAAAGAAAGAAGACCTACTATGTCTCAGCTCCAGAAGAGCTGGGGTAAATGGCATACTCTTCTTCTAGGTATAGGGACAAAAGCGTAGGAGGTGGTCAGAGGTTAGGGTCACAAACATTGTGAGCTGGAAACCAATTCTGCAGATCTGAGCTGCCCACTGCAAGGGCTTTTCCCTCCAGGCTTCTTTCTAGCCAAGCTCCTAGCCATGATGACATTGGCTGCCCAGCCTATTGTTACGTTGTGGCCCAAACAGTGCAGGTATTGTCATAGAATGCAGGGGAGTTAGAGCAGCATCAACTGTACACAACATTTTCCAGAACATTTTAATCTTCTCTAGGGGAGCAAGTTGTTTAGTGCAGCTGTGCTATGGCTATGCCCTATTTTTCTAAGCAACCCATTGGCCATATGGATTGCTTGCAGATGTGAATGTAACATTTAGGGTAGCCACATTCCTCCTGTCACACAGCCCCACTTACAATTATTTCAACAGGTTCACCCCCACACTGAGAAGTAAAAGGGGCCACTCTTCCAAATACAGGTCTACTCTAACTTCATTAGAATTAAAATCTACCAACTCTGGAATCATTCTGGTTGCCCTCTTCAGAATCCTCCCTCTTTTTCTACAATTCTATTTTTACAGTAAAGCAAGAAATACAGTGCACTATATTTCACATATAGCCTTGCTCATCCATTACTGAGTGCAAAGGTAATTCCCTGAAATTTACATTCACTAGCTCTGTTTACACAGCAGAAAATTGTTTGCTCTTTTCCTAACGTTGATTTCACCTACATCACATACACAGAATAATGGAACAATATGAATTATTGCTACTAATCCCACATTACTCCCCCTTTCAGGGCCAAACTAAAAATTAAAACAAACTTTTAAGAATTTATAATCACCAGTGTGTTATCAATTCTGTCCTACCCCGTCCCCCCGGTCTTTCAATATATCATAACCAGCTTATGCAATCTTCATTTTTATCTGGTGGGACCCCCAACAAGTAACAGAACACCTGTACCAAAAGTTAAAACAATACTGTGATGCTGAAGTATGTGAACATATAAACATTAAAAATTATCTTAATTAAGGAAGATTTCAAAATAGGCAGATAAAAACAATGCAGGACCCTACACATCTCTTCTGAACTATGGAAAAAACCACATTACCTGAATATACAGAAATTGTTAAGGAAAAACTAAGTAATTTTATCAAGTCTGAACAGAATATGCATTTTAAAGACAGTCCTCAAAGAGTTGCTACCCACATTTCACCTGTATCTTGCACTAGCTTTTCAAAAACTGGCTTCCAATTTTGTGGTCAGAATTCTGTGTCTGTAAAAACCTGCATTCATATTCCTATGTTCACAGTGAACTGGCCAGTCCCACATTAGCTTTTAGGAATCTAACTAGTGGTAATTCTGTCATCTGTACTCACAAGACTGGTAGACAATAGTAGGTGCCTGCAAATCAGTTAATCTGACATCTAACTATTAATGCTTGCGTCTGGTAACTTGGTGCACAGGACTGCCAGCAAATGCCAGATCTTCAGGTGTACTTGTATAATTCCACTTACTGCAGTACAGCTAAACTGATTTACTACAGCTGAAGACCTGGCGGCTATTTTTCGTTGACACAACTTGCATTTCTAAAAGGAAAAAGTCTAAAAAAAATCTATGTCTCTCTATGGGCCCTAATATGAATTATGTTTAAAGCAAACCAAGTCCCTGAAAATCAGATAAGTATTTAATTGTTATATCATAATTAATGCATATATAAAAACTAGAAAATTATGATTTAATTTATATCATTCTTTACAATGAGAAAAAGCTAGAGCGTAAACAAATAAGACATTATTTAGTGTAGAATCTTTCAAGTGATGATGGTAACAAGTAGATAATGATATTATTATGCAAATATAACATGTGAGACAGACACCAAACTGAAAAGGAGTTTTAATAGTGCATATTGCCATTTCTTTTAGCATCTCTCTGATAGTGAACATAAAACATGTACATAGGCAATGCACAAACGCCAGCTGGCTCATGACATCTATAACCACGATCAACAGAAAATCATGGACAGTCTGGGTGGAATGCTTTAAAATCACAGAATACTTTAATGGGTAATACAATGTTCATGTTGTGCCAGTGTCCTGGTGCTGGCCATTCAGAGCTGTAGAAATGCATATTAAATCCAGAACCCCTGCCCTACATCTCCCTCCAAAAGCTGATTCAGCACATTCAGAGACTGAACACATGCCTAACTCACAAACTGCACTTTTCAATGTGGCAGTAATGGCTCAGTGCCAGCTTGGATACTATTTAAAAAGCACAGAAAACTAGAGCAGGGGGTGAGGGGGGAAGTTAGGCAGAGGAAATGAGAAAGGAATGAAATGAAGTAAAAAGAAAGAGCAAGAGAAAAAAAATTATGAAAAAAAGTTTCTGATACACTGATGAATGAGTGGCATCTAAGTAGGATATTTCAAAGTTACCTATTCCCCCTTCAACCGCCATATCCTCCTTGCCTAACCTTATCTAATAGTTGATCAGCACACTCTTTTTTCTGTACAGACACACATCTACCTGTCAATTCTCAGTTTCCCACAAACTTGTTATAAAATTTTCTCCTTACTTTCTGCTTTTTGCTTATGTTACTGAAAGTCTTTGTGGCCTTTGCTAAGAAGGCCCCAGGTGCACTAAAATTAAAATCAAGGTAGAGGAACACAGACAATAGAATCATCCCTTCACCCAGATACGAAAAATTAAAAACTCAAAGTATGTCTCCATAACCAGGCTAATATGTTGGACATCCATAAGCAGGAATCCCCACTACCCACCAGCTGCTCTGTCTCTCCTGACACATAGAGAAAAGACCCAGCAGCAGGCAACACGTCTTTATAGTCCCAACAACCATGATAATTTAGGAACTACTGCCTCCCATAGGGAAGGACACTTGTGCTGAGGGCAGCAGTATGTATCCAGATGTATTAAGAGGAAGCTAGAAGAGTGGTTGAGGTCATTTTGCAAATTAAGAAGGGTGAGGCACTGGGTGATATATGGCTTTAGGCAGGAGGCACTTTGATTAAAAAGGGGAATTAAGCAGATTAAGGGTCAAAATCTCAACCACAATGTAGCTTGCTTGCCACAGTTGAGGTGGAAGACAGAAGTGGCACTAAGATACCTTTCCATCCCTCCCAGTCCTGGAGTCAGTTAGAGGCTAAATTAGCTCATGGCTCAAATTAGAGGAGCCACAGATCTGGTCAAATTTACACACACTGAAACAGTCCTTTAGGCAATATCTACACTAGCAGATTAGTTCAAATTAAGAGCCTTAATTCAAACTAATTTGAACCCTGTCCGCACTAGGCTTTGCCTAGGTCAAACTAAAAATTTTTTTTTTTGTTCTAACTAAGTTTTGCTTAGTTCAAATGAGTTAGTTTGACTGGTTAGTCTGAATTAACTGCTTAGTTTGGACTAATTTGCACATTTAGTTTGAACTAGCCCAATGTACACATGCTAATTCGAACTAAATAAGTTCAAAGTGAAAAAAGCATGGCTAGTTCAAACTAAAAAGTTAGTTTGAACTAAAAATCCATGTTTAGTTCAAACTAACTTCAAACTACTTAGTTCAGACTAAGCAAGTCCAAACCAAGTTTTAGGTGCAGACATAGCCTTAGGGACCATTCTGTAGATTCACACTCTACGTATGTCCCCTCCTGCTCCTGACATCACTCTTCCCTGTTCCCTAAACCAGAGGGAATCTTCAGCTACCTGTTTATTGCAAACCAAAGGGGACTGAGTGAGAGCCTTTACTTTAACAGTGCTACCTTTCCACCTCTAGTGTGTTACAATCAATGTTTGGTAGCGTTGGAAGAAACTGATAAGTAGTGTGTTGCAGTCTGAGACCCGGGAAGGGCTAGAGGGGATGAACTTGCAGTAGTAAAGGCAGGAGATAATCAGAGCACAGACTAAGGCTTTAGGAAAAGTGTGTTCGCGCGGTGAGGGTGGACAGGTGGAAAAGGTTATTAGGGAAAAAGAACCAGCAGAAATTAGCAATGGAAATAGGAGGGAAATGAGAGAGAGAGAGAACATATCATCAAGGTTACTTTGTTGGTTCCAGCCTTGGTGGTTTTTTTGCACATACTCCCTTAGCTTAAATATGTTAAGGTGGCCATAAACAAGAGGAGCCTAGAAATTTAAAATTATTGTAAAATAATCTTCATGAGATTTAAAAATTTAGGGTTACTCTTACATTGAAAGAAATGCATTAATGTTAACAGAGGTTGAAGTCACAAAATTCTGTCTCTAAAACCACCTTTACTAACAGTAAATGTGTGTTTCTATGGATTTGAAAGAGGGAGTGTGAGAGAGAACTTAAAGAATAAGTATTTCTGCCAGGGCACAGGATTCTTATATCCTTTCAAAAAAATGGGAAAACCTGAAAAAAAGAATCCTTTGTAACATCAAGGCATCCCACTGATTCAGCCAAAGATATGCACACTTCTGGGCATTGAGATATAAAATGTGGATGATACTAAAGAAAGAGCAATCTTCTACATGTATATTTCATACAGTCATTCTCATTTCTTTGACATCCACAGAAGAGAAGGGGGGGGCACCCTATAGCTGCCAATAAGGTAAATTCTTTAAAAAATAACAGAACTACAAAGCACTGTGCCACAAAAAGTAAATAATGTAGCTCATCCTCATGCAAAACAGAAAGAATGCCTCATTTTTTATTAAAGCATGAATAGCCACAGATTTATATGTTATTGTAATGTATCTGAAAGTGGTCTATAGATGGAAGAATGTATTCCATTTTCACATCTCCCGTACAAGCCAGAATGTTTTTTTAAAAATCAAACAAGATTAATTTGCAAACTGTCAAATCTTATCACAGGTTAAAGTCAATTAGGTGCCAAAAATATTTATTAACAAACAGCAATTGCTAATTTTGTAAACAGATCACAATATCCTTGAGAAATTCACCTAGGAAATCCACAGGTACAAAACTGACAAACCTCATGCATTAAACTGTAGGAAATTAAACAGAAGAAGCATGATGGCTAACATTGTTATTGTGATAGAAAGCAAGAACAGACAAAACAACAGGAGTCCTTTGGCACCCTAAAGACTAACAAATTTCTGCTGTCATAAGCTTTTGTGGGCTCCAACCTACTTTGTCAGAAGATGGAAAGTCAGATACCCTTCACAGAAATAAAACAAAAAAAGCAGCAGAAAACAGAGCTCTGCCATGTACATCAATGGGACCAGAAACAGGAACTAAAACTAAACATTCAGTTTTCTGACTTTTTTTAAGTTTGTATTAATGCCATGCCATTGAATTTGACTCTCAATAATCTTCTCCAGCAAATCTCCCATTAGCTTTAATGGGAGCCTTCCCAACGTAATGACTTCAGGATTGGGCCCATACTGTATTAAAAGTGTTCAGTGACTATCCAAATTGAGCACTGTAAAGTTCATTTATACCTACAGTTATTACATAAGTATGGGGGGAAAAAATAGTGGTGTTCTGCCACAGGCTCCATAACTGCTGATCCAAGTAGCTAATCCAGTCAAGATCCAGCTTCTCTGCAGCAGCACTTCCCTTCCCTCCACCAGTATTTTATTTCAGTTACATTACAATGTCTGAACTGTGTCTATCAAAATCTTGTTACAGGGAGGATTTCTCTAATTAGGGTAAGCTCTTTGCAGAATATTTTTCTCCCAAGACTTGCCACACCCACCTATGGAAGTAAAGGGCTCTTGTTTTCATCAATAACTAAAAAAATTACAGAGCCAAAGGCTGAGATTGACTTAATAAAGTCACATCTCATGATCAAAGAGCACAGAATCATAGAAATGTTGGAAGGGACCTCAAGGGTCTTCTAGTGTAACCCCAGGCGTTAAACTATAATTTGGCAGGCCCCCTTTCCGTATCGTCCGGGCCCCCTTCATGCATGTACAGGTCCCCTTCCCCTACCTTACGGGCCCCCTTCCCATATAATCCGGGCCCCCACCCAGGTAGGCAGGTGCAACCACTTCTCAGTACCACATACATCCATTATGGCTCCATAAAAATATTTATAATTTTGTATGGCATTTATGTCTATATCAATTATCATCACAAACTAGCAAATACTGCATAACACCACAGGTACTGCAATAAACAATGGTGGACTGCAGGACCTGCCAACAGCCAGGACAGGGCAGAACACTTGTTCCACTGGATTCTTCTATTTTTAGGGGCCCCAGAACTGCATTCAGGGGCATTCTCCCTTATTTCACTCCTGCATGCCCAATAGTCCCCCAGTCCCCAATACTCAACCCAAAAATCCATACCCTACCCCGAATACACAGGCCAGCCCCCAATACCCACTCCACAGCCAATTCCTTGCTGATCTCGTGGGGTACTGGCAAGCGCAAAGCTCCGCTCACACCAGGGTGGCAGGATCAGGGCCACCCCCAACACAGTGGAAGGCACAGAGATGGGCCACAGGAGGCCTGGGCACCAGCAGAACCCGGGGCCTGAAGGCTAGCTAGGACAAACCCATGGCTAGAGCCTGCCTCCTGGTGGGGCGTCCCGCTCCAGTGGCGAGAGAGGCAGAGGGAAGGGGTGAGGCCAGGGCCCTGGCCACCAAGCAGGAGGGCCCATGGTGGGCTGGGAATGGGACTCAGGCACCCTACGATGGGGACAGGGCAGTGCAACAGGGCAGGGCAGAATCGCCCCAAACCCCCCTATCCCCACATACCAGGCTGAGCTTTAAGGCTTCTGCCGCTAGCGCGGCCTGCGCATGCGGAGGGGAGCTGGGCCAGCTGAAATGCCCCCCTGCTTTCCTGGAACACAGCATTCTGACTCCATTTTCTACTTTTAGGAGCCCCAGAACCATGGGCCACTAAAAATAATGAGCCCCAGAATGCCGTTCCGGTGCGTTCCAGCCTACTTTAACCCCTATCTAAACTTCTGCCAAAATGCAGGATTCATTTTTTCTAAACCAAGACAGATGACTATCCAGCCTCCTTCGAAAACCTCCAGTGAAGGAGCTTCCAAGACCTCCCTAACCAGTCTGTTCAATTGTCCTACTTTTCTCACAGCATGAAATTTTTTCCTGAGATTTAATCTAATCTATTACTACCCACAAATGAAACACATGTACCCACTTCACAAGGCCTGGTGAATATGAGGGTAGTTTGCCACATATCAGCTGCCACAAGCTTTTTACATTAGCAGACTCCCGTTCAGTCCAAGAAGGTGCCATACTTTAAAGAGTGAGTCTTAATCCCCATGGGACAGGGTATACCCTTTGCTTTTTAGGCTTCTCCATCCAGTACAAAAACAGATAATGTCTCCTGTTCTTGTCACACTCTCCCAGAAAAAATACCACAGAAATAGACGAGTAATGAAAATTATCAGATGCATGGAAAGTCTTCCACATGAAGAGAGTATATTGGATCAGGCAGACTGCTGGTTTAACTCAGTATGGCAATTCCTAACTACAAGGAGTTGTGTGGCACTTTAAGACTAACACAACTCCTTGTTGTTTTTTCACTGGACTAGACTAACACGGCTATCCCTTTTAAAATTCCTAACTAAACATTGTACATACAATGGAATATCCAGCCATGCATCTAATTTCCTTTTACATTTAGCTGGAAATTGAAATTCATGCAGAATTCTGATATAACAAATGAATCTTGGCCTGAGGCTGGGTCACAGTTATGCCGTAGATCAACACTAATCCATTCCCTCCAAAGTTAAATAACAAAATGAACATTCAGCATTAAAATACAGAAGAAAATGATTAAGTTCCTTCTGTATTTCTTCTATACTTCCTGGTCTGCCAAATTCTCAAAAGCGAGATGCCACCCAAGATGAATAAAGTCCTGTTTTCTCTTTTTTGCTGTCCTGTATGGAACTGTCTAGCAGACTGGTCCTCAAAGGATTTTCTATGATTTATCTTAAGTTGCGAATAAACTGAGGAATTATTTTGTTTAATTCATAGATGCAGAATTAAAATTTTGAGGCTACAATTGGTTTTCCTTTTTTAAAAATGAAGGTAAGTGCATTAAAAAGATAATCTATCATAGTGTCTTAAATAGTGTCTCAGGACTGCAGGGATAAAATCAGAAAGGCCAAAGGACAAATGGAG
>ML682038.1:11890324-11954453 GCA_007922195.1 Podocnemis expansa
TTTTTGGCAGGGGGTTGGACTAGATGACCTTGTGGGGTCCCTTCCAATTCTATGATTCTATGATTCTATGTTTCCCCAAAAACTTATCCTTAAAAAGAAGCTGCATGTCCATTTCTTACAAAGCCAGTTTAACTGTGATAAAAGTGAATGCAATTTTGTGAAGTCAAGTATACAGGAATAAATTAGCATTTATCAGCAGGACCTGAGCAGTACATTGACTGCCGGAAAACATTCAGTTTGCCTGAAGGCTTACACAACGTTAATTCTGCAAATCTTCCTGATTCCAACTCTTGGGTACAATTTAGGTACTGCTTTGTAGCCATTTTTGATTTCTGAATTTATTACTTAATTTTCTTTTAGGGACTGGCTGCATTTTGAAAACTGCACACAGGGAAGAAAGTGAAAATACAAAAAGTCACATCAATCTGCAAGGTGCAAAACGGGGTAATAAAAAAGATATTAAATGTTATGATTATCAAAATGCTTATATGTCTGAGTGAGATCTGCCATGCTTGGCTCATTATCTGAGTACTTAAGGAGGAAAAGAAATCTGTTCAGTAGGAGCTGAGATAGAAAAAGTGAAGTGAAAAAACAACTGTCAAAGTCAAGAAGATAGTAGGCCACAAAGCATAATGTTGTTGTTAGCCTTTGTAGCAACATTTTTACCCATCAACCAAATAACTAGAAAACAAGGAAAATAGTCCCCAATTGCAACACAAGAAACGTCGAAAGAGCAACAATAATATTCCCTGCAGAAGTTGAGGGCAATAGAAAATGTCAAGGCTATAGTGGTGAAGGGGAAGGTAAATGTAACAAAAAGAAAATGCTCCCCTCTATGCCACAAAAGTGCAATAAAAGGAAAAATGATAATGAAGCTGTAATGTACACTGTATATTTAAAAGCTAAAGCAGACATCTAGAAGAAAAACATCTCAGGCTTTTATCTACTTCAGCTCATACAATTTCCCATGAACTGTATTACTCACTAATCTTTACAAGCATGCAAACTGGGTTACTAAGAATGTCTTCCAAATACTCATTACAGTAAAGGAACATAAACAATGTTGCATATCTCACTGCAGTATCATGTTCTCCCTACATAAGAAATTCACACTGAAAAACCATGGGTACTTGCCAACATGACAACTAAGTAAATTAAAGGATGAAGTGCTTCTGTCATTTAATTCCATAATATGTTTGCACTGTTATTGTTACATGAAGAAATGAGCTCACACAACTTAACAAAAAATTATTTACAGTATAACTGAAGCAGATAAATAAAAAGACAAAAGAAAGTTTGAGAAGTTTTTTCCTGCAGATCAAGTCAACTCATCAGCAAAATGTAAGTTTGCATAACTGAAATGTACTGGGGTAAATTCTGTCAGCATTAACTGGGAAGCCTACAGATTTCAAGAGAGTTGTATTAATGTGAATGAGAGAAGAATTTGGTCCATCTTCTTCAACTTAACAGTCTAAGAACTAACTTGCACCCAATATCAGTTCTTGCCTTGAATTTCTTTACTAATTATGCCAGGAAGGGAATATCATAACCCTGAAATGTGGTCAAACTTGTTCATGGAAAGCAGGGAGTATCTCATGCTGCCCAGCACTGATTCCACCAATATGTTCAAAAATGGCACTGATGCGCTCCAAAGGAAGTCCCATCCACTTCTGATTAAAAGAAAAGAAATTAAGTTTCATTGTTGCAGACCTGGAAGAGCACAAAGGAAAGGAAGCTGGATCGGTAATAGTGGAGCCCTTCAATACTCTTGACTCTTTTTCATATGAAAATTTAGAAAAGGTGATAATTCTTACAGCTTTTCACGTACAGAAGATAAAAAATAAAATTCTAATTTCTACTTCTGTCCTTACAATTTTCAAATTCTAGAAGGCATAGGTCAGAGAAAGAAGAAATTGTTGTTGATAATTTTTGGAGACTGCACAATTACTAGAGGCAAATGATGACAAGAACAGGTCACTTATATAGAGTAATCCAGATTACTTGATAAACCGGGCACAACCTTAACAATGTGATTTAATACAACAATAGGCAAGGTCATACACCTGGGAACAAAGAGTGCAGGGCATTCTTCCAGGATACCCAGGGACTGTATCCCCAAAAAGCAATATTCTGAAAAGAACGTAGAGGTCATAATGAAGAACCATGACCGGAGAGCTCAACAAGGGCTATCAAGATCCTAGGTTGAAGAAATGGAACTGCTAAGTAGGTGTAGAAGGGTATCTTCTGTAACGTTAATTTTGAAATAATGTTGACCTACTAGCACCCCCTCTCCCGCCATTCAGCAACTCTCTTCCTTCTGTTTCACCTACATTGCAGATAGGCCACATCTATTCTCTCCCACTTTAGTTTAAAAGGGGATTTTCATGACAAAGAGACTCAATCAAGATTAAGAAAGGGCTCTGTCTAGAGCAAACAATGAGTCCTGGGTTCTTTGGCCACAAAGACCTAGAAGTCCACAGTATGAAGGGTGGCAGCTGCAATTTGATAAACCCTTCACCCAAATGAATTTCAGTGCCACAGCTCAGAACCAAGCCAGTCTTCACTCTGAGAATGGCTACTGTAAATTGTCATTTCAGGGGTTGGAAATGCTGGGAGTATCCTTGGGGAGGAAACACATTTTCTCAATTGTCTTCAAGAGCGGAGCAGAGGCATGAGATATCTTTCCTACCACCACCTGTAACTGGTCCAAAATAAGACAGAAAGGTATCACAGCCTACTGAATGGGATTTCCTGGTCCATGTACATCTCAACTGTGAGCCCTAAATATGACTGAACTGGCACCAATTCCAAGTCAACCATCTTAGTCTGCTTCTTAAGAAACTGCAGAAAATCAGATCATAGTATGCACAGTTGCTCTCCTCTTCAACACATATATTTGGCATAATCAGAAGAGTCCTATGGTTCATCTAAGTATAAGTGGCAGCTCCAGCCTCTCTGATTATCACCCAGCTCCTACCCTTTTAACTGATCTGGATGAGTCTGCTTGAAGCCTCTAGTGTTGAAAAGCACCTGTGCCTATAAAACAGAGTTTTTTGGGGTTTTTTTAAGTACTTAAGTGACTTAAGAGTCAGAGTCCCACTGAAATAACTGAAAGTATGTCTACACAGGCAAGAAAAGACCCACAGCAGCAAGTCTAAGAGCCCAGGTCAACTGACTCACTTTGTATGGGGGGTGTGCACTACAGGGTTACATTCCCCATCTGGCTACAGCCCGGGCTCTGAGCGCTTCCTCCCTCACCCCCACCCTCAGAGTTTCAGAAGCCAGGCTCAAGCCTGAATCAGGAAAGTTTACACTGACATTTTTAACCCCATTCTGCAAGCCCAAGTCAGTTGGCCTCGGCTCCGAGACTCACTGCAGTGTATGTGTGGACATACCCTTAGAAACCCAGGCTGCTAAGTACCTACGTCCTTTTTTTGAAATGGGACTTACACATCTTTGAAAAATTCATCCACAGTGATTAACAACATGACCAATAATACCTTCCATACAACCAGTGCCTCATTCAGCAAACAATGACACAACACAGGACAGAATTACAGTTGCAAAGTCAGTCATAAAGCTGTCATTTCTTAACTTTCAGATGTTTGAATTGACGACTTTAATAGTGTTCTTTCAATTTGTTAATGTAATACTACAAATATACTTAATACTGCATATATTCTTGATATATTAAATGCATAGTATAGATACTACAGAAAATCCCAATAAGGTGTGTGTAAGGTAGCAATAGCACTGACTAATTGTAATTATTCCATTGATACTGTATCAGGTCAAGGAATACACATCTATACAGAATAACCTAACCCTGTTGTCTGAGCACTGTGATGCTTTGTTATAATGGTGTGAGTTGACTGTAGAAAGATGGCTTTCGCAATGAATTTTGTGACTTTTGGTGGTTTAAGTCTTTCCACCATGGGAGCTGGATTTTCAAACCCTAGATACTTTTCAGCATATTTTTAGGATGTAAGAAACTATAAAATTAAAATGTTGCCTGTCAAAATGTTTATTACAGAAATAAATAAAGCACTGCTCTTTTTTGACAGACTTAGGCAAATATTTTCTACAGCAGCCTGTCCTAATCACTACTGTCTAAGATAGCTACTTGAAATAGCAAACCTCATCACTTGCAGTGTCTCCCTTGTCACTGTATTCAATGAACAACAATTTTAAGGCAAACAGATGTTTCTGCTGTTTTAAACCAACAGGAAATGAACTGAATTTCTCCCTTTTTCATTTCTAGAAACAAATACTAGCAAAGAAAAATACTGGCACAGCTGCACTCAACACTTTCCTTATAACAATGTCCCTGTGTGGGAGGCATATGATGATTGCAAATATGGAAACAAACAGGCCAGGGGAATGAAATGTAGTATGCAGAAAAATGACAAAAAACAGCATACTAAAAAATTATAAAATGAGTTGATTATTTATTATGATGTTACAGTTAAATTAGAGGTGGACTAAATTACTCATAGGATTAGCAACAGAACATACAAAGGCCTTCAGGTCTAGATCACCAGCAAGAATCCTAAAATGAGTTGGGGACCACAATCAAATTTCAAGTCAACAAACATATGCATCACCAAACACCTCCACCACAAAGGGCATTGTCAGATGTCAGGGATCTGAATGGAGCACAATGACTAGATTGGAACAGACTTGGGGGCTAAATTATAGTCTTATTTTAAGGCGGTCTCTCTAGATCAGGGCTGAGATACAAATGAAACAGTGTGAAGAAGCCCATACTACTGTTGCCTGTTCTATAATTTTTCTGTGAATAAACAAAAGACTTCAGTTTCCACTGTTGTCAAACTGGCACCTTCCACAAACACCAGATTCCCATTAAAGGAGAAAAACATTGTTTAACTGACTTCATAACAATATCATTTATTAAAGGGGGGGAAAAACTCTGAAGAAACTTTTACAAGCAATAACACTGCAGCAAACCCATTTTAACTGCTGTATGTGGTGATTATGAAATTATAAGAAAGAAAATCTAGCACTGTAGCGAAAATAATTTTTTTGGACGGTGCTTCCACAGCAACAGCCATATACTCACAAATTCACACTGCCCTCTGGTGATCTTAAAGTAATATTTCTAGCTGCATTATTGAATTGTGCATATTAACCATCTACCTCCTAACTATCCAGGGGTAAGGTCATAGAATCATGGGGTTGGAAGGGACCTCATGAGGTCACCTAGTCCAACCCACTGCTAAAAGCAAAACCACACCCACTAAATCATCCCAGTCAGGGTTTTGTTTAACCAGGCTTTAAATGTTTCCAAAGATGGAGATTCTACCACCTCTCTAGGTAACCCATGCTAATGCTTCACCACCCTCCTAGTGAGAAAGGTTTTCCTAATATCCAACCTCAACACGCCCAGTTGCAGCTTGAAACCACTGGTCCTTGTTCCATCCTCTGTTACTACAGAGAACAGCTTAGCTCCCTCTTCTTTAGAGCACCCCTTCAAGCAGTTGAAAGTTACTATCAAATCCCCCCTCAGTCTTCTCTTCTGCAGACTACATAAACCTAGTTCCTTCAGTCTCTCCTCATAAGTCATGTGCCCCAACCCCCTAATCATTTTTATCTTCTGCTGAACTCATTCTAATTTCTCCACATCCTTTCTGCAATGCGGAGCCCAAAACTGCCAGATGTGGCCTCACCAGAGCCAAACAGAGGGGAATAATCACATCCCTCGATCTGCTGGCAACGCTCCTACTGATAGAGCCCAATATGCCATTGGCCTTTTTGGCAACAAGAGCACATTGTTGACTCATATCCAGCTTCCCATCCACCATAACCCCCAGGTCCTTTTCCACAGTGCTCCTACTTAGCCAGTCGGTCCCCAGCCTGTAGTAGTACATTGAATTTTTAAGTTCCAGAGCACACCAGAGCTGGCCCTTCAGATACTGCTAAGGGAAAAAAAAAATCCAGCAGCTGAGGTCATGGACACACCCTAGGATGAAACAGACACAAGCAAGCACTCAAAGACGAGCCATTTTTTTCACTGAACCATTCTTTTCCTTTCTGCCTCTTTTTTCCAGATAGACTCCTGTTGCATTAAATCAGTATCATTAACAAAACTATGACTAGGACAACATAGACACATAAGTTATTACAGAGCTGCTCCTAATCCACCGCTCCTTTTCCTGGTTCAAATGGAGGCTCCTTCACGACATGCAGAAGCCTTCCCCACAGCCACACCACAACTCCTGAAGGGTTAAAGTGGTGCTCATCCAACACAGAAAGCCTTGTGAAGGTCCACTTAAGTGAGTGGATTTCACCAAATGCGTGCACACTGGGCAACTATGCAACACTGCATACTTTTCTAGGAGCTTTTTTTAGATACAGTGGTTCTGGGTAGATTTATGTCAATGCAATCGCACTTGAAAATGTGTTGCATTACTCAATTCTTCTGTCCTGATTTTCCTGTCCCTTTTTGACTTACATTCTTTCCACAGAATAAATGAAGCTTACTGAATGTTCAGGTTGCATCATTAAGCACTGAAAAGTCTGGCAATGCCAAAATTAAGAAAGCACACTCAATCTTAGCTTTATCTCCTTGGAAGTATATATTAGGTTGCATACAGTCTTTCAATGTTTTTTCATTCTTACACTGTAAAGTTATAATGCTCCAGCAGACTTATTTTACAGAATGTGATATTTTCTTTTAACTGAGCAGTGGATTGCCTCTGCCCTGGCACTTTTGGGATGGCACTGTTAGTGGTATTATCCAGGAGCAGTCCTTAAATTCAGAGAAGCATGGGAATGTGATGGTGGTGGTAAAGGGTGAGAGATGGGCAAAAAGGAAAGCTCCTAGAAACACAGCCCCATAAACATCTAGTGTAGCTATACAGAAGTGGCAACAATATGTGCCTTAATCTGTAATGTGCAATATAAATAGAGCAGGCAGTTGCCCATGGGGAGTAGATAAAAATGCATACATAAAGCCTTCAAAGGTGTATGCTAGATTAAATTTATCCCATGGACATTACCACCTCATGACATGCACACACTCAAGGATGTCACATCACATGCAGTTCTTCATAACTAAATTAGTACTGCTTTAATTATTTTCATTTTCACCCTTATACTCACTGTTCTGCATTTTCTTTGTTTTTGTACTTCATGAGTGTTTTTAATTTTCAAAAGTTTCTTTTAAGGTTTTCAAGCTCCGTGTGGAGTGGTGAGATAGTTTTAAGAAATTTTGTATTATAAGCAAATAATTTAAGGATTCTTCCAAAGGAGAGAGAATGTACTTTGCAATCCCTTTGACATGGGTCAGTGTTACAACATCAAAAAAGGGTGTTCAGTTTCCAGTAGCTTTTATTTCTTGTCTAAAAGTTTGTGGTTTGGATGCATTTGTAAGATATCATCTCTGCTTTGTTATTTTACAGACTCCTTGTCACTGAAAATACTGGAACACAAACTTCAAGGAGGTTCTTTTCAAATCTAACTAAAGACAACACATTAGGATACTAAAAAGTAATCACATGGAGACAGATGGGGGAAGCTGAACAAACTTACGTAGCTGGAACTCAGTCAGCGCTTGTTTTGTTCTTCTCTGCCTGCATTTGATTGACCAATTATGTTTTTAATCTTTTTTCTAATTCTGTAACTGAACTGAGAGCTCATAAAACTGAAAGATTAATAGCACTGGCAAGAGAGAGACATAGCATGACTAGGTGTGTGTAAATTTCACCACACAGCTCTGCCAGTATTACTCAATCTTGACTTGCTATACCAGTTCCTCGCCTATTCTAAACAGTTTCTACAATTTGTCTGAATTGTACCAAATAATATTAGGGGAGGGGTTTACCATGTTGACAAGTGATATCTAGGATAAGACCTAAATCTCCAAATTCATTTACACTTGTGCTCACATAGAGCACTCACAAGCATACTACAGTAAGGTACTCAAAAATTCACTCACATACAGCCACATTCTCTTTTCAAATAATATTTCTTTCAGATATTAAAAGAAGGATGTTAATTTTTTGGCCATCAGCAGCCTTTGTCAAAGCAGCTCACGAAAGAGTAACAACTGGGTCTTTAAGTATCTTTAATATACAGAGGTGATATCAGTGTCTAAGCAGATGTCATATCTGCTAGCAAGGTGAGTGTAATAAATAGTGTAATCTTAATTCTGATGCCCAAAGAGCATTTTCTTATATGTAAATTAGGGTCTGTAAACTTTATGCTGGAAAATCCCCAAAAACTTTTGAGTTGAAAGAGAATTGGTTTGAGGAAACAAGCAGTTTATCCCTGAAAGTGTAAGAGCTATTTTCCTTCAGTTCAATTTGGTAAAGCTCTCTGGAGATCCATATGAATAAATAGCTATAACAAGCTATATAAATGTAAGATTATTACCACTCTTTGTGTTGTACACAACATATACTGTTTAAGGTTAAAAGCTCACAAAAGTGTTTGTTTACTGCAAAACTCTTCAAAAGCTCAAAATCAGAGGCTACCAGCTATATATAGCTAGTCAGATTTCAAATGCCATGAGAGGTCTTCATTCTGATTATAGAATCCTCTTTTTAAACAATATAAACATTTTGCAGTCATATAGAAGCTATGGAAAAGGACTTACTAAAAGAATGTCTATACTGACAGCAGCAAATTCGCCACTATCAGTTCAAACTTCCTGGTTCAAGTGAGTGATCTCTGAAGACCCTCTCAGTCGATCAGGAAGTTGATCACTGAAGTCCACCCCCTCAAGTAGAGTAGTGCTGAGTTGAAAGTAGGGCATTTTCCATCAACTCTGTGAAGCGGAGCACCCAAGATAAGTGGACGTTAGGAAGTTAAAAGGAGACATTTTAAGAAACTTGTTTTATTCCGTTTGATTGCTGCCAAAAATGGCAGCAAGTCTAGACCAGAGCTTAGTGTATTAATTTATGTATCTTAAGAACATACTCTGCACTGAGTTTAAGATTTCTATTTATCACAACAGATTTCCAAACTTTTAACTGGCCAGAAACTTGTAGACAACACTTTAGATATAGAAATTCTGAAGACAACTCAACTAAGACTTCTCAAAATGAGCATTATAAGACTCTGGGATGCACAACCTTTGATCCAGGAGCAAGTTCTTCTGCTACAGCCCTTTCTTATCAAAATTTTGTTTCACAGACTGATCAAGTCACCCCTTATCTTCTCTTTGTTAAACAGATTGAGCCCTTGGAGTCTACCACTATAGGGCATGTTTTCTAATCCTCTAATCCTTCTCATAGCTCTTCTCTGAATCCTCTCCCATTTATCAACATTCTTCTTGAATTGTGGACACAAGAAATGGACAAAGAATTCTAACAGCAGCTTCACTGCTGCCAAATGCAGATATAATTATAACCTCTCTATTCCTCCAGCAAATATTAGATAAACATCTTGTAAGATTCCTATATTTAAATAATAATGTTCAGATTTATTTTGGATCTTCAGTAACATTTATATTACATGATTCTACTGTTAAAAACCCTGCAGAGAATCCTGAACACAAAAAGTGACAGAACAGCAAATCTTTTATACTAGAAACAGGATAAAATACACCACACGGTAGTAATAAACTATAATTGTTACTGTAACTTGTATATTGTAATTTCCTGTGAGACCTTTGCTTATCAGTTGGCTAAACTGTAACTCTAAACACAGTTCTGGGTAAGCAGTGGTACATAAATAAGCATGTATAATCCAGAAGCAATCCCAGTAGGCAGTGAAACTTAGAGACACTGCTTTGAGTCATTGTTTCTCCCCTGCTTCCTCCTTCATGTGTGTAGTAATGTACATCTTATCCAGCAAATTACTAACCATCTCTCCCCTATGCTAGTTCAGCTACTTTGCCCAGTGAGAAGAGGGTGAGATGGAGCATTCACCTATTCCCATCCTTTCCTTCCACCTGCTTTGGGAAAGAAGCAAGCAAGCAGCCCTGGTTATTCTTATACGCCTGATGCTTTCAAGTCTAGGTAGCCCAGGTAGGCATGTAGGAAGAGTTCTTACACATGCAGCAACACACAACTCCTGCCTTTGGGAACCTTGACAAGGGGGCACTGGTGTTCAGATCATGGCCCAGCCCCTACTCTGATCCTAGCTCTGAGGTCCTACGCTCTCTCAGCCTCCAATGCACTCAAGGTGCCACACCTGCTCGGCCCCTTCCCAAGGCCACCCTGTCCACTGCTCATGACTCTTCATCCTCTCCCATCCATCACTCATGCCTCTTGGGGGAAGACGGCCAAGAGAAACAAGCAGATAGTGGGGGACGGGGTAAAGAGGCAAAAGCAGCTGGCAGAGGAGGCTCAAGAGAGGGGGCTGACCAGTAGCAGAGCATAGGCAGGTTGACAAGGTGGAGTTGGAGCTTCCATTGGTGGCTGTTTGGGAATGGTTTGCTTTTTCCATTCTATCATATCTGCTGCCTACGTTCTTATAACATGCACATACATGGTCCTAATCAATCTAGCTACAAGAAGAAAAAGCCACCACTAGTTACTTATCTTCCTTAACTTGTTTTTCAACATATGTTGTTCATGTCCTTATCATACTAGGTGTATGCATGCCACATGTGCAGTTGCTCATGAGTTTTCCTTCAGTGGTATCTACTGCACTAACTTTAACACCCTCTGCTGTCATGTGCACATGTACTCATTTAAGAGGTACTGCCTTCTCAATTCCCTCTTGCCAGTAACTCTGAATGGGCAGGAGGGCAGGTTATGGAATGGATGTGAGTAACGCTTCTTGAAGAAAAAGTTATGGAAGGCTAATAACCACTTTCTATTCTTTGAGTGCTTGCTCATGTTAATTCCATGCTAAGTGACTCCCAAGCAGTACAACCAGAGGTGGGCTCAGAGTTCATGGGCATGTTGATTGCAAAGCTGCTCTCCTGAAACTGGCATGTCGTGGTGATGTGGGTAATGATGCTGTAGAATGTGAAAGTATGAACCAATGACAGTATAGTGGCTCTGTCCATGTCCTGGACTGGTACCTGCGTGAAGAATGCTGCTGATGAAGCCAGGGTTCTTGCGGAAGGAATGGTCATGATGGCTGAAGGGATAACACTAGTAGCCTTCTCATCCTTTCTGCTACTGCTACAAAGTGTTGTGTAGACTTACACAAAGGCTCAGTTCTTTCTATATAAAGAAGGCAAGGGCCTACCTAACATCCAATATATGGAACTGACATTCCTCAGCAGTCTTGTGAGGTTTTAGGAAGATAAAATGTCCTGGTTGTTGTGGAATTACAACACTACCTTTGGTAGGAAGACCAGATGGAGGTACAATGACTTGTCTTTGAAGAACATCAAATAAGGGGGTTCCAGTGTACAGGCTTTGATCCCACAGACCCTTCTAACTGAGGTGATCACCAACGGGAAGGATCCCTTCCAAGAGAGAATTGGCAGGAAACATGATGCCAATGGCTCAAAGGGGGCTCCCATGAGCCTCAACAGGACTAGGTTCAAGTTCCACATGGGGAAAAGGTTCATGAACCTCATGGAAGAGCCTTTCTAGCCCCAAGAGAAACCTGACCATCATGGGAGAATACTGAGCTGCCATTCACTGGAGGATGGAAGGCTGAGATTGCTGCCAAGTGAAGTTAACAGCCAAGAGAGCCAAACCTTTATGCTTTAGGTAAAGCAGATAGTCCAAGATAGACCGCATGGAAGATAGTGATGGAGAAAGATTCTGTTTGAAGGCCAAACAAGCGAAACACTTCCACTAAGCCAGCTAGCTAGCCCCAGTGAAAGACTTTGTATACCTAGTAAGACCTGTCACACCTGATTTGAGCGATCTACTCATCAGAGTTCAGCCATGCAATCAAGTGCAGGGTGGTGAGATTCAGGTGAAAGAACCTATCTTTGTCTTGTGAGAACAAGTCCATGGGAACATGAAAGGTACTGTCACTGAGAGGTCCAGAAGTGTGCTAAACTAATTTTGGCATGGCCATGCTGATGTTATCAGGAAAACATTTGCCTCATCCTGTTTGATTTTTAGAAGAACCACATGAATCAAGAAAATCTAAAAGGAAAGGTGTATAGTAGATGGTTTGCCCACAAGAGCAGGAAGGCATTGGAGAGGAAGTTCTTGCTGTACCTGCACCACAAACAGATCAGACAGTACTTTCTGTTCTGCCTGGTGGTGGACAGGTCCATGTGGGAAGGCCACCACCTCTGAAAGATGACAGTGATCTCTTCCAGGTGAAGTGACCACTCATTGTGAGAGGAAAAGGCTCTGCTGAAGTGATCTACCAGTACATTTCAGGCTCCTGGAAGGTGTGTCATCTCAAGATGAATGGAGTGTTTCATACAAAAGTCACACAGCCAGAGGACCTCCTGGCACAAGGCCGAAAACTGGGTCCCCTCCTGCTTGTTGATGTAAAACATGAATGCAGTGCTCTCTGTCAGGATCTGTACCACTTTGCCTGAGATCCTGGAGAGGAACACTTGGCAAGCTAAACATACTACCCTGAATTCTCTGATATTTATATATAGAAGAAGTTCTTCTTGGGACCTGAAGTTGCCACGGTGGCCTTCCCACTTTCAGTCTAATGTGTCTGAGACTAAATTTAGTGACTGTTGAGAAGCAGCAGTGGGTTCCATCCCCCATACTTTACCAATCCTGACCTTTCCACCAGGTCAGGGAAGCAAGGAGCAGAGTTGGAGCTGTGAATACTGAGTCTAAAGGGGTGTCTGCTCGGGGAGTTAGACTGACACCAGCAATATTGCACACATTGTATGCACAGCCTTGAATACATCATCACATAATTACATGCCACCATATAACCCAAAAGCTTGAGGCAGATCCAAACAACCAGTGGGTGGACCATGTCCTTGGATATCAGGTTGACATACTCTGAAATCACGCATCTGGAAGGAATGTTTTGGCTTGAGTCAAATCAAGCGCTGCTCCGATTAACTCTGTTCTTTAAACTGGGACCAGAGTTGACTTCTGTTCATCGAGCTACAGACCCAGTATCTGGAAGGTGTCAGAGAGCGTACTGCTTTTGTACTGTATCTGAGCCTGCAACTGACATTTGATCAGCCCGTCTTTGAAGTACAGGTGGACTTCAAGGTACAGAAAGACTGCTACAACCTCCATTCACTTGTGAAAATTTGTGGGACTGCCAATAGGCCAAATGGAAGGAAGGTGAATTGGAAGTGCCAATGACCCACCACAAACCTGACAAATCTTCTGTGACAACTGAAGGCAGAAATATGAAACTATGTGTCCTTTAAATCAAGAGCAGCATACCAGTCCTTCTAGATGCAGGAAGGGAATGATGGAAGCCAGAGAAACCATGTGAAACCTCAGCTTCTTGAGATATCTGTTAAAGCAACGCAAGACGAGGATGGGCAGAATCTTACCTTTGGCCTTCAGGATCAAGAAGTACCAGTAGTAAGACCCCTTCCTCTCAACTCTTGAGGAATTCCTTCTCAACCCCGACATGCAAGAAGGATTGTACCTCCTGGACATGAAATTACTCATGATAAGGTCCTTGAAGAAGGATGAGGATGGAAGGGATGGGTAGAAACAGACGGTTATAACTGAACATCATTGTACTTGGGACCCAAAAGTCCAATGTTATGAATGACCAGGCCAGCTGAATAGTGACCGATGGTTCAAAAATAAAAGGGGAAAGGGCCAGGGGTGGGGAAAAGGGCAAGGGAAAAGAATCAAGGATCTGAGATTATGACTGTACAGTGCTCACAATGGCCTCATCTGAGGACAAGGAGGAGGAAGTTTGCACCAGAGGAGATGATCTTTCCTCCGCTTCTGTCACCGTCATTGGTGCCATCTCCTGGATATCTGTACCAGGTTCAGTACTCAGGTCAGGACCTGGTGCCAAGAACAGAAACTGAGCAGTAGCCTGCCTCCCCAATGGCACAGAGGAGTGGTGGGAAGAGAGTCCCAGTATCAGGAGAAACCCCCAGGAGTTCCAACATGGTCACTGCATCAGCCAGAGACCCGCTGGCCCTTTGCCAGAGCCAATGTCTGGAGGCACATAGGCTAGGTAGCAGCGATGTGCCCTAGACAGAACAGTAACTTCTCTCTCAGATTCCAAAGAGGAGCTAGCCCTCAGTGGAAAAGTCCCGACTTCTGCTTCCAGGCAGTGATGTAGATCTGGAGGCTGGTGACAAGTGAGGGCCCACCATGCTGGGACTGCAGCTGCTTTTCACCTAGAGAAAGCCATGGGTGCCAGTTCCAGGAAGGGGCCCAAGACTCTCTATTTCCTTATGACTAACATTGGCTGGCCTAGCTGCCCTTTTGGCATCAGCAGAACTAGAAAGGGGAAGAGGTCCTTTATGCTTTGAGGGAACCATCTGGCCACTAGTATTGCAGCTGCATCTGGGAGTTAGTGGAAGGTTCTGCACTGGATTCAACTTCCTAAGCAGAGTCAGTGGTGTCATTGGCTTTGTCTACATTACAGGGCTCGGTTAAGCCAGCTTAATAAAGTCTGCTTAAAGTAGACCTTATTAAACCAGTTTAGCACGTCCACACTCAAAATGCCAGGAGACTGCCAACGTCCACACTGGCAGCTTCTAGGTCACCCTAGGAGTGGTGTATTGTGGTTACCTGGCCCACAGTGCACCACAGCAGAGGTGCCCCTCTCTTCCAGCCACTCCTTTACTACCAGAAGTGAGTGATCACACCAGCCTCCATTCTATGTGTGGCAACAGGGAGCCCAAGGAACGTGACATAGCTCAGCGATGTGCCAGCACAGCACTCCACACCCTCCCTGCATTGCCCAGACTCCTCTGGCTCTGAAACAGGTGCTGCAGGGCAAATGCCAGTGCAGGGGCAGGGAGCAGCGAGCAGCAGTTGTTTAGACTCAAACATCAGGTAACAGCACATAGAGGAAGGTGAAGTCAAATCACCTATAATAATGGGGGGGGGAGAATCCATAGTTAGAATTTAATCCTGCTTTCACACAACCTAATCTAAAAAAAATAGCAACTTTCTTTCTTTCCATGTGCTGTTTCCCAGTGTTTGAATCTTAACTGCTTTGATTTGCTTTTAGAGTGTGACCTGATCCTATGTCTTACACTCCCCTGCATTTATTTCCCAAGATTCTGTAAATTCCCCCATCTTCAAACTGATGAAGTGGGATTTTTCTCCCATGAAAGCTCATCCAATAAACAAATGTGTTAGTCTTAAACAGTGCCTCTGGACTCCTTGTTTGGTTTACAACACTGTCAGGGGGCCCTTTGAGAAGGGGAGACACACAGGGTTGGTGGGAGAGAGGGAGAGAAAGGCAGGGTCAGGCTGAAAAATGCAAGGGGGAGACACACAGGTTTGGACAGAGAAGGGGGAGACACCCAGGGTTGGGCTGAGAAGGGCAAGGGGGGAGACACATGGGTTTGGGCAGAGAAGGAGTAAGACAGGCAGGGTCAGGCTCAGAATGGGGGAGACATGCGGGGCTGGCTAAGAACAGGGGAGACATGCGGGATCAGGCTAAGAACGGGGGAGACATGCGGGATCAGGCTAAGAATGGGGGAGACAGGTGGGATCAGGCTAAGAATGAGAGAGATGCTGGGCTCGGGCTGCAATATGTGGAGGTGCCAGGTTGAGCTGTGATGTGGGGAGATGCCAGGTTCGGCTGCAGTGGGGGGAGATGCCGAGTCAGGCTGAGATGCCGGGTCGGGCTGCAATGTGGGCAGATGCTGAGGTCTGGTTGCGATGGGGGGAGATTCTGGGGTCCAGCTGAGAACACAGGAAACGCCAGGGTGGGCTGTGATGCCTTGTCAGGCTCAGAACAGGAGAGATGCCGGATCAGGTCAAGGAACATGGGGAGTTTGGCTGTGGTCCGCACAGCTGGGAATGCTCCCAGCTGTCTTGTGCCTTCTAGCCAGCTCCCAGCCCCATGTTTTCTGCATTTGGGAGGCCAATTAAGTCAACTTAAGGCATCTCCCACTCCACATTGCCTTAAGTCGACTTAATAAAGTCGACTTAACTGTAAAGTCGACTTTATAAGTGGGAGTTATAAAGTCGACTTTATTGCCCTGCAATATAGACAGGACTTTGTTTAAGTCGACTTAAGGGCCCTTAAGTCGACTTAAACACACAGTGTAGACATACCCATTGCTAGTTCAGGGGTGGAAGTGACCTGACATGGGTCTCACTGTTCAGCCTCTTCCCACTTGTCTCTCTTCTGCACCAGCAATCGCCCTCTCTCAGTGCAGCTACTTCCTCAGCACCAGATATGGTGACTGGTACCAGGAAGAGATTCATGTCGGAGGAGCATTTTGCATGGATGCCAAGGTGCTTGGCACTAATTTGGAGTGGATCTGCTTTGAAACTGGTCTAAGGGTTGCCTACATGAGAACAGCCTTCAGTTGAATGTCCCTACAGATCTGACACTTGCCCTGAATGTGAGTTTTCCCCAGACACTTTAAATTGCTAGAGTGCAGGTCATTCACTGGCACAAGAGGCACGTGGCTTGAAGCCCAAGGATTGGGGCATGCCCAGCCCTAGAGAAAAGATAACTATTCATATGATGAAGGCAGCTATGCACACTATTATATACACTAATATTAAGAACTATATGCACTAGCTACAAAAAGTACACAAATATGACTAGAGAAGAGTCCAAACTACTGGGAAAGCCTGGCCACAGCAAGGATGGACTTTTCAGCAACGATCAAGGAGGGTAAGAAGGAACTGAGCAAACACAGACGCAGCAGTGGCCCTTATACTGGCACATAGACACATGACTCTAGAGGGAACTAGAATCAGCCCAATGGCTGCCATGGAGGGAGAAATATCTCTGGCAACTGTGCACATGGCACACACACTTAGCATGCAATGGACTCAAGCATTCAAAGAAGAAGTTTGCTTAAACAGCAGTTTACTCCCACAGAGTGTAACTTTTCATGTGCATAACTCTCAAATTCTACAGTCAAATTTCCATTGAAGTCTCTTGGAGTTTTGCCTAAATAAGGACTGCAGGACTGTCAGAGGTTATTAGTAATTTTCCCATAACAGTCATTTTTACAGACATAGCATGTTGTCACAAATCTGGTGTTACGATTTCAGAGCAGGAACCTGAAGAAGGGAAGTCAGGCTCCAATAGGAGAAGTCCTAAGCCAACCATAAATATCTACATAGCAAAGTGAAATAAAAGTGAGTACAAAGGTATTCTGAAAGTAAGAAAGTTCCTCTTTGAAATAGCATAGGGTCAATCATGGATCTGTTTAAAAATCTGAATTAAGGTAAATACTACTTGAAGCAAGTCTGTGACATTTCCGTGAACTTCCTCAATAGAGAAATAAACAACTTTACACACACTTTTTTGTCAAGTAATAACAGGAATAATCATGGGCTGTGCTTTTATGCAGGGGCTTCAGTACACTACGTTAGGAGAAAATACTCTACAATTCCGCATTCTAGATTTCTTCCTGTATTAAACATTTTTTCTAATCTATATAATATCTTCCAGCAGCCTAAGTAAGCTTTATTGCTTTTTCTAGTAACTGTAGAAATACTAAAATGTTGAGCAACAGTATTGATATAAAACTTAGTTTCAGCCAACAGACATTTAGCAAAAGCAGGAGATGCTACAATACAACATACCCAAGCAGGGATTGAAAACGTAACATGAGGCAACACACTCCACTGAGGAGGGCTTTACATCACTGTAGAAAAAATTGTTTTAAGACAAGCTAGGAGTGTTAACCAAACCTACATGCTTTTTTAACCATAAAGAGAGTTTGTATGCAACTGCTTTCAGAATAACAAAGATAAAAATTAACAGAAATTCTTTGCGTCTGAGATCCAGTCCAAAACCAGAAAGAAACCTTTAAGTTTAACCCTAAGTACTAATTCTAATGAGCTTTCAGTCTCAAATGACCACACTACATTAAAGCAATTCTGCAACAGCTAAGATATCAGCAATGAAATGCACTAACTTTATGGTGAGTTAACAGTCTGATTTATGGCTCTTCTGTACAGAAAGTTTTAGTTCCAAACTACAATTAAGAAAAATCAAAACATATTTTACACATGGCTTCATCCCTCAGTACTTTGATATCCTTAGGGCACTTGTCATTTGAAACATGTTGTGCTCACTAATTTATGAGTGTTTCTATGCTGCACAGCACATTCACTCTTTGCTAAAAAAAAAAAAAAAAAATAATTTATTTTACATTGCAGTAGTCTATAAAGTTCAAAGAAACTTAACATTTGTTTAAGCAATGAAGAAGAAATGGCAAACAACAGAAAACATACAAACCTCTGATTGTACATGCCCCGGAAGTTATAATTTGCTCTATAGTTTGGAATTGGCTTTGGATCCAATGGCCTGTAGATGGCAGGCTCTCCCCTTTTCATAGCCAGACCATTCAGTTCCACTGTTGGAGTTATACTGCCTGTAAAAAATAAAACTACATGTAAGACACTTCAATGATAAATTATGTAAGGCATACATAGCGTTACTAAAAAAAGTTGTAGAACACTGATTTTCCTACTAAACTGAAAAAGCAAAGACTAAAAAGCTGCATCAAATTTTAGCATAAAACTGTGGTACAAATCCAGTTTTAATCACTGAATGAAAACAGGCACTTAAATAGGCATCGTCAAGTATCTCCTTGCCATTTGGGCAGACTACATTGTACAGATGAGATTATGTGATTAAACTGGTTAGTCAGCTTTGAACAATCTCAAGAATACCTTTGATATACTACAAAATTTTTAAAAATTAATACCAGTAGAAGAATGGTGTCTCTTTCTACTGGACACCCTTATATAAAATGATGAAAACCAAAATTCTCTTATACAACAAGTTCACAGATATTGAAACAAAACCCACGTACCCCATACATTACCGTATTCATTTAATAAAAATGTGATAGAAGTCAGAATTCAGTGGTTTAATTTAAGAGATGAGAAATTAAACCTATGACTAAATTTAAATCAAAAACTTCAATTTTAATACATATGAAATGGAAATTAAGCTCATTAAAGTTTAGTGCCACTACAACCATCTCCTAGCCAAAACCCGCAAAACAGAAAACAGACAACCACCTTTGTATGTGTAACTATTTACTCTCCAAAACATCAAATACGAGGCTGCAGTACTTCATTCGATGTCTTCTTTCAAAAGCAAATGCTTTGGAGGAATAAAATCATTTAATATAATTGTATTGCTGTTTACTGGGGGGGGGAGGCAATCTAGCTCTCAAATTATAAACCAAGGTATGTCCCATTTCTACTTCAAGAAAAAAACCCAAAAACCCAAACTGAGTTTAAAATAGGTGTATTATATTATCTAAAATTATAATCAGATAATGTGTAAATTAATCCAGCCCAGAAGAGCAATTGTTGTTATAATAATAAACCAGTTATTCAGGTTTTATGTGACAATGCTGCAGGTTCTATGCAGTACTCAGGCTAAACTAATACTAACCACAATTCTGAGATTTTCTTCAGATAAACGACTGCAGAACCAGATTCCACATGATTATGAATTTAATCTACACAGTTAAAACATAGGTAAGTCAGTAGATCAAAGACAGATGTGCTTTGAAAGAAAAGGCCTTAAAGAAAGTTGACAGCATCATATGAACTTCTGAATAGTCAATAGATATTTCAGCTTTAGGGTAAATTCTTATCCAATTTTCAATTAAAACTATAAAAAGAGGGGTACACCAAAACTCCTATCACCTGCTATACCTAGAGCCAAATCCAGGATCCCCCCTCCCCAATGAACTACACCTGCTTTCACTAAACTAAAAACCAGAAGTCCCATGACTTCATAGAAGAATAGGCCTGGAAGGGACCTCAGGAGATCATCTACTCCAACTCTCTGTTCAAAGCAGGACTAACCCAACTAAATCATCTCAGCCAGGGTTTTGTCACACAGGGTCTGAAAAAAACTCTAAGGATGGAAATTCTACCACCTCCTTAGGTAACCCTTTCCAATGCTTCACCACTCCTAGAAAAAAAGATTTTCCGGCTATTTAACTTAGACCTCCCACACTGCAACTTGAGAACAATGATCCTAGTCCTGTCATCTACCACCACTGAAAACAACCTAGTTTCATCCGCTTTGGAACTCCCATTCAGGTAGCTGAAATTATCACCAATCCTCCTTCACTCCAGTCATTTGCAAACTAAGTAAACCTCCCCTCATAAATCATGTGCTCGAACCACCTGATCATTTCCATTGTCCTTTGCTGGATTCTCTCCAGTTTGTCCAATCCTTCCTGTAGTGGGGGGCCCAAAACTGGACACAATACTCTGTATGTAGCCTCACCAGTGCTGCATAGACAGATAATCACTGTTCTCAATCTGCTGTTACTGATCCTGATAATGCAGCCCAATATGCCATTAGCCTTCTTAGAAAAAAAGGACACACTGCTGACTCATACCCAGCTTCCTGTCCACTGTAACCCCTAGATCCTGTTCTGCAGAACTGCTGTTAGTCAGTTGGTCCCCAGTCTGTAACAGTGGGTGGGATTCTTTCATCCTAAGTGAAGGACACTGCACTTGTCCTTGTTGAAACTCCAGGTTTCTCCAATTTATCTAGGTAGCTCTTTATCCTACCCCCATCTCCAGCATGTCTACCACTCCCCACAGCTTAATGTCATCTGCAAACCTCCTGAGAGTGCAATCTACTCCATCCTCCAGATCTTTAATGAAGATGTTCAACAAAACTAGCCTCAGCACCGAACACTAGGGCACTCCTTTGTTACTGGCTGCCACTTAGATATTGAGCCATTGATCATTACCTGCTAAGCCCTATGATCTCGTCAGCTTTTTATCCACCATATAGTCATTTCATCCTATTCATGCTATTTTAACTTGCTGGAAAGAATACTGTAGAAGACTGCATCAAAAACTTTGCTAAAGTCAAGGTATATCAAGTCCACCGCTTTCCAAATATCCATAGAGCCAGTTACTTCACCATACAAGGCAATCAGTTTAGTCATGCATGACCTGCTGTTGGTGAATTCATGCTAACAGCTCCTGATCATCTTCCTCTCCTCCAAGAAATTCAAAATGGATTCCTTGAGAACCTGCTCCATTGTTTTGTCCATGGACTGAGGTAAGGACTGGTTTGTAGGTCCCTGAATCCTCCTCCTCCTCTTTCTTAAAGATGGGCACTATATTTGCTTTTCTCCAATCATCTGAGACCATGAGTTTCCAAAGACAATGGCCAATGGCTCTGCAATCACAACAGCCAACTCCTCAGCATTCTTGGATGCATGCCACTGCAGTCCCATGGCCTTGTGCATGTCCAGCTTTTCTAATTCCAAAGGGGCAGCTGCATTAGTCTAGTTCAGCAAAACAAACAAGGAGTTCTATGGCACTTAAAGGACTAACAAATTTGTTTATCACATGAGCTTTTGTGCAAAGTGTCTGACAAAGTGGGATTTTCTCTCACAAAAGTTCATGCAATAAATAAATTGTTAGTCTAAGTGCCACAGGACAGCTTTTTGAAATATCTGAACCTGTTCTTTCAGCACTGAGAGCTGCTCACTTCCTCTCCATACCGTGCTGCCAGTATAATAATCTGGGAGCTGATCTTGTCTGTGAAAACAGAGGCAGAAAAAAAGTATTGTATATTTCAGCTTCCTCACATCATCTGCCGCTACGTTGCCTCCCCTGTTCTGGAAGGTGCCCATACTTTTCTTGACTTTCTTATTACTAACAGCTGTAGAAACTCTTCTTGTTACAGATCACAACCCTTGCTAGTTGCAACTCCAGTTGTGCTTTGCCTTTCCTGATTTCAGCCCTACATGCTTGAGCAATACTTTTATACTTGTCCCTAGTCATCTGTCTAAGCTTCCACTTTTTGTCAGCTTCCTCTGTAAGTTTACACTCACCAAAGATTTCTCTGTTAAGCCGAGCTGGTCACCTGCCATATTTGCTATGGCAGGTGATCAGCTTGTGGAACAGGATCAGTGGAAACACGATCAAGCTCCAAGCCAGCAGGTCCTGACGGAGTTATAGAAGTAATATGCTCAGCCCTAAAGGACTGGGAGATGGGAGTGAAAACCTCACAGCGTTCACAAATTATGCCTTCTCAACAAGGCTCAGGCCACTGCTGATGGGATCTAAAAAAAAGTTTATCTGGCCTCTCTCAACCAAACAGTGTGTTAATACAAAATGCATCCCTTTGAAAATGGATGAGAGAAAGTAATGAGGAAAAAATTTTAAAAGATGAAGGTATCTTTTTCCATATCATTAAGTGCTATTTTATCAGACAAGAATAGGTCACTGAGCAGATGACTGAGATTCAGAAGCATGGATGGTTACATTACCTGTTTCTGTATTTTATTTTCTCACTTACTCCAGCATATATTGTATGCAGGGGGTAACGCACATGTAACGTTTCCGGATGACAGTCACATGACTTCACAAATGTCTTTCTAGTTAATCTAATAATTATGTATACAGAACCAACTGGAAGAAATAATTTAGGTCACTGCAAAGGAAAATCTACTAAGCGGGGAACTATGCACTGAAGTTATTGTGCCAAATTCTACCATAACTTCTCATTTCACTTTTGATGGCACTGCACATAGAATATTAAGGCTGGAAAGGACCTCATGAGTTCACCTTGTCCAACCCCCTGCTAAAAGCAGGACTACTCCCACTAATCATCCCAGCCAAGGTTTTATCTAACCAGGCCTTAAAAGATTCCACAGATGGAGATTCCACCACCTCCCTAGGTAACCCATTCCAGTGCTTCACCACCCTCCTACTGAGAAAGCTTTTCATAATATCCAACCTAGTCCTCCCCAGCTGCAACTTGAAACCATTGCTCCTTGTTCAGTCCTCTGTCACCACTGAAAATAGCCTAGCTCCCTCCTCTTTGGAGCACTCGTTCAAATTGGTGAAGGCTGCTATCAAATCCCCCACTCAGTCGTCTTTACCGCAAACTAAATAAGGCTAGTTCCCTCAGTCTCTCCTCGTAAGTCATGTGCCCCAGCCCACTAATCATTTCTGTTGCCCTCTGCTGGACTCTTTACAATCTGTCCAAATCTTTTTTGTAGTGGGAGCCCAAAACTGGACACAATATTCCATCTACAGCCTCACCAGTACCAAAGAGAAGGGGAGTACCTACTCATGCAGCCCAAAACGCTGTTGGCCTTTTTGGCAACAAAGGCACACTGTTGACTCATATACAGGTTCCTGGAGTAAGTCATGTAGAATTTGGCCCTTTCCCTGAAAAGCCATTTAAAATACTTATTTGAAAGCTTCAACATTTTTTCTAATGTAAAAATCATCATTTCAATCCTTTTACTTTTGTGTTTGGTTACTGTTGACCACATAAACTTTACCTTCAGAGGTAAGTCTTGCAGAAGTAAATGTATTCATATGCAGTTCAGCAGCTTCTGCTATAGCAGATAAAAAGAATTACCATGCATACTCACTGTAGGTTTCTTAATTATATAACTTACCTTATCTTCCAGCTCTACTTACGCCTATTACAAAATTCTCTATAAACCTCCATAAGGCACCAAAGCCTGCTTTTCCATGCCAAACAAGAAGTTTCATTTGGAGGGAAACAAACAGGCAGCATACCTGGATTGTTGTTAATGTTATTTTTGGGTGGTCTAGGAGTTGGTTTGGGAAGAGTCGTTTTGTTCAAAGCTTTGCTAGCAGCAGCATGTTGAGCCTTTTTAATACTGCTCCCTTCAGCTTCCCAAGTCTGGTCTCCAAGGTTCAGCTGCACTGTGAACATCTTCAAAAATATAAAGAACAAGTAAATAATGGCAAAACTGTCACCAAAGTGAGTTAGAACAATCTATGTGAAACACTACTTGGTTGCAGAGGAACTACATTCCTTTATTTGTTGTGATATTTTGGGGACAAATTCTGCTCTCAGATGTATACAGAGGGTTCAGTTGAAGTCCCTGGGCAATTCTGATCTTTAAAGGTTTAACAAACAAAACAAAACCACATACCACCACCACCAAAAATCACAAAAAATGTTCTAAAAGTTTAATAGTAGAAACTACAATATATTAACCTGCTATTCTTGGAAGGACAAAAAAATTAAATTTAGGAGTCTGATTCTTTACAATCTTGCATCTGTGTGGTCACTTACAATAGTGTGAAGTGGGTGCAAATGGTGACTATATGCAAATAGTACTATTTCATACCCATTTTGAATGGGTGTAAATGACTATTAAAATTCAAGGCAGTGGAAAATCAGGCCTAAAAATTTTTAGGCAATGAGAGTTGTACAATATTTTTTCTAATTAAAATTGTATTCAGAAAAATAAAACGCATACACAAGGCAAAAGCCATGGCAAATAAGGGATCTGTTCAACAATATAAAGAACAAATAGTGTCTTCTTAAATTAATTTTGTTTCTTTAACACGAGCTCTACAATGCAGATTAGGAATTTAAGTAGATTTAAGAAAGCTGGCTATTGAGACTGCTCTAAAAAATTAAAGGTCAGTGATAAAGAATAATCTCAAGCAAACTGTTGATCAAAGAGTAATATCCAAGCACTATAAATTGTGGAAAAAAACCCAAAA
Source organism: Podocnemis expansa (assembly GCA_007922195.1). Classification (NCBI taxonomy): domain Eukaryota; kingdom Metazoa; phylum Chordata; order Testudines; family Podocnemididae; genus Podocnemis; species Podocnemis expansa. Next base: position 11,914,825 of record ML682038.1, read on the forward strand.
TTTATTTAAAATATTAGGAATTAGTAGCTCTATAGTAAGCATGTAATAATTGTACCCTGTTTACATTTAGGCAGTATAACACTCCATAAGGGAGGATGGAAAAACAAATGAATTAATTGTCTTTCAAATATCAACATATCACTTACAATGAACCAGATTCTAATCTCACACGCACATGGTACATTACCGTTTGCCTTGACAAACATACAACTGTACTTTTTGAAGATACAGAGGAATATGTACACAAGACTAGAAGGTGAAATAAAATCTTTTATTTGGTTGTTTGGACTGCCTAGGTTTTTTTTTTTTTTTTTTTTTAACATGCTAGATCTCGAGCAACATATTTGGAGCTGGGTGCAATAGAAGACCCCAAAATGTGCATGCACACATCCAGAAAACACTTGCATGTGCAAACCCGGTATCTGAACATGCAAACTGGATAACTGTCTGTCTAAAAACTATTTCTATACAAATGTATATTGAGTTTGTGAATCTTGCTCTCTCTCTTAAGACCAGCTTTGAAAATTTAGCTCTATGTGTCCCTGAGAATTATAGCTCAAGTCACAGTATTACCATTCACTTCTCTAATTACCATCTCAGTTATACTCAAAATCACTGGAAAAAAATGAAAGACACCCTTCATAATTTGAATTCCACCAAATATCACAGTGCTAACCTAGGAATAATACATTTGTTTTAAGTTATCAGCTATTCAACCAATGAAATTCTTTACACAAATTATTGCCAATAGAATTTAAATCTTATTTCTGGACTGGGAGTTAAAATATTTGTATTATATAAAAATGCATCAATGTAATGTTTCTAAGGAAGCAGAGTCTCACATTGCTATGAAAATATGACTGACAAAGTCCTTCTATCTAATCTAGTCTATATACCCATTTCTTCTGTTTCTCCCTAGCACAGTGGTTCCCAACATCTTCTCTGCTATGGCATGCCTTGCTACCTTTAATGAATTTAAGGCACACCACCATACAGTGTCCAAATGAACTCATGAATATTCATGAGCCAATCCAGTGCTCCTTGAGTAGTTTTTCAAAAAATTTTGTGACACACTTGCTCAGACTTGACGGCATACCTGTGTGCCATGGCACACTGGTTGGGAAACACTGCCCTGGCACACAGCATTAAGATATGAGAATTCAAGATAACAAGTAAAGGGGATGCTCAGTTGATTTCCATAGCTAGAGAACCGACTTTCTCAGTTTGTTTTAGCTCATCTGATAGAAGTCTCTTGAAAAGAACCAGAAAAAGATGAAAATTTAATGGATAAAACTGGCCAAAAAAACCCACAAGAAATCAATTAAAGAGTTAGAGACTGGAGGCCCCAGACATACAAGGCTTTGATATGGTTTGATATGAATTCTGAATAATTTTCAGAAGAAATTTTTATTCTTAATATTTAATTTAATTACATAACAGCAAAACCCAGAAATGCAACAGTTGTCATGATTTGTGTCTTTTCACTCTATAGTCTCACAGGATCACCCTTCAATGGCTCTTGGCAGCTCTTTCTAACTTCTCTGTCTTCTGTACGAAGAACTTTTTCCTTCCTTAATCCTACAATTTGAAGAATTCCCCAACTCCCTCCCATTCCTTGCACTACTGTCTAATCTATTTTACCTTAAAAAAACCCCTACTGACATGGAAACAGAACACTGGTGACCATTTTACAACTCAGCTGGGAACAATAGCCTCCAAGAACACAGTGCAGGCTCATGCAGGGTGTCTGGCTTGCCTATACTCAGGAACATTTGTACAGAGGACACAATTCCCACTCTCACACTGCTCAGACCCTCTAGAGGGGCAAACCTCTAGCACAGCAGGTGAGGTCCTCCCTTCCATAAGTGCCATTTGCTTCCTTTACATTTGATCACAATTGTTAACACTTATTTGCCAGAAGAAGAAACCCAGAACAGGAAATAAAGGAAAACAGAGTTTACTGACACTAATGTCTAACTTGCAAACAAAGGACTGCAAAGAGGAGTTTGAGAGGGAAGAAGTAGGTGAAGCCCTGACAAAGAGGAGGCAGCGAAGGTGATCCCCTTGCTTCACTCTAGGTGAGTGAATTGCTGACTGTGTGTGTGTCTTTTCCTAAGAGTGATTTCTGTTATTTGTCAGTTACTGTGTGAACTAGGACTGTGATTGTGTGATTTCCTGAGGGCTGTTTGTACCACTGTTCCCTGCTCACCTCTGATCACCCTCAATCAGCCTTGTGATCACCCTTCCCCTGTGTGCTTAACAAGAGGCAAGGGCTGACCGAAGCAGAGAAGGCCTTAAAAAAGCCAGTGGCTGAGCGACCAGGGGACTGCAAACACGAGAGTTTGAGAGGGAGTTTGGGAAGGAGTTGGTGAAGTCACAATGGTAAAGAGTATCCGCACTGCTTATGCCAGCACCCCTTCTATCTCCTCCACTAGTGCCTCTATCCAGACAGACATCCTGACCATGGATATCGCTACCCAGATCCTGATGTGGACCTGCAGGGACTGTGGCCTGCACTTCCCACTCACAGACTACCAGGCTGGGGAGATGAATCAATGTGACAGGTGCCTTCAGCTGGAATCTCTCAGGAGGCAGGTGGGAGATTTACAAGAGGAGGCGTACAGTCTCAGGAGTATCCATGCCCTAGAAGTTCCTTGGTAGCATCCGCTAGGAGACATGCAAGGATGAGGATACAATCTAGGTGCCGAAGACTGCTGCCACACCATTGGAGAAGGATGGGATGCCTCCAGCACAGGGAGGACACTGGAAGCTGGTTACCTCTGGCAGCAGACAGTACTCCACCCCTGCTCCCATCCCCCTCTGTTGTGGTGAAGAACTGTTAGGCGGCGCTAGAGACAATGGATAAGGTGGAAGAGGAGACGCCATGCACCCCTGAGGCTGGGAGGATCACAACCATCACACCCAGGGGGATGGGTCATGGTGGCTGGGGACTCTCTTCTGAGGGGGACGGAAGCACCCATATGTTGCCATGACAAGGCTTCTCGGGAGGTATGCTGCCTGCTGGGGCCTGTATCTGAGACGTTACGGAGGGATTGTCAACAATCATCTGCCCCTTTGACTACAACCACATGCTACTCATCCATATGGGAAGCAATGATACTGCAAGAGGCGATCCTCAGCAGATCAAATGTGGCTACAGGGCTCTGGGAACACAGGTGAAGGAGTTCAGTGCACAGCTGGTGTTCTCCTTGATCCTTCCGCTCAAGGGTAGGGGCCTGAGCAGAGACAGATGCATCCTGAAGGTGAATGCCTGGCTGCAAAGGTGGTGTCATCAGGAGGGCTTTGGCTTCCTCAACCATGGGGTGCCGTTCCAAGAAGAAGGACTGCTAGGCAGAGATGGACTCCACCTGTCGAGGAAGGGGAAGAGCATATTCGGACAAAGACTGGCTAACCAAGTGAGGAGGGCTTTAAACTAGGTTTCAAGGGGGAAGGTTACCAAAGCCCATAGGTAAGTCACAATGTGAGAGACCAGGGGGAACAGATGGAACTTGGAGGGTGCCAGGACTGTAACACCAGACATAAAAGAGAGGGTAGCTAGAACTTGGGGAGGAAATCAAATAATTGTCTTAGGTGCACTAATGAAGCTCTAATGCCTGAAGTGAATAGGGAAGGATGACGCTGGGAGAAAATGCAAGGAGGTAGATGCAACAGAACTGAAAATTGACAGGGGAAAGAAGGGCAATCAGCCCAGTATTTTAGATGCTTGTACACAAATGCGAGGAGCCTGGGAAACAAGCAGGAAGAATTGGCAGTACTGGCACAGACAAGAAACTATGATCTAATTGGAATAACAAAGATGTGGTGGGATAGCTTGCATGACTGGAGCTCTGCCATGGATGGGTATAAATTGTTCCGGAAGGACAGGCAGGGAAGAAGAGGGAGAGGAGTAGCGCTATATGTAAAAGAGCTCTATGACTGTTCAAAGCTCCATTATGGAAGTGGAAACAAGCCAGCTAAAAGTCTGTGGGTTAAGTTGATGAGGAGAAGGCAACAAGGGGGATGTTGTGGTGGGTGTCTGCTACAGACTGCCAGACCAGGAGGAGGAGGCGGATGAGGTGTTCTATGGACAACTAGCAGAAGTTTCCAGATCACAGGCCTTGGTTCTCATGGGGGACTTCAATTATCCTGGCATCTGCTGGGAGGACAATACAGCAGTGCACAGGAAATCCAGGCAGTTTCTGGAGAGTGTTGAGGACAACTTCCTGGTACAAATGCTGGAGGAACCAACTAGGGCCCTTGCACCTCTCGACCTGCTGCTCACAAACAGACAAGATTTGATCGGGGAACTAGAAGTGAATGGCAGCCTGTGCAGCAGTGACCATAAGATGGTAGAGTTTAAGATGCTGATTCATGGAAAAAAAGAAAGAAGCAAAACACAGACCCTGGACTTCTGAAAAGCAGATTTTGGCTCCCTTCGAGAGCTGATGGGCAGGATCCCTTGGGAGGCTGATCTGAAGGGAAAGACGTCCAAGAGAGCTGGCTGCATTTTAAAGAAACCCTGCTAAGGGCACAGGAAGATACCATTCTGATGAGCAGAAAGAACAGCAAACATGCAAGGGACCCAGCCTGGCTTAAAAGAGAACTCTGCAGTGAGCTTAAACATAAAAAGGAAGCTTACAAGAAGTGGAAGCTGGACAGGTGACTAGGGAGGCATATAAAGATATTGCTCACGACCACAGGGATAAAATCAGAAAGGCCAAAGGGCAACTGGAGTTGCAGCTAGCAAGGGATGTGAAGGATAACAGGAAGGGGTTCTACAAGTATGTCAATAACAAGAGGAGGATCAGGGATGGTGTAGGTCCCTTACTGAATGGAGCAGATATTCTTGTGGTGGAGGATGCGGAAAAGGCTGAAGTGCTCAATGCTTTTTCTACTTCAGTCTTCACAGGCAGGGCCAGCTCCCAGCCCACTACACTGGGTATGGCAGCCTGGAGAGAAGAAGAGAGGCTCTTGATTATGGAAGGTCAGGTTAGGGACTACCTAAAGAAGCTGGATGTGCACAAGTCTATGGGGCCAGATGAACTGCATCCAAGGGTGCTGAGTCAGTCAGCTGGTGAGGTAGCAGAACCGCTGGCCATTATCTTTGAAAACTCATGGCAAATGGGGGAGGTACAGGAGGACTGGAACAAAGCAAATATAGCACCTATCTTCAAGAAAGAGATAAAGGAGGATCCAGGGAATTACAGACCTGTTAGCCTCACCTCAATCCCTGGAAAAACCTTGGAGAAGGTTCTCAAAGAATCCATCCTGAAACACTTGAAGGAAAATAGAGTGATCAGGAATAGTCAGCATGGATTCACCAAGGGGAAATTGTGCCTGACCAACCTCATTGCCTTGTCCGATGAGATGACTGGATCTGTGGATGCAGGAAGAGCTGTTGACATGATATACCTCAAATTTAGCAAGGTTTTTGATACAGCTTCCAACAGCATTCTCGTTGGCAAGTTAAGGAAGTAGGGGTTGGATGCATGGACTTTAATGTGGATGGAAAACTGGCTAGATCAATAGTTTCAGCATGTAGGAATCAATAGCTCAATGTCTAGTTGGCAACCGTAATGAGTGGCATGCCCCAGGGGTCAATCCTGGGGCCGATTCTGTTCAACATTTTCATTAATGATCTGCATGATGGAATAGACTGCACACTTAGTAAGTTTGCAGATGATACCAAACTGGGGGGAACGGTAGACACCCTAGAGGGCAGGGACAGGATTCAGGGAGACCTAGACAAATTGGAGCAGTGGGCCAAGAGGAATCTCATGAGGTTCAACAAGGATAAGTGTAAAATCCTGCACTTGGGACGAAAAAACCCCATGTACTGCTACAGGCTGGGGAGTGATCAGCTAAATAGCAGCACTGGAGAAAAGGACCTGGGAGTCATGGTGGATGGGAAGCTGGACATGAGTCAGCAGTGTGCTCTTGCTGCCAAAAAGGCCAATGGCATACTGGGCTGCATCAGAAGAAGTGTTACCAGCAGATCAAGGGATGTGATCATTCCCCTCTATTCTGCACTAGTGAGGCCACATCTGGAATACTGTGTCCAGTTTTGGGCTCCCCACTACAAAAAGGACATGGACAAATTAGAGAGAGTCCAGAGGAGGGCAACCAAAATGATCAAAGGGCTGGAGCACAAGCCCTGTGAAGAAAGACTGAAGGAACTAGGCTTATTTAGCCTGCAGAAGAGAAGACTGAGGGGGGATTTGATAGCAACCTTCAACTACTTGAAGGGTTGCTCCAAGGAGGAGGGAGCTCGACTGTTCTTGGTAGTAACAGAGGGCAGAACGAGAAGCAATGGTTTCAAGTTACAGCTGGGGCAGTCCAGGCTGGATATTAGGAAAAACTTCCTTACTAGGCGAGTGGTGAAGCATTGGAATAAGCTGCCTAGGGAGGTGGTGGAATCTCCATCTCTGGAGGTGTTCAAGTCCCAGCTGGACAAAACACTGACTGGGATGATCTAATGGGAGTGGTCCTGCTTTTTTTGGCAGGGGGTTGGACTAGATGACCTCGTGGGGTCCCTTCCAACCCTATGATTCTATGAGTATGCTCTTGTAGCCAAAAAGGCTAATGGAATATTGGGCTGTATCAGTAGGAGCATTGCCAGCAAATCGAGGGATATGATTACTCCCCTCTATTCGGCACTAGTAAGGCCGCATCTGGAATAGTGTGTCCAGTTTTGGACACCCCACTACAAAAAGGACATGGACAAATGTTAAAGAGTCCAGAGGAGGGCAACAAAATGATCAACGGGCTAAAGCACAAGACTTATGAAGAGACTGAAGGAACTAGGCTTATTTAGCCTGCAGAAGAGAAGACTGAGGGGGGCTTTGATAGCAACCTTCAACTACTTGAAGGGTGCTCCAAGGAGGAGGGAGCTGGGCTGTTCTCAGTAGTAACAGAAGACAGAACAAAGAACAATGGTTTCAAGTTACAACTAGGGAGGCTGATGTTGGATATTAGGAAAACACTTTCTTACTGAAAGGGTGGTGAAGCATTAGAATGGGTTACCTAGGGAGGTGGTGGAATCTTCATCTCTGGAGATATTTAAGGCTCGGTTAGACAAAACCCTGGCTGAGATGATTTAGTGAGAGTGGTCCTGCTCTTTCACAAGGGATGAGACTAGATGATCTCATGAGGTCCCTTGTAACCCTATGATTCTGTGATCATACAGACAGCCTGTATTACAGTCAATGTCTCTGAAATTTATGAAAACCACTAGAGAAAGGAGCAAAACATATGCATCTGGAAAGCAGCCCTAGGTACTCCATGTCCAGTGGAAAAGAGCAGCAAGAGTTCATGCTTTTAAGGGTAAATTTTTTTGGACAGGATATTTTAGCACCGGGGTCTCAAATATGAGGCCTGTGGGCTGCATGAGGCCCCTAAAGCTATTTCCTGCGGCCCGCAACAACACTATCGTTACCAACACTCGCAATATTGTTGTATGAAAAGGTTTCAGTGGTGTGGCCCTTGTTCTAAAATACTAGTCCTCAAGCGGCCCTCGTGCTGATCTGAGTTTGAGACCCCTGTTTTAGCAGTTGTAGAACACTATGTTCAGTAACAGAAATAATTATACAGCAGCTACTATAACAATATATGTAAATGTTTTCTGTGGGCAAAGAACTGCAATTATGTCTGATCTCAATGTCACCCTTGTTCTTCCTCTTCCCTTCTTTGTTCATTACCTGCACTTGTTGGATCATTACTAAATTAATCTAAGTATTTCTAGGCAGGGACCTAGCCCTTTTATACAGTACATTCTGCAAAGCACTCGGCACCCTTTTTGACACTGTAAACACAGAACTAAGCTTCAAGAAATATGTTGTATGCTTGCCTATTTGCTCAGATGAGCTTCTAATACTCAGTTTTCTAGTTCTATATAGGAAGCATGAGCAATTTTAAGACATTAGCCTCTTAGGGCCCAAACTAGGAAATCCCCACAAAAGCTCTGCTGGCAAAATTCCAGAAATGAAATAGAGGCCCAAGTTAATTCATTAGCAGTAATTTTCACAAAGACAATAAAACATACATATCTGCATTAAAATGAAAGTAACGTATCTTGCTGCATTTCTGGACTCCAACATAAAGAAGTGAGATTACTAATCTAAAGTAGTACAAATCACTTGATTATTGTTCAAGGGAAGTACAGGCAAAATGAACCTTTCTGTATGCATCTAACATTCCATAGATTTCTATGGCACAGTAATGGAAAAATGGTAGCATAACAAGTAAACTGGAGAACCAGTAGTGGAAGGGTTACAGAAATGAAAGAGAAAAAACACAACCAAAAGCCCAGTTCTGCCATGTGCTGTGCCTCTGGTAAGCATGGATTACATTCTTCTCCTCCTGATTTTGATGGATATTGAGGGCCTGCTAATTTTGTTGCCCTGAACTTTGCACTGTAATTTACACCATTGCAAAGTGGGTGCAAACCAGAATGCTAGTGTTTTACATGCACTTTGCACTGCTTGCAATGCAAGGTGCAACATAAGGAGGGCATATACAGAATTTCTTAGGAGAGGTTAAGCAGCTTGCAGGATCAGGCTGCATGTTATTAACAAGAACTCTGCTCAGCTTCTCTGCTTTGAAAGCACAGAGTACAGCAAAGAAAATTCTCAAGTATAACATCGTATTTTTGCTCTCAAGTTGAATTTTTCAGTCATGTTTCTTGTATGTTTGCTCTTCAGGTGGGAAGAAATTTGAAAACTCTTTCATACAGATATGTTTCTCTAGGTCCACCGCCATCTGAAACCACCTTGCCATGTAGAGTCCTGCACAGATACAAATATGTGGATCCTAATCCAATCTTCATCTGCAAGAAATGATATCTGCAAAACATTCACGGATGCAGATGTCCGCAGATACAATGCAGATATTCGCAGATTTGCAGGGCTCTACGGATATGTTCTCACAGATCACAGCTGAATATCAAAACAAAATGTGACAACTGACAAGCACACAAAGTAGTTTAATGCACTGATTATTTCAGCAGCCCCACTGTTACTGTGGGCATTAAAGAAAGCTACACAGGGGCTTAAAAGAAAATACTGTGCTTTAAAACACATAGATATAATCAGAAGATCTGCTATAAATATAAGCAACTTTATGGAGACTAAATAAAATTAACACTTAAAACAAAATGGGAAAAGACTAGCCAAGGAATCAGTTAGCGGTGGCCTACACTGCCATGAAAGGGTTCTATATGCCAGCCTCAGAAGCAGACAACTAAGCTCCTGGAGGGAAGAAGTGCTTTATGCAGCTCATTAGCAAAGCCTCTGAATAATTAAGGAAGAGTGTTGATGAGTTCTGAAGAAACCTTTAAAAGAAAAATCAGAGGGCCCAGAAGTATGACCTCAAGGGTCACAAGATAAGTAAGGCAGCTCGTGATGATGAAAGATCTTCAGGACTCCTAGAGGAACACAGAAGAACTTTCAAAAAAGCATAAAAAACCCACAGCAAAACAAAACCCCCTACTCTATAAACCTGTTTGTGTTCGACAAGTGCACTTGTCCAAACCATGACATTATCTGTTCATAACTTAAGGTATGCCTCATAACCTAGAACTGTAACCTTACCTTGGCATGAGCAGGCCCTCTTTCATTCAGAAGCTTATACAGGGGTTGAACTCTATTGAAACGGGCTAACTCATTTACCAGACACATTGGAGTTTTCTCTTTGGGGTTTGCCATGTTATCTTGGAGAGGAGCTGTAAATAAAGAGTCTAAAGTTTTTGTGGAGAAATGTATTCTTCGCAACTTGGCAAAACTTTGCAAAAGAAGTAGTATGTTTAAAAAGAAAAATACTTTGGCTACAAAAAACTCACATTTGCAACTATCCTAAAAATACAATGTCAACAAAACTGCACTTTGACAATACAGCGTTTAAATACTATTTACATATATATCATTGGAGACTGTCTTTTACAGTGACCATTTCAATTACATACAATACAGAAATGATAGTTCAAACATCTCTCTAATAAGAAGCATAGCGTAGGTGGACATTTATGTATTTTAACTTTTATGTTCCACAATGTTCCTGAAAATTACATTCTGGTCTATTCTCATTATTGGAGTTAATTGTTCTTTATGTAATTTCTAACAGTTACACACAGCAAAATACAAAGAACTGATCAATATGTGTGGTTTCACACTTGTTTTCCCTTATTCTCCCCAAACTTATTCCAGGCTACTAGTATTAGTTTCTTTGTGGGGCTTGCCCCAACTTGGTTCTTCCAGCAATTTTGGGGATACTATTCTGTTTTCCTAGACCCAGATTATTTATATACCATATGTTTCATTAACGTCTTTATTATCCTATTTTCTCATTTTCTTCTTTGTATCAATCTCCAATAAAACCTTGCACTGATGAATTACTTTTCTGGGTTATGTTTTACTGTATTTTATACCCAGTTGAGAACAGGAACTATAGCAGTTATTAGGCTATAAAGGAAATGTCATTTACTGCCAAATAGACTGAAGACATTTGTTCTAGGGAAGGGAAATTCACTTAGATAACTTCCTGCTATATTAAAACTTCACTATAATAGCCTCACATTGTATATGACAGAATAGGTGTATTTTTTCTGGGCTTCTGAATCCCTTAACAATGTTTTACCATATATAAGAATTCAACTAAAGAAACTAAATTCTGTAAACAGAATTTGAAACCAAAAAGTATTTCCATAGAATTTTGTTTCTTTAGTTTTAGTCTCTTTAGGACCTCCTCTGTTTATATAAAAAATTCATCAAGAGGACAAAATATTCTTAGCGAAACATCTCCTTACCTGGTGAGTTGCTAGAAGGTATAGAATCCACAAGGCCAGCTGTTGGACTAAGAGAGCTGGCAGCTGATTCTGAAATGGATCCATTCATTGAAGCCTGTAGACCCAGTGAACTTGCATTTGTTATTGATGGGGATAGCATCGTAGGGGACAGGGTAGGTCCAGCGAGATTTGCTGTGGTCTGCATTTTAACTTGTGCCATTGTCTATCACTGCAATAAACAAAGATTTATAAGGAGAATGGCTTCATATTTTTTTAATGTTGAGAGGAAAGTAAATAAGGATATTAATACTACTTTACATTGCTGTGGCACCTTTCACGCAAGGGTGTTTGAAAACAATAATGAATAAAGTCTCACAGCACCCCTGTGAAGAAGGAAAGAATTACTATCCCCATTTTACAGCTATGGAAACTGAAGCACAGAGAAGCTTAGTGACTTATACAAAGCCATAGCCAGACTATGCCAGAGAAGAATACAACCCAAGTTTCCTAACTCTTAAGTTCTGCTAACCATCCTTCCTTAAAGACTGCGTAACTGAAGAAAAACACTAAAATAAAATTCCATTCAAGGTTTCGCTGGGGAGATTATCAGTGTCAGAGCTTTTTGGAAGCCAGCCCATGCCTATGAAATCTGTTTCCACAAGAGCTCATTACTAAAAATGTGACCTCTTCCAGTGTAAAATGCAAGACCCACCTTTTTGCTTGAGCCTTCCCATTAAGACGTACGTGTGCACACGTACACAAAAACAGCACAAAATAGCTTGTCACTACTCAGCTTGTTCTGCAACTGGGAGAGAAAAACCAGAATAGAAGGGCAGAAGGAAAATGTCAAGTACTAAATAATTGCTGTCCATTTTTGGACTGAGGAGACAAAAGAAAATTTGGATCTTTGTGTAGATCAACAACATGCATCATTACTGGGCATATAACAGTTCTTTAAGTGCTCAAATACCAAGGTGACAGAGCAAGATTAGATTCAGGTTAGTCAGACAGAAGTAACATATTTGGCTTTTACAGGGAAACAGTGCTAACTACATACATAATTTTGCAATTTGATCTATGTGGAAAACCCATATGCCCACACATAGCCTCAAACTCAAGAGGGGCTCTGTATAATGGAACCAGTCGGCTCACATGGATCAGCTTGCTGCATCAGAGCCCAAACCATCAGATGCAGCATATAATGCAACTACTGAAGTACAGTGAAATATATGTAGCTAAAATGCTTACTCCTAATGAGTCAATGTGTCAAAGGAGAACTTCAGGTGTCAACCCCATTTTTGTTACATGGATAACAAGACTATGATCTAAATCTTGGGGGGGGGGGTCAACAAAAATTAAATAATTAAGCTGCGATTTCATTGTTTTCCCTTTTTCTATATTCCAAAATGATGAAATCTTACATAATTAAGCCCTAATCATGTCACTGAATCTGTATGGGCACCAAGGTACACCAACACAGACCAAATTGCAAATTGGGCCCTTAAATGAATATGAAGATAAGATACACTTTGAACATGATTCCAGAAATTCACTAATTAGTATCAGTAAATATTGAGAATATATGCGTAATATAGTTCAATGAAAAAGTTTTATCAGCATGACTTGGAGATTTCCAAATTGTCACTTGTTAATAGTCCCAGAATCAAAAACAAAAAAAACTTTATCCTTACCCCAAGCCATCACATATTCTAGAGCTAACCTTTTTTAGAAAAAGTTTAAAAGAAAATAATTGGCATTGATATTTTAATCCCTCCAACTGTAAAAGAAGCTCACTTACTGTCGTTAGTGCCAATGTACACACCTCAAAGGAAGAAAGTTTAATTAATTTTTAAAGCACCAGCCTTTAAGACGCAGAAATATGAAATATAGCATCTATTTAAATAAATTACAAATCTTTTTAAATTAGTATTTCTTTGAACTATGTGGCATATACAGGATAAAGGGCATGCATTTTACTGTGGTTTTGTTAATATTTCTGATATCCTACACAATCCACTCAGTGGCTATTCAAACTCACCAGAACCTTTGTACCACAACAAATAATCAGTCTGTCCCTACCATATGATGATGCTATCCTTGTAATAAATTACATTGGTCATACACCTTTGCATTATGCCAACTGACTAATTCATATCCACCAAGACTCTAACAAGCCAAATTTCTAAACAACTTTCAAGCAATCACTTTGCTTTTCCAACTTTTCTGTAAATTCATCAGCCACAAAAATGTTTCCTGTTTTCCTCCATACTAATCTGTAACATATTCTCACATACAGTGTTGTTGTAGCCATGCTGGTCCCCGGATACTAGTTAGAAGATGCAGGTGGGGTAATATCTTTTATTGGACCAACTTTTGCTGGTGAGAGAGAGAAGCTTTTGAGCTTGCATAGCTTCAGATCCGTCTTCAGATCCGGGAAATGTACTCAGAGTGTCACCACTAAATAATTCAGGAGTCAGCAACCTATGCCAACCCCTGTGCTGGTACTTCCTCCCCGACCCTCAGCTGGTGCCAGCTCTCGCTGCTGAAAAAATGTAGCAACTTCCTTAAAATTCAGCAGCGGTCATGGCTGGAGTGGAAGTGCTTCCCAAGCATGTCATGGAAAGAAGTCGCCAGAGTGGCTCATCTTGGCAGTATGCGGGGAGACAGGGGTCCCCAGATATGCCACGAAAATAAGAGGCTCCTTTCAGGGGTTCCCAGGTGTGCTGCAGAAAGCTGCCGCCCATACTGGCTCTTTTGGGGAGCATCACACAACAGAGAGAAGCCACTCCAGCCAGCTTTCTTCTGTGTTACATGGAGGCACAGGCAAGAGGAGACCCCCTGTGCCCCAGCTGCACCCAAAGGAAGCCACCCAGAGTGGCTTTCAGTGGCAGGAATGGCAACTTCTGTGGTATCACAGAGGGTGCTGTGTGACGCTCTGAATTGGCTCGGGTGCCACTGTCGGCACACGTGCCGGGGGTTGCCTGCCCCTGTTCTTCATATTTAAATTCCAACATCTTATGTACCATTAGAGCTAGCAAGCTATTCTTGTGGATTTCATCCAAGAATGCCTCTGAAAAATGGCTGCTAGGGATTCCCCCTTTCCAATGGAATACAGCCCACATAAATAGTCCTAGTAAGCTGTGAAATAATGTAGAGGTCCTGATCTTTTAAAAACATTTGCATGAGTTCAATTTTAAGCATCCAAGCAATACCACTGAATACCATTATGCACACGTGTTTGCAGAACTGAGATCTATAAATCATAATGTTGCATTTTTAGAAAAGGTATTTTAGAATATCTGTAGACATCTCTGAAAGCTTTTTCTTCTTCTCCATCATCTCCCCAATTGAACTGAAGATTTGTGACGACACAAAAAATACCATTACTTTAAAATCCCTCAAATATATCTAACTTTTTTCTATAAAACATATTGAATAAACAAAGTACCCAATAGTATGATTTGATATAAAGCCCTGATTGGTGTTAGTTCAAAATGAATGCATAAATCACTTACAGCAAAGTCATCTGCGAGCAATATGGTTATCCAAAATTAAGGCCAATAATACTCTTTTGCTACACCATACCCTCATGTATATTCTGACTGGCTAGAGAGAAGTTCATTGTTCGGTTTCAAATAGCTTTTGCTGTTTCACTGACAATATTTACAGTATTGAATTATTACAGCTTTATACAAAACAACCCTTCTCCCAGAGTACTTATTTGGGTAAGTTTGTGCATTTTCTTAGAGGAACGCATGAAAAAAACTTTTTTTTTTGTTATGTTTTATATACTTGATGTACAAGACAGTTATAAACTGTTCATTTTTGGGAGAGGAACCAAGATGCTAGGCAAAAAATAAAAACAACTGAACTATGCTTGATTTTAGTTTATTTGAAGAACTGCTAGTTAAAAAGACAAAACCAATTTAAAAATCATGCAACTCTGAAATTTTTTTAACGGCTATTGTTACAAATAATTCCTAAGATTTCTATAGCTGAAAAAATTGAGAAGTGCATATTTTTCTTTTTTTTTGAAAACAATTTGCAACTTTCTGCATTGACACCACTTTATATTCCATAGCTTCTACTGTATAGTCAGCTTCTGCCGTTAGTATTCTTTTAAGCACTCTACATGTTGTGGATTCTTCTCATACTTTGAAAAAAAAATCACATTTTACAGTAACATTATAATTATACTGCAATCTTTTGAATGAGTCTTTTTGGTGAGCTTAAACCAAGAAGTGGAAGCTTGGCCAAAGCACAACTGGAGATGCAACTAGCAAGGGATGTGAAGGATAACAACAAGCTTTTCTATATGGATGTTAGCAACAAGACAGAGAGTGCATGGCTACCTTACAGAATGGTGAGAGGGAGCAACCTAGTGGCAGATAGTACGGAAGAAGCTGCAGTACAGAAGGCCTTCTTTTTTCCCCCTTTCTTCACAAACAAGATCAGCTCCCAGACTACTGCACTAGGCAGCATAGAATGGCAAGGGGGTGAGCAGCCCTCTGTCCTGAAAGAACAGGTACAGAACTATTTAGAAAGGCTGAACACACATAAGTCCATAGGGCTGGATGAAATGCATCTGAGGATGATGAAGGAGTTGTCTGATGTGATTACGGAGCTACTGGTAATTATCTTTGGAAACCTGTGACAATTGGGGGGGGGTCCCAGATAACTGGAAAAGGGCAAATATAGTGCCCATCTTCAAAAAAGGGAAGGAAAAGTATCTGAGGAACTACAGACTATTCAGCCTCACTCTAGTTCCTGAAAAAATCATGGAGCAAGTCCTCAAGGAATCCATTCTGAAGCACAAGGAAGACAGGAAGGTGATCAGGAAGGGTCAACATGGATTCAGCAAAGTCAAGTCATGTCTGACCAACCTGATTGCCTTCTGTAGTGAAATGACTGGCTCTGTAGATGTAGAGAAAGCAAAGGATGTGATAACACCCTGACTTCAGTAAAGCTTTTGATACTGTTTCCCATATTATTTTTATCAGCAAATTAAAAAAGCATGAGTAAGATGAATTAACTACTTGATAGCTAGAAAGCTGGCTATATCATCAGGCTCAACAGGTAGTGATTAACAGCTCAGTGTCTAGCTGGCAGCCAATAACTTGCAGACTGGTTTAGTTCATCATGTGCATTGATGACCTGGAGGATAGAGTGGACCCAACCATCAGCAAGTTTGCAGATGACACTAAGCTGGGAGGAACAGTAGACATGTTGGAGGGGAGAGATCAGATAAAGAATGACCAAGACAAATTGAAGGACTGAGACAAAGAAATCTGATGAGTTTGAATAAGGGCATGTGCAGAGGCCTGCACTTAGGACAGAAAACTCCCATGCACTGCTACAGACTGGGAACCAAGTGGCTATGCAGCAGTTCTGTAGAAAAGGACTAGCGCAAGAAGCAATGGAAATAAATCAACATAGACAAGAAACTAGGTATGAACCAACAGTGTTCCCTTGTTACCCCAAAGGCTAATGGCCTATTGGGCTGCATTAGTAAGAACACTGCCAGCAGATCTGAGGAAGTGATTACCACCCTCTATTCAGTACCACTGAGGTCACATCCGGAGTATTATGTCCAGTTCTTGGCCCCCTACAATAGAAAGAATTTTGGCAAACTGGAAAATGTGCAATAGAAGGCAACAAAAATTATCAGGGGACTGGAGCACATGAGGAGAGGCTGAGGCTGAAGGAGCTCGATTTATTTAGTCTGTAGAAGAGGAGTGAGGGGGGATTGACAGCAATCTTCAACTTTCTGAACAGGGGTTCTAAAGAGGATGAAGCTAAGCTGTTCTAAGTGGTAGTACATGACAGACCTAGGAGTAATGTTCTCAAGTAGCAATGGGGGGGGGGTCTACAATGGATATTAGGGGGAAAACTTTCACTAGGAGGCTGGTGAAACAATGGAATGGGTTACCTAATGAGGTGGTTGGAACTTCTATCCTTAGAGATTTTTAAGACTTTACTGGACAAAACCCTTGCTGGCATGATTTAGTTAGGGTTGGTCCTACTTTAAGCAGGCAGTTGGACCTCCTGAAGACCCTTGCAACCATAACCTTCTATGATTCCATGAATAAGTGACTTGGATTTTTGCAATTGCCAGTAAATGTAACATTGGTGTACCTATGTATTTGTGTATACAGGGGACTTTTCATAACAATATCCATGAGATGGAATTTATCTTAGGTAAAATGTATTACACACAAGGAGTGTAATGTAAAACAATACGCCACTCCTCTTTATATTTTATATAAAGAATAATCATTTTGCATGCTCTTTAATCTCTCCTACTGCAGTGCTGTGCAGAAGTTATTCTTAAACTAAATCAAAGTAATATAATCATAAGGAAGACAAAAATAGATTTAACAGAACAGTATATGGGAATATGAATGATAGAGAAAGAACGGAAACTCTTTAAATGAACTTTATTTTCAGAGTGTAAAGTTACAGTGAAACTGTCAATTTGAAATACAGTATAGTCAATTTTTAAAAAAGCTCAAAACTGTTTCAGGTACTACACTTGGCCCTGCACTCTTTCAATTTTTGGTGGTTTTAAAATCATACTTCCCTATTTTTCTATTCCCCCCCCCCCCACCCTTGCTGTGTGAAAGACTCACATAAACAAGAGGAGAAACTCACTAACTAGAAGCTACTTAAGAGAAACATTGAACCTTAACTATACACAAAAGTGCTGTTGAGTATGCAAAACTAAAGAGAAAAAGAAGTGTCCCTACATCTAATCTCCTTCAGCTGTAGTTACATTAAGTATTATCTCTTACAAGAAGGGGGGAAGGGGAGAAATCAGACCGAAGCTTTTGAAAGAGCTGTATGATGCTCATGCAGTGAAGACTTCCCACATCTTCGCAGCTAGTAGAGTTAAATATCTTATTTTGAAGAAACATAAGCTGAAAGGAGTTATATAAAAATGTGACATGTACATACGAAACAAAAAAAAATAACATTTTTTATCCTTAAAAAGCTTTAAAAGTATCAACGAATTACTACCTTAACGCCCTTACAGAATAGGTCTCTATTATCATCCCAGATACAAAGAAGGGGAAATGAAAGCATAGCAGTTAAATAACTTGCTCCAAGAAACCACTTTCAGGTTACCACTCCACTTGGAGCCAAGAGGTGTAACTCCCAACTCATACCTGTGAGTCTACATAGCTTTCATCGGGCTAATGCACTAAAAATAGAAGTGTCACACTGGTCACATAGGGCAGATGGCGGCAAGTGGCAGCACAGGCCACCCACCCATGATGTCCAAGTGGGCTTGTACTCAGGGCAGCCAACCCATGCCACCACTGCTTACACTATGATTTTTAGTGTGCTAACTCAATGGGAAATTTTTAAGAAGAGGTTAGACAAGCACTGGTCAGGGATGGTTTAAGCCCATAGTTGGTCCTGCCAAGAGTGCAGGGGACTGGATTCAATGACCTCTCATGGTCCCTTCCAATTTCTTTGTTTCTATGAAAGTTGGCACTGATACACATAAGCTAAGAATCATATCCCTAGCATCCAAGAACAGACAGAGCATTAGAGTCAGGATAGGAGTTCAAGAGTTACTAACTCACAGACCTTCAACTAAAGCTCCCTCTCTACACCACCATTTCCTCTTTAAGAGCTTATCTAGAGTAGAAAACTGTGCTCCAGTAACTACTTCCATACCTGTTTGACTTGCTGAAGTAATCTGACCTGAATCATGATTACACTTACTTCACTGCATATATCCCCCCTTTCTACTGTATTCTTTTCCATTTTCAAACATCTGACAAAGTGGAATATCTCCCACAAAGCTCATGTGTTAAACAAAGCTGTTAGTTTTCAAAAGTGCCTCAAGACTCTTTGCTTGTTTTACCTC
Organism: Podocnemis expansa; assembly: GCA_007922195.1. Taxonomy (NCBI): domain Eukaryota; kingdom Metazoa; phylum Chordata; order Testudines; family Podocnemididae; genus Podocnemis; species Podocnemis expansa. The sequence continues at coordinate 11,933,478 of ML682038.1, forward strand.
CATATAGTGACAGCATGCAAATTGTACTGGTCCAGACTAGGCTTTGTCTTTGTAAAAAAGTTAGGTAAACACAGTTTTGTTGCTCAGAGGTGTGAAAAATCCATACCCCAAGCAATGTAGCTAAGCTAGTCTAACTCCCAGTATAGATAGCATTATGTCAGGGGTCTCCAACCGTTTTAAACACAGAATCACTTATCTAAATGCAGCACAAGATCTGCTCTCTTGAAACGCTACTTTCTCACAAATTTGCTATGGATAACACTCACTCATTTAGTGTGACCATTTCTAAGGACTGAAATTTTTCTCCTGTTTTAACAGAAGCATAAATGCTTTACTTTACCGACTATCCCTACAGCTGGCAACCCTGAGGTCCAAGCCCTCCCCAACCCAGCAACTGCTGATTGCCTGGGTATCACTTCCTAGCCCTCGCCACTGGCTTCCCTCCCCCCTACCAACGTCTCTCCCCATAGTCCCAACAGCTTGGATGGCTCCAGACCCTTAAAGCCATGGGAAGACCTGACCCACACCTGCTGGAAGCTGCTCCCTGGAACCTTTTATATTTACATTTCCCACTCTAGGCTCTGCAGGCAGGTCAGGGGATTTAAAACTGCCCACCCCCAGCTCCCAGCACGTGAGCTGTTGGGCTAACAGAGGCAGGGAGGCTGTAACTGCTGTAGATCTACAGCTCAAACCTCTGAGATCGCCTCTGGTTGAAAACCACTACATTAGGTCAACATGGATGGAGTTCATTGAAGGAATACAGAGGCTAGGCCTTCCTTGATTAACTGTGGTGGCCCCATCCCTTTCCCTGCCACCTGCTCTCCATGCTAGGAAGACAAAAGCTTTTATGCTTCATGCAGCCCAGCTCCCTCAGCTGCCCAGCAACCTACCTTCATGAAGCATATAATGCTCAGCATGCCACACCCCCAGGCACTGAGAGACTGACACCAGCCTTCTTAGAAAAACAAAGAGTCTTTTCCAGTTCTGTCTCAATTTTCAATTTGGCTACCTAGCTGGTCTCCCAGATTGCCCACCCTAATCTGAGTGGCTTGATTCCCATCAAGGGCGTGCTTTCCTTCTTCCCCTTGCCTCCTATCCTGTTCAGTAAAAGTCCCCTCTCCCTTCAAAGACACTCATTTATTTTCCAGATAAGGGGCATATTAAGTACAATGCAACAAAGCAGCAGATGGCTTGCTGAAAGCAAAGTGATGAATGTAAAGATTCGAGGATTTATAATGGCCCCCTGTCACAGACATGCACTGTGACACTGGACCACCAGTCATTTAAGGCTTGATCTCAAGAGTTCTTTCCACAGATTTTAAAAGGCAATCAGCGTGTGCCTCAGTCTCTTCACTAAAAAAACAGGGATAACACTTGCCTGTGTCAAAGGAGTACTCCATAGCTTACTTCACTATTTTTGGTTAAGTGCCTTGAGGTCATCAGATGGAAAGTGCTTTAGAAGTGCCAAGTGTTTCCATAATTAACCTTTCATTCACATGCATTTGTCCTGGATCACAGGAGACTGGGATTTTTATGGGGGAAAATCCTCACAGCAGAGGCTACCCAGTCACCCACCCACTCTTTCTGCTGGGATATGGAACTTCTCCCTCAGCTCACCTCCTCTCACATGGCTGTCTGCACCACTCCTTCCTCCTGCCCAAACTCCTGTCTCTCCCAAGCTTCCTTGGGGTGAAGGGCTCTGTTTACACTTAGGTCTGTAGCTCTGGTCACTGCACCAATCAGCCAGGGAGGGAGGAACAGGCTGAGTGAGTGAGTCATCCTACGACAGCCAGCCCCATCCCATGCTGACCCAGTTGCTGAGTGGGGAGGTGGGAGGACAGGTAGGGGTGAGAGAAGAAGAGAGGAGGAAGTCAGCCAGCGGCCCATGAAGTGACTTTGGTGAAGGGTAGGGGAAGAGTCCTGGGATGAGACCTTGTCCTTGGCTAGGCATGAGGGTGGGGCCTGGGAGGCAGAGGGAGAGCAGGGTACAGGGAGCTTGCCTTCCCCAGAGGAAGCTTCAAAAAGCACCCATGGTCAACAGAAGAATTCCTTCCATTGACTTAGCTACCATCTCTTGGGGAAGTAATTTACCTACATCAACAGAACTCCTCTTGTTGGGGTAGGCAGTGTTTATATTAAAGAGCTACAGCAGCCCAGCTCCAATGCTGCATTTGTGCCACTGTAGCGTTTCAAGTGTAGACAACTTTGACTCTGGCAACCTACCAGAGAAACTCTGTCAATGCCATCAGATTCCTATAAATTTTAAAAAATGCTCCTAATGAAGAAAAGCCTGAAAAGGTAATTTTTTTTACTTTTGCTAGTAAAATCAAAAAATGCCCATTCATCAAAACAAAATCATTTCATAGGAAAGGATCAGTTTAGATTAATTTCCCATTTAAAATAACATATTCAAAGTTTTGAAATTGTCCAAACCTCCTATTAAAACATTTTTCAAATGAAAAGTACTGTTTTTCAATGCAGAATTACTTTTTGTTTCAAAATTTAAGAATATAAAAAAGTAAATCTGAAATAGAACAAAAGATTTCAAAATTATCAAAACAAAACATTTCAACTGAACTGATACAAATTTGGGGTATTTTTGGTATTTCAACTTTTCACCCCAATTTGATACGCAAAAACATTTTAAAATCTCAAAATTCTTACAAGACAGGAAAACTGTTTCCTGCTCAACTGAACCTCTGAGTTTAATTTAGGGGCTGGACTACAGCAGTACATATGCTATACCAGCACTTCTCTGATGGCCTCGGTTTGTTGTATTCAAATTTCATTTTAAAAAGGGATGCATCAACTAAAAATTTCACATCTCTATCTGAAAAGCAGTAAATGTCTATTGGCACAACTAATAACAAATTAGAAAAACTGCAGAGATTTATGAGCATAAAGGAGATTTTTTCAGTACTGCGGCCTAAAACTGGAAGGCTTTGTCCTCACTATGGAAAAAAAGGTGCATCTTACAATAAGTATGTTTTAATCCTAAAGAAGAAAAGGCAGGTGTAGCTTCTAGGCTGTTAGGGTTAAAAATATATATACCTTTTTCCTAACAGCCATAAACATTAGGCACAAAACTGTTTTCCTTGTCATTTACCTGACATATTGTATAGCCCTCTATGTGTAGCCAGCTTTACTCCCATATTGTTGAGAGTTTTACCTCCTAGTTTCCTGTGTAGTCAATGCACTGTTCTGGAAGCCCAAATGGATGCTATCCTCCACGTCTTTGTTGAAGCAGGCTGGAAGGTAAGGAAGCAACCAGAAACTTTTCTCCATCTGCTGCTACTCCTCCTCAAACCCTACTCAAAGCTATGTTAGACAGTGAAGGAACAGTCAGATAGGTGTCTTCCCAGGTCAAAACACTTATCAAGTCAAAAATTAAAGGAGGGAGTGACCGGAGCAGAGCTCAGAAGTCAGCTGGAGGGCTGCAGAAGAATGAGACAGCCCTTAATTCTTCTGAGAAACAAGCAGCAAGAAGAAAGGACTGGAGCCTCTATCAGAGACTAGGGGAGATGGCTGTGAGAGCTGTGAGACAGAAAAGAAGGTAGACTCTTACTCAGCAGGTTAAGAAGTTGCAGGATAGACTGCCCATGGACCATTCTGTATGGCCATCTGACACAACAGGGACAGCACAGAAGCAGGAAGACCACTAGATTTCTATAGGCAACCCAAAAAGCTGGGAAGTACAGGGGCCCAATGAGAGGGAGGCAGGCAGCAGCAGAGACAGATAGCTGGATGGGAAGACGTCTCTTCTCTTCCTCATCGCCTCTACTGGGTTGGAGAACAGCAGAGTTAATCAGTGGATATGGAAAAGGGGAAGTTCTGTATTACCACTCCCACGATGATACAGCAAGCAGCTAAGCTGAGCAGTAGGATGAGGGAAATGTCTCTGCTCTCCAGGCAAGGAGTACGCCTATGCACATTCTCAAGAGGGATAAGGAGGAAATCCTAGTGTATGTTCTGTGTTGTCATTCCAGACATGCTATCCTATTGCTGTAGCCCACATAAATGCTGGCAAGAGATTAGAATAACTTTAAAATGTATGGAAAGCTGCAATGAAAGGTAAACTTTACAGCAACAGTGATTTTTTTAGAAATTCACCTATTTAAAAACAAGATCAAGTTGACACTCTCTCTTGGGTTCCTAGCACTAACAATTGCAAAGGTAACCTTGAAAATGTTGACAAGGTCATGCAATAAATAAATTCATTAGTCTTTAAAAGTGCTACAACACTTCTCGTTTGCCACAACAATTCTTGTTTTGAAAATCCTGCGTCTGCCCAAGGAAATTCTGAAACAATTGCTCTGAAAGACGTGTATTGACCCCATTCTTCTCAATGAGGACAAATTAACTCTGAAGCCTACTGATCACAATTTAAAGCCATCCAGATATTTTTGCACTACAAGGTCACAGATTCCAAGGCCAAAAGTGACCATTGTAATCATCTAGCCTGATCTCCTATATGACACAGGTCACAAAACTTCCCCAAAATAAAAGTATCTTAAGAAAATATCCAGTCTTGATTTAAAAATTGTCAGTAGTGAAAAATCTACTGAGACCTTTGTCAGAATGTTCCAATGATTAACTATTCTTGGTGCTAAACATTCATACTTTATTTCCTCTTGGATTTAACTGATTTCAACTTCCAGCCACTAGATCAAGTTATGCCTTTCTCTACTAGACTGAAGAGCCCATTATTAAATATTTGTTCCCCATGAAGGTACTTATAGATAGTAACCAAGTCACTCCTTAACCTTCCCTTTAAGATAGACTGAGTTTCTTGAGTATATTTGTATTTAAGGCATGTTTTAGGATCCTTTACTCATTCTCCTGACTCTTCTTTGAATTCTCTCCCAATCAACATATTTCTTCAATCATGGACACCAGAACTGGACAAAGTATACAAGCAGCAGTTGCACTAGTGTGAAACATAGAAATAAAATAACATCTGTGCTCCTACTCAAGATTCCCCTGTTTATGCATCTAAGAATTGCATTATCCCTTTTTGGCAACATCATCACACTGGGAGTTCGTGCGTAGCAACCACACACCCCCTATCTTTTTCAGAAGGACTACTTCCCAGAATAGTGACCCATTGTGTAAGTATGGCCTATGCTTGTTGTTCCTTGATACATTTATGTTTAACCATATTAAAACATCTATTGTGTGTTTGTTCCCATCTTAAGCAATACAGTGGTTTTTCCACTTTATTATTTACCGCTTCCTCAATTTGGGCTAAATTCCTCAATTCACCACTTCCTCAATTTTGGGCTAAATTCCTCAATTTACCACATCCTCAATTTGGGTTAAATTTATTAGTAATAAGATTTTCTGTTTTGTTCCAGGTCATTAATAGAAATATTAAATACTGTAGGGCCAAAAACCAATCTCTTCAGGACCCCATTGGAAACATACCCTATTTACAATTATACTTTGAGACCTATCAGTTAGCCACCTTCAAATTCCTATAATGTGTACCATGTTGATTTTATGGTGTTTTTCTTTAATAAAACATCATGCAGTAATAAGTTAAATGGCTTACCACAAGTCTATTACTCCAGTACTAGGACCATTTTCACCAGACTTGTAATCTTATCAAAAAAGGATATCAAGTCATCTTGACATTATCTATTTTCCATAAATCCATGCAGACTGCCATTAATTGCATCATGCCTCTTTAATTCTTCATTAATTAAGTTCCATATCAGCAATTCCATTATGTTGCCTGGGCTCCATGTTAGACTGATTGCCCTATAATTACCTGGATCATCCAGTTTACCTGTTTTAAAGAATGGCATATTGGCTCTCTACCAATCTTCTGGAACTTCCCCAGTATTTTAGAACACACTGAAAATAAACATTAACCATCCAGTGAGTCCCTCTTTTAAATCTTTTGTGTGGAAGTTATCTGGACCTGCCATTCTTAAAATGTCTTAAAATAACTTTAAATAATGTTTATTGAAGTTAAACATCCTCTAGACATACTAGTAGAATGAAAGTGTGTTATCATACATGGTGACCGTTTTCTTCCCAAACACTGAAAAGAAATCTTTATTGAAAATTTCTCATTTTTCTGCATTATTATTGCTAATTCTATCAATTTCATCTAGTAACGGACTAATATCATTGCTAGGGTTCTTTTGTTCCTAATATACTTAAAAACTCCTTTTTGTTCATTAGTCCACTGGTCACAGATTTCTCTCTGTGTCCCAAGGCTTCCCTTACCAATTTTCTACAATTTCAAGCTTCTGATTTATATTCATTACTATCACTTTCCCTTTTCTTCCATTTCTATCTCTCTCTCTCTCTCACACCCCCCCCCATCTCTAAAACTGGATCTGTTTTTTAAACCAATAGAACCTTCTCTCCCTATTTTTAAGATTCTGGTTTTTGAGCATCTAGTGGTGTTTTTGCAAACAATTCCCAATTACTATTAACATTTTTCTGATTAATTTTCCCTTCAGCTAATCTGGCTCATAATTTAGAATATAAAAAAGGCCATACTGGGTCAGGCCTATCTAGCCCACTATCCCATCTTCTGACAGTAGCCAATGTCAGGTGCTTCAGAGGGAATGAAGAGAACAGGTAATCATCAAGTAATCCATCACGTCGCTCATTCCCAGCTTTTAGCAAACAGCAATCCCTGTCCCTCTAGTTGACAGCTATTGATGGATGTATGTGAAACTGGCCCTTTCAAGTACACGTAGCACTGATCTGGACGTCATTCTGTTTGTACATTTTAAAGGTGATCAAGTCACAATCACTTGTACCTAAACCATCATTAATATCTAGTTCTCAGATCAGTTCCTTTTTCTCTCTTGAGAGGAGGTTTAATACAGAATTCCCCTGTGTTGGATTCATCACCTTTTTGTCATCTATAATATTCAGAAATTCCAAGGATGTTTTAGGGCTGGCAGCATGAGTCCTCCAGCATACAACAGTCAAACTGAAGTCCCCTGGATTACCTAACTTTGTTTCCTACACAATATAGACAGATGAGTAAGAAGCTGCTCATCCTTTTCTAAAGTGTGATTTAGTGGTCTCTAGCATACATCAACTAATACCCCCTTTTGCACTTTATCTGTTATGACATTGATCTATATGTATTTAAGATCATATTATTTTGAGTTATCAGAGACTCAGACAAGTAATTCTCCTTTTTCACTTCCCTTCACTTACTGCCCCCTCAATCCTTCCTAAATAGCGTGATATCATTGATTTTAACAAGTCCTGGATGGCAGACAATGATGTTGGACTAGTTAGACGATCAATCCTTTGGTTTTCCAGTGTAAGCCATGCTTTGATTAATAATGTATTAACAGGATATTTTTAAAATCATGAATCTTAGTCCAAGTTTGGACTTAAAGTTTAGATCGAGCAAACCGTAGTACCTGGGCACCATAGTTAGTCGATCTAACTGCTGGTGTAAACAGGTAAATCAATGGAAGAATTCTTCTGTTAACCTAGCTACTGCCACTCAGGGCATCTCTACACTGCTGTGGGAGCAGGCATTGATGCAGCATCATCAACTGAATGGGTCTATGTGGACCCACTCAGTCAATGGGAGAATGCTTTCCTGTCGACTGAATTAAACCACCGCCCCAGAACACGGAAGGCAACATCATGAAGATGCCATCCTGCATAGATCTAAGTACATCAACAGGAGATAAGCTAGTCGCATTACGTAACCAACACATAAATAGCATATCTCACATCATCATAGTGCAGAAGAGTAGAAGGATACTACAATAGCAACAAATAAACCTCTTCTGTTGCTGTAGAAAGCATCTACACTATGGCTCTACAACGGCACAGTTGCAGCACCTGTAATGTAGACATGACCTGAGAATCTGTGTGATATGGTTCTGTGAATATTCTCCAAACTTTTTTTTTTTAATGTTTAGCCTTAAAAATCAATTAAGCCCACTCGTTAGGTTACTTATTTTCATTAGGCTGCTCTCCTCTACACCTACATTAAATTCATACATTATTGCTACAGGTGTAATTTTCCTGTGACTTCCAATGCATCTAGTAAATATTTTCCGTAATCAGGCACATGCTGTGCATTAGTTATAACCACTGTGTATTTTGTTTTTTACTACTGTGATGTTAAATTTACCAGCTCCTTTTGGGATGATGAGATGTGCAGCTCTGCGTTTAATTCCTGAATAGCTCTTAATTCAGCCCTTACTATTCTGTATAGCAATATAATGATCTAATTTTAGCTTAGAATTGGTAACTTTGAACAACAGTAAGCAGATGGGTAGCTAAGATTACTGCCATAATGAATCTTGTTTATAGTGTTTAAAATTGCCCAAACTGGCAAATTCTGCATGAGACCAGCATGCATAAATGTTTATCATTCCTTATCGTCCACTCCTTTTGTCTGAATCACTCACTTTTTGCCTCCTACCTTAAATGATCCAACAAGTTGTTCCATGCAGAACCCCACTGATTTCACGAGTAAGAGTCCTTAGTGAATTTGGTGCCATCGTGGTTACCACACCTAGTGCCACCTTCCACAGGGTAAGTTTTGCAGTGCTGACCCTCCTTTAATAAGAGGTGTAGTGAGTTGGCTAAGTGGCTTGGGTATCTCCTGTAGTAGAGGGAATGGCAGGGGAGTGCAAGCCTGTACCACCTACTGGTCTCCAATCCATGGCCCTAGGAGGGTCCACAGCATCTGGCCCCTAAATGTGCCTCCCTCCCACTTCTTTTCCTCTCCAGTTTCCTAAACAAGATAAAGTGAAAAGAAAAGGCTATCAAGCAGTCCCAACCAGGCTCAACATATAGCCTTACTCTCTAAGGGAGGCTTCAGGAGAGGTCTGTCCCGCTGCTGCCTCCCCTCCCTCTTTCTGAGCTGGGTTGCTCCCTTTTTAAGCCCTTCTCCAGTTACAGCATGTTTTGCATGAAGCGGCAGGACTATTACTGGCCAGTACTGTCCTTTTAAATCCTTCCAGTCCAGTGTGGGGTTTGCACGCCCCATTACTACATGGGATAACTTGAAGGACCACGACCTTACATAATGAGCTTTTGAAGCAGGTCTTTCTACGTATTTGTTCAGTGCCAATACAAGGCAGCCCTGATCTCACTGGAGATTCTGCATGTTACATCAACACATATGATAATAAAATGTGGCAGATAAAGACAAAGTCTGGTAAGTACTTCATTTTAGTTGACTAAGACTTCTGATGCACAAGGGAAAAAACTCCTAAATATATTAATCTGGCAAATATTTCTATTTTTTCCTAAAAATACATGTTAACACAACACTAACTGACACTGGGGGTCAATGCTGAAATGCAAGGAAGGTGGAAATAGTTCTCTCACTGAAATGCACTGTTTGCATAACACTAAACCAATGCTGCCATAGATTACTTTTTATCTCTAGGCCACAAAAGGCAGTTTTTGTGTCAGAATTTTTCACAAGGGACATCTCACAGAATACAAGGGTTGAAATTGAATTCAAATTCTGTTTAACACTATACCATACCACCATATCAACACCACATAGATCAAAACTAAGTATTCCAAAGTATAATAGCTGTGTAAAGGGGAAATCAGCTGCACAGACCACCAAATCGTTCTGTACCTTCCAATGAAAGAGTTCAGAAGGAAAATTTTTAAGGATACCATTGTCAGTACGGAGACTAACTTCACTCTTCAGAATACTCCTTTATGTGGTCAGCAGGGTCACAGCTGTCTAAACATGTGGGTTTTCATTTAAGGTTTTTAATTTCAGTTATGAAATTCAATAGCAAAATAATCATAAGTACTTACATAGCCATCTTCACCTAAACATCTTTTCAAACATTAATTGAATCAGCCTCACAATACATCTCTAAAATAATACTACTTTACTCATTTTACAAATAATAAATTAAAGCACAGAGAAGATAAGTGACTTAAGGGGCAAAACAAATGAAAGGCAGAGGCAGGAACAGAATTCAGCAACTCTAACACCTAGGCCAGGCATGGCCAAACTGCAGCTCTGGAGCCGCATGTGGTTCTTGAATGAAAAAGTGTGGCTTGCAGAAGAACGTCAGAAATCAATTTAGTAGATAAAAGTATATGGCTATATGCCTCAGTGCAGCTCTTGATGGTTTAATCATCAACTTGTGTGGCTCTTGAATTCCATAAGTTTGGCCACACCTGACCTAGGCATTCCTCTGCCCATTAGATCACAATGCCTATCTAGTACCTGAGATTGTTACTTGTCTTTGAGATACTACCTGACATCTGCCGAGTCCTTAAACTAATTAACAGATTACAATGGTAGATTAATATATTAATATCTGTCGCCAATGTCCTTCTGCAATTATGTTCATTTTATGTAATGGAAATCTAGCCAATCTTCCTCATAATGTCAGCCTGAAAGTTCAAAAGAAAATCAAACCTCTATGCAAAGCAAATCTGAGACATGTGAGGGGGGTGATTAATTATTGCTTCAACATCCAAAAAATTGAGACTTCCAAGATGAGCAAACTGGACACAGGAGGGTTTGTTTATTTGTCTAAATTGTTTCATAGCATTATGTGAGAGCAAATGCTTGTTAGATAAACCATTTGAAGTATGAGATACATCTCCAGTATTTTGCAGTACGTAGAATAAATAAAGCAGGACTGAATCGAGACTATCAATTCTTTTCCCATTACAAAGGGTAATTTGACTTCAGGCTTCCCATGGTTTGAGCCTGTAAACTGCTCTGATTTGCTGTTACTTTATGACCTGATCCTATGTTTTACACCCCCTTGCATTTAGTTTCATTCCTTTCTGTAAGTTCACCCATCTTCGAAGCATCTGAGGAAGTGGGATCTTCTCCCACGAAAGCTCATGCAAAAAAATAAATCTGTTAGTCTTAAAGTGCCACACAACTCCTTGTTGTTTTTTCACTGTAGAATAAATGTCAGCATAGAGGCAGATGTTTGACATATAAGCTTTTGGTTCTGGTGGGACGCTTAGGATGCAGTATCACACTACAAGTAACTTATATGAAAAACAAGTGTGCCATGCCTCTTACATGCACGATATATGCCACACCACAGTTGTAAACCATACCACATAATTCTGAAATGCTGGAAGGTATTAGTGGCTGCCATCAAATGTCTGATCAACAAGTAATTTGAGACCTCGTTAAAGCTGATGGGTAGCTACCTCCCATTCATTCAGTGGAATGTAAAACACAATTAAGATCTTTTATAGCAGGCATGGCCAAACTGCGCCTTGGCAGCCGCATGCGGCTCTTGAATGAAAAAGTGTGGTTCATGAAAGAACAACAAGGAGTTGTGTGGCACTTTAAGACTAACAGATTTATTTTTTTATTTTTTATTTTTTTAAATTATTTTATTTTTAAAGTGCCACACAACTCCTTGTTGTTTTTTCACTGGACTAGACTAACACGGCTATCCCTTTTAAAATTCATGAAAGAATGCCAGCAAATCAATTTAGGAACACAGCCCCCAGCCTAGGAGTTTTAAATCTCCTGCTCTGAGCATGCTCAGAGCATGCTGGGGGGGAGCCCCCACCTGTGCCTAGCCAGTGAAGTGGCCAGGCAAGGGGGTCTGGGGGAGGGTCAGTCTGGGGGAGCCAGCACCAGGGCCTGGGGGTTCGGGAGGGGATCGGGGCGAAAGGGAGAAGCGTGGCATGGTTGCTTTCAATTCTTGGCACAACTTACTGCTGTGAAACATTGTATTCCACAATGAAATCTATGAAATCAAAACATCATGCAATACTTACAGATCAGGACCTGATAGAGCTTTTACATACTGCGTTGACACATTACCGCTCAGATTTTGAAAAACTGGCCACTAAGCCTGCAGTCTTCTACATGGAGCAACAATTAAGTCTTTACTGTATAGGCCTAGTTTTCATGGTATTCTTAAGTAGTTATTAGACTCTGACATCAGTAGGATCAATATTTGCCCTCTTTTTATGATAAAATAAAAGTGTGCAATGAATTTGAAACACCATTTTTGGAGTAGGTAAAAGTATATGGCTACGTGCCTCAGTGTGGCTCTCGAAGGTTTAATAATCAACTTGTGTGGCTCTTGAGTTCCCTAAGTTTGGCCACCCCTGCTTTTTGGAGTAAGACAGCAGGAGACAAAGGAAGTAACTAGCCAAGGCTGCAGGCCACATGCAAGGCTGATCAACAGATCATGCCTCTTACATACACAATGTCTGCCACACCAGAGAAAGCAGAAAGCAAGAAAAAGCCAGTAGAAAGGATAGGCAGTTATCAGGATTGTAGCCCTGAGAGACAGCAAAGACAAGGCTCTTCAGGGGACAGGACTGGCTGCAAAGGCCTTGGAAACTGTGAACCAGGAAACTGTTCCTACTGTGTTCAGGGAGCCAGGGCTTTGTGTACTTTCTTTGTAAATATACATGACTGCACCAAATATTTAACTTATATCATTAATTATCCCTCCTAGTAAAACCCAAACATTGGCTAATCACTCAGGCCAAAGGAGCAACAATACTAAATATGTTACAGAACTATATCTCAGCTTAATTTTCATTGTGCCTTTAAATCTACACCAGCCAGTTCCTTCTAATAGTAACCTAACAATAAATGCAGGGCCCCAGTCCTTCCGCTCCCCTTGATCTTACATAAGGCACTTGGCAACTCATAAAATAAGGCCCTATAGACCTGGAAGCTCAATATAAATGAATATATCACACCTAAATAAGAAAAAAAAATATGACCCAAGATGAAACTGCCTTTCTTTCTAACCCATTCTATTCCAGCATGTGAGATTTCTTAGCAATATAATGCAACAAGTTTTCTTCCAACCAACAGCAAGGCTTAAAAAAATCCAATCACCTATTCACAACTATCTGTGAGTAATTTATTCATTCAGCTGGCAAACAGGCAGCACCATTCCCTCTTTTCACTTCATAGCCTTTGCAACCAGCTGCACAGTGAAATTAACAAGACTAGTCAGATTCACTACTGCCATTCAGAACTATGCAGAAGTGAAACTGTCATGAAAAATGTCACTTCACCGTGCAGCATCCTGGTAGGAAAACACTACGGCTATGTCTGCACCCAAATTCTTAGTTCGGACTTGGTCAGTCCAAACTAACTTTTAGTCCAAACTAGCCATGCTTTTTTTTTTTTCCTTTTTAGTTCAAACTAACTTTTAGTTTGAACTAGCTGCACTTACTTTTAGTTTGAACTTAAAAAAAAAAAAAATGCTTAGTTCAAACTAACCACTGGTTCGAACTTATTTTGTTCAAACTAGCATGTCTACATTGTGCTAATTCGAACTGAATATGCAAATTAGTTCAAATTAATCAGCCAAACTAACTAGTTCAAACTAAGCTTTACCTAGTGTAGAAATTTTTTAGTTCGAACTAGGCAAAGCCTAGTGTAGACAGGGTTCAAATTAGTTCAAATTAAGCTTCCTTAATTCAAACTAATTTGCCTACCTAGACATAGCCTACCAGTTTGCTTCTTTCCAGTAATTAGCCAAGTGACCATGCTTCTCAGTAGTGCCCTGCCCCCTAGACTTCATTAGTGGCATCCCTGCTTTTCTTCCCTAGCTAGTAGATTTAGCTGTCCATCAGGTAAGTATCTATTAAATCTATACAGACCATGATTTTACATAGCACACCAAAGATTTTCTTTCCCCTTTGCTAAATATAACAGAAAAAATAGTTAAAAGATTATGGGGATATGGAAATACTAAGGCTGCTAAATAAAAAGATATTGCTTCATATGCCCTCTACTGAACCAAAGGAAAAGGTGCAAAACATCAAAGTTGGGGAACACTATAATGCTGAGATGCAGAATGCAGTATGTGGAAACATTCTGAGGAGAACTTGATTAATAAACTAACAAATCTCTAAGTTACTCTTGGGGTAAAGTATGCACCAGCCATGAACAGCTTGCACAAAAACTGTTCCGCTTTCATTATGTTCTGATTCTGGTATTACACTACTAAAGGTAGCTTTCTCATTACAGTCCACAGTTGGGACAAGGGAAATTATTTTTTTTAAATATTGTCCAGAATGATTTCTGGTAAGACCATCTTTCAGATTCTTCACTGAAGCTTTTATCTTTCAACATAAACATAAGTATACTTCAGGTAAGACTGTTCCCAGTTATAAACACAGTAAACTTTAAGGGAAACATTTAGAAAGGAGTCCATCTGTTTCGACTACTGCACTATGGTAAGCACCTTGAGCTATTAGCAATAGCCCTGATTTACATTTACCACTGTAACTATTTCAGTAAGAGGTGTGATTTTATCTATTGCAGGGTCTCAAACTCAAATCAGCACTAGGGCTGCATGAGGACTAGTACGTTAACCTGAGGGCCACACCACTGAAACCCTTTCATGCAATGATATTGCAATCATCAATAATGATAGTGTCATTGCAAACCGCAGGAAATAACTTTAGGGGCCACATGCAGCCCGCAAGTTTGAGACCCCTGACCTACAGAATGACATGGGGAAGAGCCCTAGTGTGCATGCGGTGTAACTTTTAGATTAAACAATTAGAAAGATACAAAACTAATATGGAACACATTAATGGATTAAAAACTGATTAATTAATTAATTCAAAATCTAATTGCAAACAGGAAGTCATCAGTTCTTGCCCTGACACTTTTTAACATTTTTATTAGTAAGTTCAAAAAGGATATTGACAAACTGGAGAGGACACAAAGGAAAACCACAGAAATAATTAAAGGATTAGAAAACCCGCCTTATAGTTTCAGGTTTACTTAAATCATGGAGAAATCACATTTTTTGCAAGTTGGTCATGGCATAAATAGCAACTTACGTGGATGTGTTGCTTTGCTATTTACATGATGAACAACAAGTGAAAAGTGTGTGATTTCTTCACAGCATTTTTCAAACTGGGAGCCCTGACTCAAAGGATGGCAGAGCCTATTATGATGCGGTAGGGACACAGAATTGCCATCCTTACTTCACACCACTGCTAGCTGCAGCGCTGTCTGAACCTGGGCAGCAGGAGAGTAGTGGCTGCTAACTTGACACCCCATTCTAAAGGCAGCAGCACAGATGTAAGGATGGCAGTACCATAGCATGGCAAGCTTACTTCTGCACTGTTCCTGGCCATTATGTCTTCAGAGCTGAGTGCCAGCCAGGTGAGCAGCCGCCGCTCTCTCTTCTGCTTTCAGAGCTGGACAGCTGAAGACCAGTTTACTCGGGGAGACAAGGTTTCATTGTCCAGTGATGCACTTTGCATGGCCATGAATTTGGTAGACCACTATTACAGTGACAGACGGACAGGAGTTTAATCAACTTAACAAAGAAAGTTAAGGGGTGGCTTGAATACCATCTTTAAGAATCCACCTGGGGAATAAATACTTAACGGACTCTTCAATATACTCACTAACGCATTACATAGTACAGTGGCTAGAAGCTGAAAGTTAACTAAATGTGGACTGCAAATGAGATGTACATTTTTAACAGTGAGAGTATAATTAATTTTTAAAACTTAAAAATGGTGGTGGATTCTCCATCGCTGACAACTTTTCAAACAAGACTGGAGGTTTTCCCCAAAGATAAACTCCAGCAACTATTTTGGGGGAAGTTTTATAGTATGTGTTATAGAGGAGGTCAGAATACATGACCACAAGGATCCCGTCTAACCTTGGCATCTATGGTAAAAAGGTAACATACAGCATGGTCGCACTGGCATAAAGCACCTGTAAACCAGTGAAACTGCACCCACGCTAAGGGCTATCTATTTCTTTAACTATAATGGTACAGTTAAAGAAATACAACACTCTAATGTAGGGAAAATACAGAACCGACTGCCAGCTGATCAATGCCCAAATGATTCTGGAATTCTAATTCACAAAACCCTCAATAGCTAGATTTGCAAGTATAATACAGTTAAAAAACAAAATAAAAACCCTCCACACACAAGCTAACCAACAGGCATGGCTAGGTAGTCTGAACACAGCGCTGGGAATCAGTAACTCGAGTTTTAACTCTGACAGTATCTCACTTTGTGATTTTAAACAGGTCACTAAGTCTCTTTGCCTCAGTTTCTCCATCTGTAAAGAGGAGGCAATTGAAACTTTGAAGGATTGTGAGTAATAAAAGTTTATAAAGTGCTTTGAGACTTAAAAAGTGCAAAGGATTGTTAACTGGCTGAGCAAAATAAGACCTAATATTTAGCCCTACTATGGCATTTCTTGTTTTATGTGTAACTGAAATGAAAATGACAAAACAATGAAGAGAAGCAAGGCAGATCAGATGTTGTACCAATCAAATGTACAATTAGTGGCAGCATTCTGGGAAGGTGCTATAGATTGTGGGACAGAGATTATGCTCCTGCCAGCTCAGCCTTCATAAGCAACAAAGTGACCCTTCAGTCACACAAAGCTGCTAGAAAACATTTGGTCTCTGCTATAAAATCCATCTCACAGTTATGGCAGATATTTCAGAAAAATACTATTATTGGCAAGAAAGCAATAGAGGACTGCAAGTGTATGCCTGTATTTAATAAACTGGAGTAGACTTCTTCTTTTCAAACAAAGTCAAATTTATAGTCATACTTCAGGCAGGCCAGAACAAACGATCTAGGGCCAGGGGTCTCAAACTCAAATCACCACAAGGAGCGCATGAAGACTAGGACATTAGCCCGAGGGCTAACCACTGAAACCTTTTCATACAATGATATTGCAAATATTGGTAACAATAGTGCCATTGCGGGCTGCAGCAAATAGCTTTAGGGGCCGCATGCAGCCTGCGGGCAGTGTGTTGGAAACCCCTGATCTAGGGGACCATGACAGATACAGCATTTCCCAGAAGTGAAAATAGCAGCCTTCGACTCCAAAGATCTGGCTTTGTCACTGATTCACTGTGTAACCTTGACAAGTTCACTTATTATTCCACTATACAAATAAAGACATGGCACCCGATACACATCTCAGATTTATATCTATGTAAAACAGGAATAAGCCCACTGAAGCAAGAGTCACATTTATAAAACTAGGAAGAGAGAAAAATCAAGTTTCTTGCCCCAAAGAGCAGTCTAAATGAGTTTCCAAAAACTCTCATTAAAAAAAAAGTCTAAATGAGCTACGCCAGTGATTATGTTAGCTTGGAAACACCACCTGTTTCAGTGTAAAACTGAACTGTGCTTAAGTTTTTCCAAATCATAGAATCATAGAATCCTAGGGTTGGAAGGGACCTCATAGGTCATCTAGTCCAACCCCCTGCCAGAGGCAGGACCACTCCCACTAAACCATCCCAGTCATGGTTTTGTCCAGCTGGGCCTTAAACACCTCCAAAGATGGAGACTCCACCACCTCCCTCGGCAGCTCATTCCAATGCTTCACCACTCGCCTAGTAAAAAAGTTTTCCTAATATCCAGCCTCGACCTCCCTAACTGCAACTTGAGACCATTGCTCCTTGTTCTGTCCTCTGTTACCACCAAGAACAGTCGAGCTCCATCTTCCTTAGAGCATCCCTTCAAGTAGTTGAAGGTTGCTATCAAATCCCCCCTCAGTCTTCTCTTCTGCAGACTAAACAAGCCTAATGCTTTCAGTCTATCCTCATAGGGCTTGTGCTCCAGCCCTTTAATCATTTTGGTTGCCCTCCTCTGAACTCTCTCTAGCATGTCCCTGTCCTTTTTGTAGTGGGGAGCCCAAAACTGAACACAGTATTCTCGATGTGGCCTCACCAGTGCAGAATAGAGGGGAATGATCACATCCCTTGATCTGCTGGTAATAGTTCTTTTGATGCAGCCCAGTATGCCATTGGCGTTTTTGGCAGCAAGAGCACACTGCTGACTCATATCTAGCTTCCCATCCACCATGACCCCCAGGTCCTTTTCTACACTGCTGCTACTTAACTGAATGTTTCCCAGCCCATAGCAGTGCATGGGGTTTTTCCGTCCCACATGCAGGATTTTACACTTGTCCTTATTGAACTTCATAAGATTTTTATTGGCCCATTGTTCCAATTTATCTAGGTCACCCTGAATCCTCTCCTTGCCCTCCAACGTGTCTACTGTTCCCCCCAGCTTGGTGTCATCCGCAAACTTACTGAGAGTGCAGTCTATTCCATCATCCAGATCATTGATGAAAAGATGTAAAATTGCAACTCATATTCATAAATCACTTTCAGATTTTAGGATTAAAGATTACTCAAGTACCTTTTTTTTTTTTTTTTTTTTTTTACCTATTATTCAAACAACTACTGGGAAACTGGGTTGCTCAAACTGGTAACATGATGTATGAAGCATTTTACCTCTAGATTGACAATCTGAAAGTAGCACAAATTGTTTATCAACACTGACTGTAAAATGGCCTGTGTTAAATGAGCTAGTTGCTTTAGTCTAGTTCCTAAAGTCCAATACCCACTTCACTAATGGACACCTCAGCAGAAAGCACCAAATGAGTATGAGGACACCTTTCAAGACATGGAGGAGACTCATCAACTACACACATGCCACAGCTGCCAGCTCCCTTTAAATAAAGGGCTTCTTCATCCATCAGAATATCAATCTGTCACCTTTCATAACTCAGTCATAGGTTGGAGGCTTATTGCTGGGGTGAGTGGGTGAAGTTTTGAGGCCTGCATGACACTTTCCCTGTAAGCTGCACAGCACTGCGCGCGCGCGGCCCTCACCACCACCCCGCACACGGCTGGCAGCCATAGTCCCTACCTGGCTGGAAGACAGTCTTCCAGCCACCTGAGAGCTTCCTCCAAGCTGGGAGTTTTTAAAACTTTCACTTGGAGTAAGGTCTCACTGACCACGCACAGAGCCTCTGTTCATGCTCGGTGAGACCTTCTTTGGCTGGAGGAGTGGTCAGTAGCCAGACCACACCACTCCAGGGCAGGGGGCTGATTAGGTACAAGGCAGGGGCAGCTGGCCATCAAGGGGGGTGGAGAGTTGGAGGGAAAACAGGACTGGGCCATTTGGTGGGTTTGTGGGGGGGCAGGATCAGGTTGGCTGAGGGGGTGATCAGGAGAGGGAGAGGGGCGTGTTGGGGGGTTGAGCCAGCAGGGCAGTGGGGATAGAACATTGCCTGCATGGTACAGGAGGTCAGAGTAGATGATCATACTGGTCCCTTTTGACCTTAGAGTCTCTGAGTCTATAAGCACTACAGTCACACAGAAATGCTTAACAAGAGAAGGCTTTGCTTACAGTAAAACTTGTACTGACCTATTAAGGCAGCAACACAAATGCAAGCCTGCTAGCAAACCATACCAATAAACAGCAGGTTTAAGTTGTTGCATAATGTGGTAACAAACCAGAGAAACAGCAGCATAAACCCACTTTGCATCAATTTACTTATGGAGTAAATACTTATGTACTCATGTAGTTATGCGTGTGAGAATTTTCTTCACGGAAGCAGAGCCTTGCAAGTGTAGTTATTTTTGCACACTCACCATATACTGCTCCATACAGGCTTGCATTTCTAACCCTAATAATTGCAAAGAAAACACTCCAAAGGTGACCCAAAGCAAGCATGCCTTGGTTAGCCTAAAGAAACTGAGTTTAGTGGGAAGAAGAGTGTCAATGACTTTCCCATGGACCCCATTTCCAGGTTAGGTGGATTACAGGGAAATTCACTCTCAGAGGACAGCAACCCATCCTCCAGAGTGGGTCTTCACAGAAGCCCTACCGGCAGAGGTTGCCTGGGAAAAGCACCCCCATGTGCTCTAAATACATCTATCTCCCCCCAAGACCACCATGGCAACTTTCCGGTCTGTACCAAACAGCCCAGACCTCCAGCAAAGCAAACCTCTGAGGGCTTTGCACTGGCGTAACTGACTTTCTTCTGCTGGGGACCCCCAAAGCATTGATGACATCAGCAGAAATCTGAGCAACTTCAGGCTGAATACAGCCTAGCAACTCTTTATGCATATATGCATACACACATAGATAAAGCCCTGAGCTGCTCTCTGACCTCTCTGCCTATGGACTGGAAAACCTAACCATGCAAAACAAAGGTCAACATTAACCATTTCACTGCTTCTAGTTTTACAGGAGAAAAGCCACCCCCCTCTTCTGGGAACATGGGAAAGTTAAGGCTTGTTACGGACTTTTAGCACTGCTGGAGAAGTCTAAGCACAATCTTACTGCTTTAATTTACTGCAGCAATACAGCATACTGATAATCAGGAATATCGCTGCCCTGGGGAGAGACCTGGGGCAAAGGCATGGGCCCTGCCCTGCTCGGGCCACACCCCCAGGCCGCGATCTGGTGTCCTGGGCCAGATCATTCATTGGACTCCTGCTGCTCCCAGCCTGGCCCCAGATCCCCATCTAGGTTTGGGCCCAGGAGAGACGGGTGCCACTGCAGGCGTCCAGGCTTGATCCCATGCTGGGACAAGCAACTGCCGCTGTAGGTGTCCTGGCCCCGATCGCCAGCCATGGTGGGCACCCTGGCCCAGGAAGGGGCCGCCGGGGCACTGGTGCTCAGACTTGGGGCACGTGCCCCATGCGCCAGTGACGCCCCTGCCTATAATACTCCCGAAGGCTTCCTGTGGCACTGTAAAACACCTGTTTAGCGGGAAAAGTTTAAAACCTGCCCCACACCCCACAAAACACACCGGGGAATGGTCGTGGTTTGCAAGCAATGAATGTGAAAGAGGCTGGGCTTGAAAGGCGAGGGCAGCGAGGAGAGCAGGAAAAGCCCCACCGAGCTTTGCTTTGGCGGCACAACACTCCTGACCCGGGCCTGATGCAAGCTGCAGCCCCTCCGCGCGCCCAGCGGCCTCCCCGGCCCGGCCCGCCGCCGGGCCGCTCTCCGGGCAGGGGCCTGAACTCCGCGCGGGCCCCGGGGCGTGAGGCGCGGGGGAGGGGCGGCTCCTGCCCCGCGTCTCCTCAGCGGGCAGCGCCGGGCCGGGACCGCCGCAGCCCCCGCGCTGCCCCAGGCCGCGGCCCCGGAGCGCGCCCGGCCCCAGCCCGGCCCCGCCTCTCTGCCGGCCGAGGGCGGGGGGCGGCCGCGGGGCGCGGTTACCTGGTTCCCGGG